>CM035130.1:24172050-24659550 GCA_020205605.1 Panax ginseng | reverse complement strand
ATTTTAATATGAGGACCCCACCATAGTCAACATGTTGTCAGGTTTATTGAAATAAAATGAAATTTTAATATTAAATAATGCTGATAAGACAACTTATGTACTTACTTACATGCCCTTTTTATATAATACTCCCAAATTACTACAAGCTCTTACTATTAAAAAAAAAAAAAAAAATCCAAACCTAAGCACAACCTCTTACGTCTCATTAAAAAAAAAAAAACAAATTCCAAACCTAAGCACAACCTCTTACGACTTGTACAAAAAAAAAAAAATCCAATCCAATCCTAAGCCTGAACCTCTTACTATTGCACAAAAAGTTCTTTATTTGCTTATTCCAAATAAAATATTTGTTATTTTTATAACTCTTTCATTTAATAACAAATAAAGAATTATAATTCAAATAAAAATAATATCCTATTTTATAAAAATATATTTTTATAATTTTTTATTTGCTATTTTTATAAAAATATTTTATATTCTTTATTTGTTATAAAATATTTTTATAACAAATAACAAATAAAAATAACAAATATTTTATATTCTTTATTTGTTATAAAATATTTTGTATTCTTTATTTTTTATAAAATATTTTTATAACAAATAGCAAATAAAAATAGCAAATATTTTATATTCTTTATTTGTTATAAAATATTTTATATTCTTTATTTGTTATAAAATATTTTTATAACAAATAGCAAATAAAAATAGCAAATATTTTATATTCTTTATTTGTTATAAAATATTTTGTATTCTTTATTTTTTTATAAAATATTTTTATAACAAATAGCAAATAAAAATAGCAAATATTTTATATTCTTTATTTGTTATAAAATATTTTGTATTCTTTATTTTTTATAAATATTTTTATAACAAATAGCAAATAAAAATAGCAAATATTTTATATTCTTTATTTGTTATAAAATATTTTATATTTTTTTATTTGTTATAAAATATTTTTATAACAAATAGCAAATAAAAATAGCAAATATTTTATATTCTTTATTTGTTATAAAATATTTTGTATTCTTTATTTTTTTATAAAATATAAAAATAGCAAATAAAAAATTATAAAAATATATTTTTATAAAATAGGATATTATTTTTTATTTGAATTATAATTCTTTATTTGTTATTAAATGAAAGAGTTATAAAAATAACAAATATTTTATTTGGAATAGCAAATAAAGAACTTTTGTGCAAAACCGTAAGAGGTTGTCTTAGGTTTGGATTGAATTTTTTTTTTTTTTTTTTTAATTAAATTGTAAGAGCTTGTGGCGGTATTTGAGTATTATATAAAAAAGGCACAAATTAAGTAAAGTTGTCTTAGGTTGGGCATTATTTAATATTAAAATTCATTTTATTTCAATAAACCCGACAACATGTTGACTATGGTGGGGTCCTATTATATTAAAAATAAAAGCCATGAAGTTAAGTTGCAAATTTGGTATATTTATGTTTCAATCTCAACCTTCCAATAAGTTTATCAACTGTACAAAAAGGGGTCACTTTGCATTTCTCTCATGACAACCTATTGCTATGGAAGGGCTCCTATATATATATATATATATATATATATATATATATATATATAATAAAGTTATTCGGATTACGGATATCGAATCCGGATATTCAATATCCATGGGATATATTTTACTTTACGGATGTTAATCGAATACTGAATACGCTTATATCCGTATTCAGTATCCGCTTTTTCTGAATACTTTTAAACCGAATACTGAATATATCCATTTTTTTTCCTAATGCGAATAATATCCGGTTTTTTCGAATACGGATGCGATTTAATCTGAATTTTGATTTACCATTTACGACTTCTATATGACGTTATTTACCCTACTAAATACTTCCTCCATTGTTAATTGACCTTGAACCTATTACTCACCCTCACACCGAGAAGTTCGAATGGCCCCAAAGACAGGACTTTTGTGCAGTGTACAAGTCCGTGAGTTGGTTGAACGCGACGGAATCGATCGTCAACAACTATATATATCAATACATGAGAAAAATATTATGAGAAAATAATAGTTAACATTAAAAATATAATATATATTATAAAATATATTAGTTATTAAACTGTAGTTAACAAATTTATTTTAGATTGAAGATCTTTAGTTAATTAATTTTAAAAAAATTCCTCACTTATGTTACTAAAATTGTTACCTTTCAAAACTAAAAACTATGGTGGTAACTTATTATACTATACAACAATTTTATTTCATATAGAGTTCCTTAAGTTTGGGCTTTTAGCTTCTACTCATTGTTGAACTCTAAAAAATTATATATTAATTCAAAAAATTGAAGGGAAAAAAATTAGAATTCAGAACTATGTAAAAAACGAATATTAAATTAAAATAACAAGAAAAAAACACATTACTAACAATCAAAATATTGAAGATGAACAACAATCATATTTAAACCATGCAGAGATATTAAATCGTATTTAAACCATCATAATCAATCATAAATCGTATGCAGAGAGATACATCAATCAATAAATGTTTGAGTGTTTTTTTTTATTCGGTAAGAAGGGGTATGTTTATTAGATGTCTTGCTGCTGTTTGGGGGGGCTTGTCCATAGCTGCAATTTTTGGAGATCAATCATATACTTCGGTGAGTCACCTGCATAGACCTGCAATATTTAACCATGGATTAAAACTTAACATGAAACAATTACGATCACTATTTCAGAAAAAGAAAAAAAAACCCTACATATTTGTAGCCCAATCTGTTGGGGCACTTGGAACAAAAAACATCAGCAATGAGGTTTCTCCCCTCCACCCGAGTCTGGAGGGGGTCCTTAAGTTGGACGGTGGCTTGTGTGCAGATTGCAAACCCATGTTCAGTATTCTGAAAATGGAACAATGCAAACTGAAATTCTTAGTATTATACATATAATTAATTAATTATTTTTATAAAAAAAAAGAAATACCAATTCGATAAAATTTTCCAAAGAGGCAACTCCACAGCCGCAATTGCATTTGAAATACTGCATTGATCGCTTATGGATTATTTGCACGTCCGACTTGTTCGCCATCATTTCTCCGTCCACCATTATGGTGTTCTTGGAGAAAATGGCCAGAATGGAGGGATGGAGTGCTTTGATTTTTCCAATAAATTGACTCACAGTTTCTTGATTTTCGATGGGAAAAGTGATCCTCTGTATAGCCTTTCCAAAATCGCCCAGGAACAGGCAAGATACAGAGGCGGTGGGTTCTTGAGTAGTGGGAGAGGGGCGGCGGCGGTGGGAATGGGTTTGTTGGTAGGCGAAGGTGCCGCGGATGTGATTTCAGCAGTGGCGGTAGGTTCTTGAGTAGTGGGAGAGGGGGCGGAGGCGGTGGGAATGAGTTTGTTGGTGGGCGAGGGTTCAGGAGTGGCGGTGGTGATGGGCGAAGAAGGGGGTGTGGTGGCCGAAGAGGGAGAGGGGGCGGAGGCGGTGGGAATGAGTTTGTTAGTGGGCGAGGGTTCTGGAGTGGTGGTGGTGATGGGCGAAGAAGGGGGTGTGGTGGCCGAAGAGGGAGAGGGGGCGGAGGCGGAGGGAATGAGTTTGTTGGTGGGCAAGGGTTCAAGAGTGGCGGTGGTGATGGGCGAAGAAGGGGGAGTGGTGGCCGAAGAGGGAGAGGAAGCGGTAGAAGAGAGATCTGATTGAGGTTGAGACATTTCTTGGTCAGGTATACAAGAAGTAGAGTTAGTGTGCAAGAAGTAGAGTTTGGTAGGTTTTTATAGGAATCGGTGGTTGGGGGTTTAAAGGGGTTTTTTATAACCACCGAAGGTTTGATTTCAACTGATAACAGACAAGCCAAGCCGGTGCTGAAGATTTCATAAATTCAATGAGCTCAGTTCGTCATGAGGGCGATGAATCCTCTAAAATGGGCATCCCCCACTTGTCGAATGCTTCTTCATTGGTGACTAACTTGAGCAGCTTAAGAGAAGGCAGCCCTGACCGGTAGTCGGACCGGTAGGAGCCACAGTTGGTAGGAGCCATTCTCAGACCTTAATTTCTTGGAATGAAAACTAAAGAGAATGAATCAGAAAATTGAGTCAAGCTGGTGGGTTCTTTATTGGAGCCATCAATTCTATTTATAATGCAGGGAAGAGACGGAAGGTGACTGTCCACCGTACACGTTGCAAAGTTGCATTAAGTTACTGTTTGGTAAAAATATAGTGGACAGATTGACTATAAAATATCTTTTTCATCTCCTAGAAATTTGTTAACGTCAAATATATTAAAAAAATTTAAACTCCTTAAAACGTCAATTATTTAAGAATGGAGTTAGTACATTAATATATGGAATTTGATAAAATTTAAAGAGTGGCCTAACATTTTAAAAAAATAGTTACAACTTATTTTATTTACATAACTGACAACAAATTCGTAATGTATAATACTCCTTCCGTTTCAATATTAGAAATACAATTTGACTTTTGAGGTCAAACGACGACATATTAAACTTTAAATTTGTATGAATTTATTTAATTTTAATTGATACGATACTTATAACCAAATAGTATATAACAAACATTATTAATCGCATTCACAGTTCACACTTTACATTTACTGTTCCTGCCGGCTGCCGCCCATCGCCGTCGCCACCCGCCCGTCGCCATCGGCCCGTCACCGCTTGATTTAAAAATTTTGATCCTCATACAAAAAACTTCTAGTTCCGCCACTGAGTCAATAGCCCAACTGGGGCCTCATGTGCCTGTTTTTGCTGCATGGAAACTACAATATTCTGCTCGAGATAAATATGAATACAAATTTATTTTATACATTTTTAAGATGTAATTATTTTTAGAATAATCTTTCAATTCCCATACTTTTATCCCACTAAAGTTAATTAAATTAACGACTGTCAAGTAGTCATTACTTACATCACATATGACTACGTGTCTAATTTCTAGATCTAATTTTGCATGTGCGCCATATAATCACATTACATATTTAAAAGGAGAAGAAAATGAGTGGATAAAGCTAAGAATAAATATAGAAACTAAAATATTCTCATCCGGATAAATATGTATACAACTTTATTTTATACTACTACATTTTAAAGATATAAAAGTAATTTATTTGTATTAATTTGTTTGGGATAATCCTTCAATGCCCATAGTTAATTTTGAGATCCGATTATCATGAAGTTAATTTTATGATAAGTTGGTCAATTGACCAATACAATGCTGACATGCAAGGGGAGATCACATCCCCTGCGTGTCGACATTGTATTGATCAATTGACCAAAGTTAACTTCATACTAACCACTCTCAATTTTTTAATATTTTACATAAGAGTGAAATCCATCTTCTTGAGATAACTATGTGAAAATATTAATTTTTTAATTTTATCCTACTAAAGTTAATTAAATTAAGTCATTGCTTATATCGCATGCACACTTTTTTTAATAATAATTATGTGAATATTAAAAACACATGAATCTAGTGATTTTCACTTAGCTACCTACATTATACTACTCCTAATCTACTAATATATGTCCGTTTAATAGAGTAGACTCCACATATACATAGAGAGAGAGAGAGAACTAACTCATCCATCAATTGCATGCTTTCATAATGAAATTTAGAGTCTAGATCAGTTGAATAGTATTTTTCTAGAGTACTAGTGTGTGATACCCTCAAATTCGGTATCTTACTTTTTATAAGATTTGGTGTTTACTGTTCAAATATCATTAGACTATCTACGTATAAAAATTAGAATTTTATTGAATAGATAAATAAATCATCATCTTACATCATCTGAAATAATAATATATCATAAATTCCAAGTTATACTTAACCTTAAATCTCTGTTGCAGAAACGTAAATAAATAAGTCTTAACTCATCACACATAGATCTTAACTTTAACATTTTTCACATTCACACAAGGCTTCATCACTTGTTAGCCTTTCCTTTGCCCTTGCTACTAGAAGGTTCATCATGTTTAACTGCAATGTTATTATGCAAGAGTGAGCACAGAGGCCCGCAAGTATAAAAATAAGACAATAATAACATGCGAATGAAAGAAATCTGATTAACAGATAGCTCAACTTTGAATCAGGAATATTAATCGAGAATCAAATTATTCTTTAACTCTTGAATCAAGAATATTAATCAAGAACCGAATTATTCTTCCCTTTTGATTCAAGAATATTAGTCAAGAATCAAATTACTTCTGAGGGTCATTAAGACCTTGAACCCAGTCTTAGATTGTCAAGTATATTAACCTTGTAATCCCTTATATTAGGGTTGTTCATCTCAGTTTGACATCAGAATCCGCACCAAAGAAATTTGGTTTGGATAACTCAATAAATAGTACTCATTCAATTTGAATATTAACTTCTCAAAATATACAATCGAATAAGTATTGTACACTTAAATGATACTTTAAAAGAATCATAGCATCTCATTTGAAATTATGGACTTGAATAATTAAGAATAAGAACTTACTCAATTTAAAATTTTGAGTTTAGAAAACTTGCCCAACAATAATAATAAGTTAGGGATAGAAAACTTGCATAATATAAATAACAAATTTTTAGGGATAGGAAACTTGCTCAAATTTAAAAGTTTGAGTTTAGAAAACTTGTCTCGTGCGCAAGCTACAAATATAATTTACTTCTTTAGTTACTCTTACCTATCAATACATTCATAACATCAATTAATCACAATTCAATATGATTATTGATTTACAATGGTATTCTTTCAATTTCATTATTAGATTTTTCAAATATTGATTTACGTTGACTAATTAACTTGTTAATTAATCACATACTTAAGTTATTAAATTGTATTAATAACTTACTGCATACATAACATGTCTTCATGTTTATTAAATTGTTATTTAAACTTTCTAATTAATAATTTAAGTCACATAATTAATTTATAAATTAATCACATAACATAATTTATTAATTAAACTCATATAAACATCTTAACATATATACCACATGTTTTCATGTTTATTAAATTCAAAATAATGTCTTAATATTTCTAACACATTATTTAAACTTTTTAATTAATAATTTAAGTCACATAATTAATTTATTAATTAATCACATAACATAATTTATTAAACTTATATAAACATCTTATCATATATACAACATGGTTTTATGTTTGTTAAAGCCAAAACATTCTTCTCAAGATCAAACATTTAACAAAATAAAATTTTCTCAACTTTACGCTTGGCTAGCAGTGCATTTTTTTTCTCATGACCCTTTCATGCTAAGCTTCTAAATTTGCAAAATTCCGTAAATTACGTTCGCAGTTAACACGTAAATTCGACCCATTCTCTCCTAATTTTCATCAGTACACTGATTAATAATGTTACCCATAAAGTATAAACTTCACATGAACATTATATAACCCTTGTAACATGTTCTTAACAATTATAATTACATATTTATACAATCTAACACTTTTAATTTCACTGTTCTTCATAAATTTTACAAAACTTAATGAAAAACATAATTTCTATCACTACGGATTCGTTACTACACCGAATCCGTTCATTTCAATTCCATTCTCTTTGTTTAAACATATACCGAATCCGTTCATTTCAATTCCATTCTCTTTGTTTAAACATATATAACTATAATCAAACATCAATTTTAATCAAAACATATGATTTAATCATTGATTTAACCCATATGGGTTATTCATCCATATTACATACTCTGTTATTTCATAAAACTCCATTTAGGCCAATTTGCACGATTATGATCTTTTTAAATCATACATACCAATTGTAAACACTATATAATCATACACCTATACAAATAAAGTTGTATAGTAACCCAATTGGGAAACCCAATTCACAGAAAACCAAAATACGTGAAAATGAAAACTTTCAGAAAACTAAATTTTTGAAAACTTGAAAAGAGAATTACCCTTTGTTAGTATGAAACAATCACAGACAATACTTTAAGATTTCTCAAATCTCTCTTCTCTCAATCTTCTCTTCTTCTTCCTTTTCTCTATAAACTTTCCTCTGAAAATTTCTCTGATTTCTAACTTAGCAAATTGTGTTGATACGTATATGTATAAGTATATATATAACACGTAATAAACTATCCGTTGTATAATTAACGGATTAACCACCCTTAGGGCCTTGTTTGGCTTGCACATTAAATCCTCTTTTCTATTTATTTTAATAAAACTCTTATAATATAGTTAGTTGTCACATTACTTATTAATTAATTAATTTTATTTAATCAACTAAATAAAATAAGATAATTCACATTAAATCACATTGTCACATAATTAATATTTTTATTTATTAATTATGTTAATTCATTAATTCTCTAATTAATTATTAATTAATTAGAGTAACACTATGCTTATTTAATTAATTCAATTAATCAAATAACTCAATTAATTAAATACTTTGAACTATTAGATTACTACACATTAATTCAATTAATGTAACACATAATTAAATTAATCTACCATAAATTCATGAATTAATTATTTAATTCAATTAATTAAATTATTAAAAATATTTATTTATTTCAATAAATATTTAAATATCTTTACAAAATCTCGTTAAATACATAAAGTGCCTAGTGGTAGTATCTTTTCCTATCTTTTACATATACTATATATATATATATATATATATATATATATATATATATATATATATATACACTAGTCGTGTCCCGTGCCTTCGGCACATTATAGATGGTGAGATTTATCACAAATTTTAAACGGTCCAAATAATTTATTAAGTGAGACGAAAATTCAAAATTATTTGGATTTTGTTAGATATTTGTTGCTGGGAAGTCTGGCTACTCCCCAGTCCCCGCCCTCGACCTTTGCACTATTTATTTTTCACTTAGCTACTTACATTAGAGCTCTTTTAGGTGGACATAAAAATTGGGCATAGAATTGGACATGATTGTATTTGAACTTCACTTATTTATATTTTCATCCACTATTGGAGTTAAAATATAAATAAGTGAAATTTAAAAACACTCGTATCTAATTTTTATGTCCAATTTTCATGTCCATATAATTTTTGCCTACATTATACTACTACTAATCTACTAATATATGTCCGTTTAATAGAGTAGACTCCACATATACATAGAGATAGAGAGAACCAACTCATCCATCAATTGCATGCCAGCTGGCTTTCATAATGAAATCTAAAGTCTAGATTAGTTGAATACTCCCTCCGTCCCAAAATAATGGTTTATTTTTTATTTTTTTAAGTCAAATTAGCTATTTTTAAAACTATTTTTCGTATCATTTTTGCCAAAATATAGGTGAGGAGGTTATAACAAAAAAAAATATATACAATTTACTATTAATATTAATTTTATAATGTTAAAAATATATTTATACATACTTATTTATTAATTTTATAAATTGTCAATTTAATTAAAAAAATTAAAACTGAGCAATTATTTTAAGTTGAAGGAGGTAATATTTTTCTAGAGTACTGGGGTGCCTAGTGGTAGTATCTTTCCCTATCTTTACGTATATTATATATGTAGTAATTAACTTAATCAGGTGAATGACATGACATGCTGAATTAATCAGGTGAATGACATGACATGCTGAAATGAGTCATGATTCTTTTAATGGGCAAAGATCTAAAAATGCTCCTATCGTTTTCTCCGATGTCCCATCCAAAAATACATTTGACGTTACAAACTTAAGCTCAACTCTACCCCTTTCGTTAATAGATATGCCACCTAGACTAACTTGAATAACACATCATCTAATTATGATGACGAGGCACGAAGAAAAAATAATTTTTGCTCCTCCTCATCACAAATTTCAAATAACAGATCAAATTAATTACAAAATTGAAGTACCCAGATCAAATCCCTCACAAATTTTATTGAAAATCCCTTCACTACAACATTTTCAAAGTATGTCATGCTTTCATCATTTTTCCCCAGGAAAACATAACGCAGAAGCATATCCGCAGACGACCTTCTCTCCGGATCAAAGTCCAGACATCTTCCCACAAAATTACCAAAAAATACAGTAAATATGTATATTGGGATATATATATCCTATTCCAAACTCTTCATCCCTTTCAATTTCTGGGGGTCTAGCCCATTCCATCATTAAGTTTATTGGGGCTTCTTGAATTGGAATTGGGTCCGGGATTGGATTTGAAGAAGAGGCTTCATGATCATGAGCAGCTGCCGGAAATTGAATTGGCTGCACAGGCCCAGGTTACAGTGAACTCATATGCTGAAGCTGCATAAGCCATTTTGATTGTTTCGTGGTTATGATGATAATAGATGTTTCCGGCGGTGATTTTCTCATGACACTCGTCGGAATCGTGGATTTCAGAGAAAGCGGCGAGGGTCTTTATGAGAACGACGGCGACGACGGTGATGCAGGTTAGCCGTTAAATTAATTAACATCCGATGTAGGCGCCGCCAAAATCTCCTTCACAACGATCGGGGAGGAAATCTCCAGAACAGAGAAATTGTGCGGCACTTGCTTGACCGATTTTGTGTAAGTCGAATCAAGCGACGAGCCATGAATAGCCGAGCCGGAGCCAACCTTACCGCCCTTCAGATCCGTGATATTCACAAACCCTAGTTTTCCTTTGGCATTTCCGGTGGTTTGATACAAGGTGGTGGACAAAGTAGTTCAGTCAGAGATGTCGTGAAGCTTTTTGGCATCATAATAATCCACTAAAACATGGAGGCTCAAGGCGTTTTTGACGACAGAGGCGGAGCAGACTGCGGAGGGGGTCACAGAGGCGGCGAATTATAGAGGAGAGGAGTTTGGAGAGCTAGGTTAGGGATGGAAGTTTTTTTTATTAGAGTTTAATTATGAAATTAGGATTTTTTTTCCTTTTTGTTCTCTGTTGTTCATGTCTGGTTAGCAAAAAGTGTCCATATTAACAGAGTTAATCTATGTGGCATTTCTGTTAGGGGCAGGGGTACGGTTGACCTAAATTTTGTAACGTCAAATGTACTTTTGGATAAAAAAATAGTTCAGAGTATAAGTGGGACATCGAGAAAAACGTCCGGAAAATCTTTGGACATTTGCCCTTCTTTTAATTGGCTTTATTTTGGAGAATACTATTTTCAGCCCCATCTAATGTAGCCACTTTATTTAATTCAGCGCAAATATATAACGTATCAAGTATAATAATGTAATTTTCGTACTGATAAAACTACACTCGAAATATCATTATCATTGATATTTCCTTCCCTTTTAGGTAAATAATATAGTGTCAAAGATGGAGATGGGGGTGGAGTGGGGGTGGGAGAAAGATGAGTTAATTTTTCATATATATATATATAGGTATTGTAAAGTGATTGATTCCCTCAATTATGAGGGAACACTTACTCTTTTACTTTCTTTCCTCTCCCCTTTATCCCTTTATTCCCTTTCCATGTTCCCTCATTTATTGTCCTCATCCACCTCTCCTTGCCTATAAATAAGGATTGATCCTGAAGATAATGATAGACAAAAAATTCATAAGATAGAATTCCTCTGAAGAACTTCTTAATAAGAATTCTCTCTGAAAGAGTTTCTCCATCTTTCTCTCTTATTTTATCCTCTCTTGTTTCTAAATTATTATTAGAGCAAATATAAGAGTATATATTATATATTTCGCTAGAGTTTTATAACACGTTATCAGCACGAAGCTCTAACCAACTGAGACGGTAAAGTTAAATTCTTGCAATTTATTATTATACTACTGGTTGGGCTATACCACCAATAATATAATTTTATTTTTATAATTGCATTTAAATTCTGTTATTTATAATGGTACCATCTATCCTTGTTAATCTTACAAAACTTGGTGGGAACTTTTTATCGCTTATTAAATTGTTTGAATAACCTATATACGCGGCATACCCTATACATAACCTGTATAAGTGGCATACCATGTACTTGGTGAAATCTTTTTATTATTTCCGCATTTAATATTATGTCGAATATCCTCGCTTGCAGAATTTCACGACACGTTCCAAATTTATTATTCCGCATTTACGATTACGTTTAATATCACATCTGTCTTTATCTGTGGACTGGTTCCATTTTATTATTCTCAGATTTACAATTACATTGGAATATCCATGCATGTGTTTTTACACCTGACACGGTTCCGCCTTTTATTATTCCGTATTTATTATTACATTGAGAATAACTTTTGTCTTTCATGGTCCTCTATCGCATGGCGGTGAAAGATCCATTTGCGATTTTGTATATATATATATATATATATATATATATATATATATTTATAATTATATATATACATTAACGATTGCATATTCTTTTTACTAAAATAATATGCTAATAATATAAATATAAAAATATTTATATTTGCATTTTATCACCACTTGAGATCGTGACGTAGTTTATTTTTTTCATATTTCATACATGCAATTATTTATTGTTTTAATAAATAATAAAATTGTGTTTTAACCCAGAATAGATGGCGAACTTGGCAAAAATAGATTTTTCTATTTTGAAAATTTCCGGAGACAACTATTTGGCTTGGGCACTTGATCGCATTGCATCTTAGTGCAAATGAGTTAGAAAAGACCATTGAATCGAAATACAATTTCTACTTGACACGTAATGCAAAAGTCATAATTTTTCTTCGTCACCATATTGATGAAGGATTAAAGATCGAGTATTTGATAACAAAGATCCTTTGTCTTTATGGACACTGTTGAAGGAAAGATTTGACCACCAAAATTGGTTGTTCTCCCCAATGCCAAATTTGAGTGGCTTAATTTAAGGCTACAAGATTACAAATCAATTACTGAAATATAGTTCTAATGTTTATAGAATAACCTCTACTTTGGCTTTGTGCGGAGATCCAATTTACGAATCCCAAATGTTAGAAAAACACTCTCAACTTTTCATCCCACCAACATGATTCTCATCACAACAATATAGATGCGAGTAAGTTCACAAAATTCGGTGACTTGTTGTCATCCTTCTTGTTGCGAGAAAAGAATAATGAATTGTTGTTGAAAAACCATCAAGACGCCCAATCTGTGCTACCTCATTGCGGATATTAACAATCGTCATTCCAATGTAATAAACGTGACAAGAGATGGTCCTATAATAAGAAGCCTTGGGGAAGAAAAGAATAAACGAGGCTATCGTAACAACAAATTCGAGAATCATGACAATTCGTGCCATCGAAGTGGCGAGTGTCTCGAGTCGGGTAAAAATAAAGAAAATGCAACGCAGAAAAGAACAAACCCGGATGTTTGTTTTAGGTGTGGGATGAATGGGCATTGGTCGCGTACTGCAAATGACGCCGAGGCATCTGGCTAATTTATTCCGAGAGTCTCAAAAGAACAAAGTAATGGAGGCGAAACAAACTTTGTTAATCATCAATTGAATATTGTTGATGATCCACCAAATGACCAACAATGAGGAAAATGTTGATGATATTAATGAACCTTCGAGAGTATTTTTGGGATATTGTTTAATTTCTTGTTTTAATTAAACACCTTGCATATATAATATTATTAATTTTCATTTTATATGTGGTAAGTGTTTCTCATGAATAAAATTATATTTAAAATGTAAATTTTTCTTATTTATGTTTTTATATATCGAGACCATTTTTTAATGGACATGGAGGATATATGTTTAGCGAACAATCGCAACAACTCATACAATCCTTGAAATGAGAAATATTTTCACAATTGATCAAAGTGAGGAAATATAGAACTATCTCCGGCACATCAAATTTAATCGAGGGATTTGGAAAAAGCGAGTTTCGCTACCAAATGAGACACAAGTTTTTATCAAAGATGCTCTATATTTTAGTAAATTAAGAAGAAATTTGCTTAGTTTTAAAGATATTCGACTAAATGGTTTTCACATTGAAACAACCAATGAGAATGATAATGAATATCTTCTCATTACTTCTACTATTTCGGAAAAAGAATATCTTAGAAAAACTTCATTCAATTTCTTACGGATTATATACTTATGAGAATTAGAGCAATTGAGTCTCATAATGTTATGATTCCAAAATCATAGATCCCAAATCCCTTATGCTTTGGCGTGAAAGACTCGGTCATCCAGGTACTTCTATGATGCGTCGTATTATTGAAAATTCTACTGGTCATCCTCTCAAAAATAAAAGGGTTTTTCCTAATAGTGAATTTCCTTGTGCTGCGTGTTCTCGAGGAAAATTAATTGTTCGACCATCACCAGTAAAAGTTTATAAAGAAGCCCCAAAATTCCTAGAGAGAATTCAAGGAGACATTTGTGGACCTATTCAACCATTATCCGTCCATTTCGATATTTCATGGTTTTAATGGATGCTTCAACTAGATGGTCCCATGTTTGTCTTCTCTCTTCTCGAAACTTTGCCTTCTCAAACTTCTTACTCAAATAATCAAGTTACGGGCTCAGTTCTCTGATCATCCAATCAAGTCAATTCGACTTGATAACGCAGCTGAATTTTCATCAATGACTTTTAATGATTTTTGTATGACTATTGGAATCTCCATTGAGCATTCTGTTCCTCATATTCATACACAAAATTGTTTAGCTGAATCTTTAATAAAAAGACTTCAACTAATTGCACGACCACTAATGTTAAGGGCTAACTTGCCTACCTCGGTTTGGGGTCATGCAATTCTTCATCTCAAGATCCATCATTCGAGTAAGACCAACGGCTCTTAATAAATTTTCTCTCTCTGCTTAGTTCTTGGACGATACCTAACATATCACACTTTCGAGTTTTTTGGAAGTGCGAGATATGTTCCAATTGCACCTCCACAAAGAACTAAGATGGGAGCCCAACGAAGAATAGGTATTTATGTTGGTTTTGATTCTCCTTCTATTATCAGATATCTTGAACCTTTAACTAGAGATATTTTTACTGCACGTTATGTAGATTGTCATTTTAATGAATCTGTATTTCCAACATTAGGAGGGAAAGTTTTAAATAAAAACCCTCTAAATATCATGGAATGCATCAGATTTAAATTCACTTGATCCTCGTCTTAGACAATGTGAAATTGAAGTTCAAAGAATTATTCATTTATAAAATATTTCAAATCAAATGCCAGATGCATTTAATGATGCTAGAAAAGTGATAAAGTCACATACACCGCAGTGAATACTCCAAAGAGGATAGAAATACCTATTGAAAAATCAATTCTGGAGAATTGATTTAATAAGGT
The DNA here is from genome assembly GCA_020205605.1 of Panax ginseng. NCBI lineage: Eukaryota > Viridiplantae > Streptophyta > Magnoliopsida > Apiales > Araliaceae > Panax > Panax ginseng. The sequence goes on along the minus strand of CM035130.1, from coordinate 24,644,385 downwards.
AATATAAGAATCTAAACCACGCCCGAAGCGTGGAAGACCGGTTGGTGCAAAAGACACTGTTCCACGAAAATTAAAAGCAAATAAAGGGATCCCTGAAGGAATACCCACTCCAGAAGTAGCACTTATTCCAAGAGTGGAAATAGCCCCAGAAGAGGTACAAATTGCTCCAGAAGAAGCACATATTCCAAGATTGGGAATAGCCCCAGAAGAGGTTCAAAATCTCAGTGAAGGGATAAAAGATGAACACCAAGAGATCTCAATAAATTATGTACATGATGAGAAAATATGGGATCGAAGCAAAGTCATGATTGACGATATATTTGCTTTCTCTATAGCATCAGATATTACTTTGATTCCTGACACGGATTCTGAACCACAAAACGTGGAAGAATGTCGGAAAAGAAAAGATTGGCCAAAATGGAAAGATGCTATTCAAACTGAGCTACAATCTCTATTGAAAAGAGAAGTTTTTGACCAATTGTCCAAACACCGTTGGGTGTAATCCGGTTGTGGAAATAAATGGGTATTTGTACGAAAGCGAAATGAGAAAAATGAAATTGTGAGATACAAAGCTCGACTTGTAGCTCAAGGGTTTTCACAAAAACCTGGTATTGATTATCAGGAGACATACTCTCCAGTAATGGATGGAGTCACTTTTCGCTTTCTGATAGGTATGGCAACCGTGGAAGGTTTGGAAACACGTCTAATGGATGTTGTAACTGCATTCCTATATGGCTCACTTGATAGTGAGATTTACATGAGAATCCCTGAAGGATTGAAAATGGCTGAATCACAAAGGCCACGTCACATATATTCAATAAAATTACAACGCTCATTGTATGGGTTGAAATAATGCACCGTCAGATGTGGTATAATCGACTTAGTGATTATTTAATAAAAGATGGATATATAAATGATCAAGTATGTCCGTGTGTTTTTATTAAGAAATCACAAAGTGGATTTTCCATTATTGCTGTATATGTGGATGATTTGAATCTTGTAGGTACTCCTGAAGAACTCACAAGAACTGCTACTTATTTAAAAGATGAATTTGAAATGAAAGATCTTGGAAAGACAAGATTCTGTTTGGGACTACAAGCGGAGCATTTAGCGTCTGAAATTTTTGTTCATCAATCCACATATGCTGAAAAAATTCTCAGTCGTTTTCATATGGATAAAGCTCATCCTTTGACTACCCCGATGGTTGTTCGATCTTTAGAAGTTGATAAAGATCCATTTCGGCCTCTAGAAAGTGGGGAAGAAGTTCTTGGACCTGAAGTTCCATACTTAAGTGCAATAGGTGCTCTTATGTATCTTGCAAACTGCATACTACCGATATTACTTTTCTTTGTCAACTTGTTAGCAAGATACAGTTCTTCTCCGACTAAGAGACATTGAGATGGGATCAAACACGTATTTAGATACCTCCGTGGAAGTATAGATCTTGGGTTATTTTATCCAAGAAATTCAAAATCGCGATTGGTTGGATATGCCGATCACGAGGATATTTATCAGATCCACACAATGGAAGATCACAAACAGGTTATGTATTTATATATTGTGACACAGCTATATCCTGGAAATCCACAAAGCAAACCATAACAGCTACATCTTCAAATCACTCCGAGATTCTCGCTATACATGAAGCAAGTAGAGAGTGTGTTTGGTTGAGATCAATTATTCAAAGCATATTCAAAAGTCATGTGGATTAACATCAATCAAAGACATTCCTACAATTATGTATGAAGATAACGCTGCATGCATTGCTCAACTTAGAGGAGGGTACATCAAGGGAGATAGAACAAAGCACATTTCACCTAAATTTTTCTTCACACACGAGCTACAAAAGAAGGGTGATATAGATGTGCAACAAATCCGATCATGTGATAATTTAGCCGACTTATTCACAAAGTCGCTACCAAATGCAACGTTTGCAAAATTTCGAAAAAGGATCTGAATGTGTCGATCGAAGACTTATGACAACATTTCATCAAGAAGTAATGAATTCCTTTTGAGGGAAAATCGTACTTTTTTCTTAGTCAGTCACGGTTTTTATCCCAATGGGTTTTTCCCGACAAGGTTTTAACGAGGCGAATAATTAAGATATTTATGTAAAAGATATGTACTCTTTTTCCTTCGTTAAGTTTTTCCCACTGGGTTTTCTTAACAAGGTTTTTAATGAGACATAATCTTCTATAGTAGGGAATCAGGGGAAGTATTGTAAAGTGATTGATTCCCTCAATTATGAGGGAACACTTACTCTTTTGCTTTCTTTCCTCTCCCCTTTATCCCTTTATTCCCTCTCCATGTTCCCTCATTTATTGTCCTCATCCACCTCTCTTTGCCTATAAATAAGGATTGATCCTGAAGATAATGATAGACAAAAAATTCATAAGATAGAATTCCTCTGAAGAACTTCTTAATAAGAATTCTCTTTGAAAGAGTTTCTCCATCTTTCTCTCTTATTTTATCCTCTCTTGCTTGTTTCTAAATTATTATTAGAGCAAATATAAGAGTATATATTATATATTTCGCTAGAGTTTTATAACAATAGGTAAATAGCATAACGCTTTAAATAGTATAATTTTATCAAAACGACGTAGTTTTGATAAGACGCGGTAGTATTTTTGTAAATACGGCGGTGGCATGGTATTTACAAAAATACCATAGCGTCTTATCAAAACTACGCCGCTTTGATAAAATTATGCTATTTAAGCGCTATGCCATTTAAGGATTATGCTTTTGATCCTTCCCCTATATATATATATATATATATATATATATATATATATATATATATATCATCCATAAGAAAGCAGTTGCAAAGAACAACAAGTTCTCCCTACTACGACTTGAATAGCGGCCCTTTTTCCTCTTTTCTTGTCACATAATGACTGAGGCGGCGATGTAATGGACATATGGCTATAATATAAAAATGAGTTTATTTTTAGGTATACATAATGTAAAAATAAAAGATAATGATAAGATAAGTATGAATAAAAGATAATGTTGAGATAAGTCTGAATAAAAGATAAATTTATTTTATTATAAAAGATAAATTTATTTTATAATAAAAGATAAATTTATGTTTTATTATAAAATAAATTTATATTTTATTATAAAAGATAAATTTATCTTTTATTATAAAATAAATTTATCTTTTATTCTGAACTTATCTCATCATTATCTTTTTATTCATACTTATCTTATCATTATCTTTTATTTTTACATTATATATACCTACAAATAAACTCATTTTTATATTATAGCCATATATATTAACATCGCATGCCATGTACTCAGTAGCAAAAAAGAGAAGGACCGCCGCCATGTCGTAAGTACAGAGACAAATTGTTTGTCAAGCAACTGCTTACATGGATGAATTCTCTATATATATATATATATATATATATATATATATATATATATATATATATATATATATATATATATCAAACGATTTAGTTTTGGAGGGATGCTGCGGTGGCATTTTTGTAAATACGCGAGGGAGGCGGTGTCATTTTTATAAATACAATGCCACCGCGTATTTATAAAAATGCCATCGCGTCCCTCTAAAACTACGTCGTTTTGATAAGTGGATGTTATTTAAGGCCTTGTTGCTCTTTAAGGTGGATGCTCTTGATCCTTACCGATACGGTGAGGATCAAGAGCATTCACCTTAAAGAGCAACAAGAGCATCCACCTCAAAACTACGTAGTTTTGGAGGGACGCGGTGACATTTTTATAAATACGCGAGGGACGCGGTGGCATTTTTGTAAATACAATGAAACTACGTCGTTTTGATAAGTGGATGTTATTTAAGGTCTTGTTGCTCTTTAAGGCGGATGCTCTTGATCCTTACCGTGTATATATATATATATATACAATAAAGATCTTAGGCTCACCCCCAAAAAGCTCACCCAAGCTCACCTATAAAAGGCTCAATTTTTTTCCCTCTCTCCTCACCCTCACCCTTCAGACGCGAACGATAGACCCGACTCTCCTCTCAAGCTCTCACGATCTCTCCTTCCCTCACTTCTCACAATCTGCGAACTGGAGAAATTCTCTCGCTTCTCAACCCAAACTCGCGATCCTAAATCACAACCCAAGCTTTAGCCCTAATTTTCGCCCCAAATCCCAAAACGAAGGTTCGCCCTAATTTTTTTGGGAGATTCACTCTTTGATTGACACAGAATCTGCTCGCAACGGCTTGCCCTGATTTTTGCCTCCCAAAAACATCATACACAAGTACGACTTCTATCTCTCTTTCAATTATCAACAGAAATTTTGTGTATTGCTATTTACGCATATTTTAAATATTTATTTGATTATAGGCATCAAAGATAAGGTGTTTTAAAACTGTTGCACATAAGGTGTTTGAAAAATTGGCTCTTAGAGGTTGTGAAGCCACTTTACAACTCTTGAGCCACTTCACACCAAATCGCAGAATTTTGTAGTGATCGTGATATTACTTCCAATTATCACAAAGAGGAGAGACTAATGTTCTACTTTTGCTAATTAGGAGAATGGTCTTTCTTTGTAAATAAGTTGCAAAATAGTTATTTATTTAAATGCTGTTTAACTAAATTTCTATATAAATAATGTACACGAGGTTTAGTGTGTGTGCTATGTAGAATAAATAAAATAATATTTTTAGCTTCTTACGTTTCATATATGGGTCGCAACGGAGTAGATAACTAAAGAAGTCATTGATTTTGTGAGAGACTAGTGATTATTGTACAATATTTGATAGCAATATTTTATTTAATTTTGTATGGGCAGGATTTTTACAAATGGAAGGCATGAACCATGAAATAGATAGTTGTGGGGATAAAAGAAAGTTGGTGTGATGATAAAAGAAAGCGTCTCAAACTTAATAATCTGTAAGCCAGTTTACTTATTTTGAATTTGCTACATGTTTAAAATTGACTTTGGTATTGGTTTAAATTTTACTTTGTTATTTTCTTAAATGTAGAGCTGGAGCATCAAATGATGATGCTACTCAGGATCCAAGTGTAGATAATGATGATAGTGATTCAAACCCAGGTGAGCACATTTATTTATCTTCTTTAAGTTTCTGAGAGTGGCATAGTTTTTGGTCAAATAATTAAGTCAGTTTGCTCTCTTTCTCTACTTCCCTCTGTGATGTATAATAGACATAATAGAACCTGCTTTTTATGCTAAACTTGTATAAAATAGTAAAAACTTATCTTCTTTAATTATACTCTATTTTATTGCACTTAGCTATTGCACTTAGCAAACTGCATTGTTATTTTTTACTGTACTCTATTTTTGACTCTTCTGGAACAAATTTCTTATGTAAAAATATTGCAATATCTTTGTTTTATCTATTACAAATTCTTGGATAAGGTTACAACAAATTCTTGGATATTTACTCGATCTACAATAACATGAATAAAATCAATAACCAAGAACAAACAAGTGCAATAATAAATTTTTTCCTTCGGTTGTTGCCTGTTGCACGCACATTCTCCATCTCTTGCTCTATTCCGTTAATCTTTCAAAGTAATACTGCTTTCATGGCTACAAATACAAAATAGAAAAACACGATAAAAATGAGACATGTTAACAGAAACTCTTATGGAAGGAATGCTACTTCTCTTTTGCAAGAGACTAACATGTTAATACTTGGTGATAAAATGAGACAAAAGTGTCACCAAAATATGACACTTCAATTCTTCGACCCACTAAATGTTAAAAATGCTTCAAACCTACGATTTATGAGAGTTAAACACCGATAAAAAAATATACCAAAGATGATCATCTAAAACACACCCCAAACAGTGTTCTTAACCCAATTTCGCTTAACACAAACAACTTAAATTACTTCACATAACATGCGTAAAGGCATATGAGAGAGAAAGAGGTACTTTTAGCGCCTATGCACTAGTCACTTCATTTTGAGTATTGTATTGGTAGTTGTAGACCAATAATGCTCATCTCACTCTGTTTGTCAAGATAGATTATATATGGAAAAATTCTAATTCATATTGCTTAGGAAAAAACAAACCTTTTATGGAATACTCACATATTTGTTAATGTAGTCTTTGATTGACCGCTTCGGATTCCAAGATTTCCTTGAGCACCCGATGAATTGTAAGAAATGTGAGAAGTAAATAAATCTGCGAGATAGATAAATTAGTAATTAAATGAAATGTCCATTGCCTCTGCTAACACCCTTACCTTTATCATGAGTACACACACTCACAAAAAGGAAACCCACTTGTATAAAGCATAAATTTTGTAAGGTGTTTTATAAATTGACACTTAGAGGTGTTTACGCTCCTATTTAATCAAATTCGGTATTTATGTTCTCTTCATTGCTCACAAACTAAACCTCGTGTACATTAATAAAATTCACCTATTTATGCTTGACAACCTCTAAGTGTCAATTTATCAAACACCTTATATGCAACAGTTGAGAAAAAGGGTTTATACATGTTTTATGGCCATATAACATGCGAGAGATACAACTTCTAATTTGAATCACAAAGTCACCTTATCTTTGATGCCTATAATCAAATCAATATTTAAAATATGCGTAAATAACAATACACAAAATTTCTGTCGATAATTGAAAGAGATAGAAAGACGTCTTTTAGCGTATGATGTTTTGGGAGGCAAAATCGTCGGCAAGTCGTCATGAAAGCAGATTCTGTGTTGATCAAAGAGTGAATCTCCAACAAAATTAGGGCGAACCTTCGTTTTGGGATTTGGGACGAAAAATTAGGGCTAAAGCTTGGGTTGGGATTTAGGGTCGCGAGCTTAGGTTGAGAAGCGAGAGAATTTCTCCAGTTTGCAGATCGTGAGAGCTTGAGAGAGGAGAGCTTGAGAGGAGAAATGGCAGGAGAGAGAGGCGGCAGAGAGAGAGTCGGCCCATCGCTCAAGCGTCTGAAGGGTGAGGAGAGGGAAAAAAAATTGAGCCTTTTATAGGTGAGCTTGAGTGAGCCTTTTGGGGGTGAGCCTAAGATCCTTATTAATATATTAAATACATTCATTATATAAGTTACAAAATTCAAAAGCCATTTTGGCTTGTTTGGCAACATGTAGTTTTTAAAACTAGTTTTATTAAATCCAGTTTGGCTTAGTCAATTCAGGTTTAGCTAGTGTAAGGTCCCTGTTTGGCAACAGCCCCATAAAATAAAAACAAGGGCCTTGTTTGGTTTTAGAAAATCATTTAAAAATCATTTTCTTTTATTTTTTTAATAAATCATTTTAACACCCATATTAATGTCACATTTTAATTAATTAAATCCTTTTAACATCTAATTTAATCAATTAAAATCTAACATCAATTAATCACATAAAATAATTTGTCACATAATTATAATTACTCTCTAATTATAATTCATGTAACACTAACTATACAAATCATCTAATTTAATTCTCTCAATTAAATTAGAATTAACATATACCCTTTAATTAATTAATATTCATTTAATTAATAATTTGTCACATAATTATAATTACTCGCTAATTATAATTCATGTAACACTTTATTTAAATCACTTTCACAATCACCTAATTATTTATTTAATTCAATAAATAAATCACATAAAATATTTATTAAACTTAATAAATATTTAAAATTAATTATTAAAATCTCAGTCGTTACAAGTTCGTGCTTCAAAGGTTTACTACTACAGTCATATTACCTCATAAAGAGACTAACCATACTAAGTAGGCATTCTTGTACTCATATGTCATATGTATACATTAATCGCATAGTGTATGCTTTAGAAATTTATTTCTTGAGTAAGCGTGCATATGTGAAATCCATACTTTAATCAAACGCTGCTCATGTCAATATGTCTATAGGCATAATTATGAGACCCCGAATTTTATGAAATAAAAGTGTTCAATTTTTCTATTTTGGTGAATAGCTAAATTGATAAAAGTTTAAAGTTAAGGGTGATATTTGAAAATTTTTCAAAGTAAGTGATGATGAAGTTTTGTTTTATTAGTATTATTAACGTAATAAAACAGAAACATCTTTTTATATAAAACAGAATACTTTATTAAAGTTATTCTATAAATATAATATATTATATTCTATTGTGCATAGTGTTTTGCATAGTAAAATCTTTTTATATAAAACGTAATACTTTATTAAAGTTATTCTATAAATAGAATATATTATATTTTATTATGCATAGTATTGCATAGTGTTTTGCATAGTAAAATCTTTTTATATAAAACAAAATACTATTATAAAGTTGTTTGTTTTATTAGGCAATAATTAGAATATATTATATTTTATTTAAAAGATTTTGATTTAAATATGGACCGAAAGATTAAAGTAAATCAATCTGGACCGTTCATGGATTGGTTAGTATGCAGTCCATTTTTCTATAAATAGGAAGCTTTGTGACGCCCCCAAAATAGGTATACATCACCCATCTTGAGTCGCCAATACATGGTACAAAATTCAAATACAACTTAATTATACAACAGTCGTGTAAAGTACAACAAAATACATGCTGTGAGTTTTAATACAAATATTACCTACTAGACAATATCCACTATCAGAATAAGTCTTCAATACATTTATTGTCACACTATTTAACAGAATAATGAGGACTACTAGCTAACATTATCATCCAGAACATTACTCCGCTCCCGACTGTCGTCAAATTTCACGCTCTCATTTCACGAGAGAATAAAGAAAGAAAGAAAGGGTGAGCTCAACTAGCCTAGCAAGAAATATTATGACTAAGATAATGAAAAATAAATTATCATTAGCCTTCAACAATGTTAAATTGATAAAATACAATAGACATCAAGTTTAATTGCAGTGGATCAAGCAATCCATTAAAAGAGTCAAATAGAGAATAAAATCTACTATCTTTTATGATTTAAAAAGTTTTTCAATACTTTTATCGCTGAGACTCAGCTCAATAAATAATTCACATCATTAAATCATCCCTGCACTACAGGCCAAGGATATTCTTTAGTATCACGACCACGAATTATCTATGTTCTACGGGCTAAAGATAATCGTGTTTTCATCAACGGTCCTGATCATGCCATAAAATAATTCATCTTTGCTCCCTTGGCTGAAGAGAATCAATAGTCATAATCATACCAAAAACTGTTCATCAATGCACTACAGGCCAATGAGGACTTTTTTCACATCCGTTGTAACATTACGGTCATGATTATATCGAAAAATTCCTGGTCATAATCATACCAAGTCCATCTATGCACTACAGGCCACAGATGACTTTCAAAAAATATAAACATGAGGATGACGACAATGATATAAGAATTTAATAAAACAAGTTCAAGAATTAAGTTATTCAGGACTAATAACGTCCAAATTGTCAACATGATACTGCTTTGTAGAGTAAAATTCAAGAATACTCAGAAGAATATTTCCATGAAAAATACTGGATGAAGCACAAATATCAAGGATATTCCACTAATTTCATAGTGTATAGAAGTAAAAATTTTAACCAACTGAGTATAATAACGAATGGAATAACAAAAGAAATCACCATGCATGCGGTACTTCGCATAGACAGGTTATTCCAACAGAGTAATAATAACGAAACAAGGTCAGGTGAAATTCACATCGACAGGATGTTCCAACAGAATAATAAGTGCAGAATAATAAACGATGGAACCAAGTCCGGTGTAAAACACACGCATGTGATATTCCAAATGTAATAATAAAGACGGAATAATAATAATGGAACCAGTCCGTAAAACACACGTATACATGATATTCCAAATGTAATAATAAAGATGTAATAATAAAAAAATTAATCAGTCCCAAAGAAAGCACGCATGAGATATTCCAAATGAATAATCAATAATTAAAAGCGAAACCAGTCCCACAGATAAAGATGTATACGATATTCCAAATGTAATAATAAAGATGAATAATAGAAGGATGTCACCAAGTATAGGGTAAACCACAGATACAAAGTTATTCCAATGTAATAATAAGCAATGGAATAACAACAGTTCTCTTCATGAACATAAAAGAATAATATCCCTTACCGTAAAAGAACTGAATATAAGAGTAGTTAAGTAGCAGAAATCTTTTCTTCTTTCTCTCTATAATTTTCTCTCTATAGAGTTTCAATGAATTCGTAAGAAAATAATGAAAGAATGAGCTTCTATTTATAGAAGAATGGATTGCATAGTAATTAATTCATGAACGGTCCAGATTGATTTACTTTAATCTGACGGTCCATATTTAAAGCAAAATCTTTTAAATAAAATATAATATATTATATATATATAACACATGTTTTTCAAAATACTAATATCAATATAATATATCCACCACTTAATTTTTCTCCCCCATAACCAACATCAATCCCCCACCCACCCAATAATCAAATTCACTACACTCTTACACATCACTATCACACTACCACTTTTCTACCATTTTCCACTCACACACCCATCACACACCTATCACTTTCACATATCATTTTCTCCCACCATATACCCAATACATACATATACTCTTCCATTCCCAAAATCATTTTTCCAACACATATGTGTCCCGCATGTGGGCCCTACATGTGGCCTCCACATGTGGGCCCCACCTTTAAATAATTTTTACCGATTATTTTGAAAAATGGGTAAATAGAAGATCCATAAAATAAGAAGACTTCATAAAAATCACCTTAATAATTTTAACAACATTTATCATCTTTATTACAATTCACAATATTAATCGACCAGGTCGTTCCCAAGATAGAGGGGGCTTTCCAATAAGGATTTTTCCCTATTGGCGCGCAATTAGGTGACCAAACCCCTCCTTGACAAAACTTCTAGACATCGTTAATATTTCAATTTATAATATTAATAACTCTGTCATTTCAATTATTGATTTAATAATATATAAAATATCGACAATAATTGAATCAAATAACGTGAGATATTATGAAATAATTACTATAGCAATAATTGAACAAAACTGAGTGACTTCTCACGTAAGCATTAATAATCAATACCGTGCTACTACTATGCAACCACGCCAGACATCGTACTTTTACTATCGAGTAGTTCAACAGGTCTTAACGGTAAAACTTCCACCGTTATTTTTTCAATAAAATATTTTTGTCGCTTTCTCAATCCGAAATAATAATTCCGTTAGGGGTCCACCAATGATTGTCTTGAGTCGTCTTAATATTTCCCGACACAAAGAATATTCCTCGACCAATCGAATATAATACAACAACTTGCATACTTTGCAAAATTTATAAATACCACCCACAACTATAACATTATATCAAATCCACTCCATAATATTTAAAAAAAAATTGAGAAATTTAAATCTTTATTCATAAAATGCTGGGTCTCACAATCTCCCTCCTTATGGAATTTTGCCCTAGAAATTTACGTCACGCATTTTGGTATCTTCAATAGGTGAGGATACCTTGACTTCATTTCAAATTCTAACTCTTGGGGTATAACCTTTGAGTGTCGAATGTAATCCTTCTTATCCAAGATTTTAACACGTATCTCCTCAAACGTTAAATCATCCGCTATCTCGTCCGGTTCTAACTTAAATAATGTGGTTCAGGTAGTCCACATATTTATGTAACATCGATACGTTAAGAACACGCGACATACTTTGCGGTAAAACGAGTCTATAAGCCACAGTTACTACTCGATCGAGGATTTCAAATGAGCCAATTAAATCGAGGGTTGAGATTTCCTCTGTGACGCCCCCAAAATTAGGTATACGTCATCCATCTTGGGTCGCCACTTACATGGTACATAAATCAAATACAAACTTAATTATACAACTATCGTGTAACATACGACAAATATATACTGTGAGTTTTAACTCGAATATTGTCATCTAGACAGTATTCAAAAACAATGGAGTCCTCATTACAATTATTATCACACTATTTCACAGAATAGTGAGGACTACTAATACACCATCTAGGACCATCACTCTGTTCCCCGACTAGTCCCTACTACGTTCTCATTTCCTAAAGAGAACAATGAAAGCAAAGGGTGAGCTCAACTAGCCCAATAAGAAATATTATGACTAAGATAATGCAGAATCAATTATCCTTAACCTTCAACAGTATAACAACTGATAGAATATAATAGACAACAAGTTTTAGATCAAAAACTGCAGTGGAAAAGCAATCCATTAAAAGAGTCAAGTAGAGAATAAAATCTACTATCTTTTAAGATTTAAAAGGTTTTTCATCACTTTTATCGCTGGGACTCAGCTTAATAAATAATTCACAACATCGAATCACCCCTGCACTACGGTCAAGGATATTATTTAGTATCACGACCATAAATTATCCATGCACTACGGGCCAAAGATAATCGTGTTTTCATCAACGGTCCTGATCATGCCATAAAATAATTCATCTTTGCACTCTTGGCCGAAGAGAATCCATAGCCATAATACCAAAAACTGTCCATCAATGCACTATGGGCCAATGAGGACTTTTTCCACATCATTTGTAACATTACTACCATGATTATACCAATAATCCTCGGTCATAATCATACCAAGTCCATCTATGCACTACAGGCCACAAATGACTTTCAACATAATATAAACATGAGGATGATGACAATGATATATGAATTCAATAAAACAAGTTCAAGAATTAATTTGTCCAGGAACTAATAATGTCCAAATTGTCCACAAGATGCTGTTTTGTGGTGTAAAATTCAAGAATGCTCAGAAGAATATTTCCATGAAAAGATATTGGATGAAGCATAAATATCAAGGATATTCTACTAATTTCATGGAGTATAGAAGTCAAAACTTTAAGCAACTGAGTATAATAACGAATGGAATAACAAAATAAATCACCATGCATGCAGATTGTGATGTATAGGTTTATTCCAATAGAATAATAATAACGGAACCAGTGTCGTGAAATTCACACCGACGGATGTTCCAACGAGTAATAATAAATAATTAAAAGCGGAACCCGTGTCCCACGTATAAAGCATGCATGTGATATTCCAACGTAATGAATGAATAATTAAAAGCAGAAACCGTGTCCCACAGATATAGACGTATATGATATTCCAACAGAATGAATGAATAATTAAAAGCGGAACCAGTCCCATATAGCATGACATGGATGTTCCAAATGTAATAGTAAAGACAGAATAATAGAATAATGTCACCAAGTATAGGGTTGCTCACAGATACGAGTTATTCCAATGTAATAATAAAGAAATGGAATAATGTAAGTTCTCTTCTTGAATACAAAAGAATAATATTCAATTCTGAAAAGAAATTAGATATAGGAAAAGAAAGTTAACGACTTTCTTCTTCTTTTCTCTCTATAATTTTCTCTCTCTAGAGTTTCAAAGAATTAAGTAAGAAAATAATGAAGGAATGAGCTTATTTTTATAGAAGAATGGATCAAGCATAAGAAACTAACTCATGAACGGTCCAGATTGATTTACTTTTATCGACGGTCCATATTTAAAGCAAAATCTTTTAAATAAAATAATATATATTCTATTTATATAAAAAGATTTTACTATATCAAACACTATGCGAGCACTATGCAAACACTATGCATAATAAAATATAATATATTCTATTTATAGAATAACTTTAATAAAGTATTCATTTTATATAAAAGATGTTTCGCTTTTATTACGTTAATAATACTAATAAAACAAAACGTATAAATCAACAATAATTGAATCAAATAATGTGAGATACTATGCAATAACTCATCAGAAGCAATAATTAAACAAAACAGTATTTTTCTCACATAAGCATCAATAATCAATACCGTAAGCGCTACTATGCAACCACGCCAGACATCGTGACTTTTACTATCGAGTAGTTCAACAGTTTTAACAGTAAAACTTCCGCCATTATTTTCATAAATTTTTTTTTGTCATTTTCTCAATCCGACAATAATTCCGTTGTGGGGTCCACCAATGATTGTATCGTCGTACAGATATTTCCCGACAAAAAGAATATTTCCCGACAAAAAGAATATTCCCCGACCAATCGAATATAATATGACAACTTGCATACTTTGCAAAATTTATAATTATTACCCACAACTATAACATTATATCAAATCCACACCATAATATAAAAAATTATTTCGAGAAAATTAAATTTTTATTCATAAAATCTGGGGTTTCACATCCTCTCTTCAGCAACTCTTGCTTTTAAAATAACGCCCTCTTGAACCTTCTTCTTCACATTCATCAGCTTCGGGTGTGTAGCTTGAGCAGCTTTAACTTTATCGATTAAAGTCGATATTACTCGTATATTTTCTATCTTCACGTGGGTCTCTAGAGTCTTTAACTCTATCTTCATCACTTGTAAGTTATACGAAATGAGTCTTTGTGTTAAAAACATCGCACTCGTAAACGCATACGACCTTCTACTCAACACGTCAGCTACCACGTTCGCTCTTCCACGATGATATTGAATGGTGCGATCATAATCTTCAACAGCTCGAGTCAACGTCTTTGGCGCATGTTACATTCATTTTAGTTAAAGAAATATTTTGAGGGTTTAAGAAATGGGTTTTGTACTAGGGTCAATACAAAATTCGATTTCACGCTCTAGGGGTAGGCTAGGAAGTCTTCAAGAATACGTCAAGAAATTTATTAACGATACCAACTGTGACTACTATCCCTTAACCTGGATAGCACCTCACAATGATACCTATCAACTTGCCATCTTCATTCACAACGTCTCCTACGGAAAAATCCGGCTTTGCATTCCACACAAGGAAGTCAACAACGAAAGGATCGGGCTCTTTACTTATGGCTTGATATGACAATGATTGACTTTAGTGGTTTGGTTACTTTGAATTCGCATAACAGGTTGGTTATGAATATAAAAGCTAACAACCTTACGAAAAGTATGATGAGTAATTAACCAATCGATTCCTAAAATCACATCAAAGGCAAGTATTTTCAAAGAGATAAGATCGACAGGTAACGTGAAAATGTCGATTTGAATCAACAAGATTTAAAAATAATAACGGTAACGAAGGCTCGAAATTTCAACCAATAAGTCAAAGTCTAACTTCTCCGAAGTCAAATTTAAACGTTGAGCGCAAGCAAGAGAGATAAACTAATGGGTAGAACAGGTATCTTATAAGGTATAGACTTCATAATTTATAATTAACTAACCCGTGCTAACTTCGTTCGGGTTACTCGCTTTTTGAGAAGTCACGAAAAATGCTCTCCCTTGCACTACCGGTTTTGACTCTTCTAGAACGGTCTTTGGTGCCTCCATCCTAGTTGAACTTGTCTTCTATGAACGAAAAAATCGTGCTAGGTGACCTTCTTTTCCACAATTATAACATGCTTTGGACGACATCGCGCAATTTGGACTGATATGTCCCTCCCCTCTGCATTTGAAATATATGATAGGTGGTCGTTCTCCTTCCTTAAGAATGGGTGCTGGTACTGACGTCTTTCCATCATTGTTGAATCTCCTCTTCTTGAAATATCCATTCTTATTGTTTTGGCCATGATTACCACCGGTGGTTACCATTTCGCATCTTGATTCCTTCACGCTTATTGTCACCGCTTCGATGACTGCTATCACTGGTATTATCATTTTGCCGACTGCTCTCTTTTGGTTGGGTTGACTGACTATCGCGCTCCAATAACTGAGCCCTATTAACAACATCTGAATACAAACACAGTTTATGAGAGATAAGATATTGACGTATCGCAAGTTTTAAACCTCTTAAAACATTCGCGTCATTCCCTCCTCATTATCAACCAAATGGGACGCAAATCGGGACAACTCGGCAAACTTGGCTTCGTACTGTGACACGATCATGTTGTTTTGTTCTAGCTTGATGAACTCTGCCTCTTTCATGTGACGAATACTTTCGGGAAAGTACTTGTCGTTAAATAGTTCCTGGAACTTCTCCCAAGACATCTTCAAGCAACAAGGTTGAGTACGCTTTTACTGATTCCCACCAAGAATCGCCTCAAGACGCAACATGAAGGTGGTAAAGCGAACCTTTTGCTCCTCGGAGCATCCCAAGACATCAAATATCTTGTTGATCTGTTTAATCCACATTTTTGCCTTAAGTGGTTTTGGCTCTCCAAAGAACTCCAAAGGTCCCGCCCTTAAACCGCTTGGCGGTGACCATCCGAGAGTTTCCAAAGTGTTTCCACCAAAGATTTTGGACGAGAGCCGCTCTGCTTTGATGTTGCATGAATTGCATGAAGCCTCAGAACATTCCATCGTTCATCATTTGGTCAGTGTTGTTGTTTGCCTAAGGATTGTAGCCTTCCTGATGCACATTATCCTGGTTATTGATCTGTGGAGACTCAACGGTCTCCTGTGCTCCATTGATATTCATGTTCTCAACATTCTCGGACGCCATTTTTAAACACTGCCACAAAACAAGGGTTAATTAACATATCACATATTTTCCCTATACTCGACCACACCAACTAAATACCAAATAAACTCGTAGGTCATACTAGCGAAGAAATTCCCGTCTCTCCCTCCTAGTTCTTATCTCACATCTCAAATGGAGCATATCCTAAGCTTTGATACCAACTGTGACGCCCCCAAAATAGGTATACATCACCCATCTTGAGTCGCCAATACATGGTACAAAATTCAAATACAACTTAATTATACAACAGTCGTGTAAAGTACGACAAAATACATGCTGTGAGTTTTAATACAAATATTGCCTACTAGACAATATCCACTCTCAAAATAAGTCCTCAATACATTTATTGTCACACTATTTAACAGCATAGTGAGGACAACTAGCTAACACTATCATCCAGAACATTACTCCGTTCCCCGACTCGTCCCAGCTACGTTCTCATTTCCTGAAGAAAACAGTGAAAGAAAGGGTGAGCTCAACTAGCCCAGCAAGAAATATTATGACTAAGATAATGCAAAATAAATTATCATTAGCCTTCAACAATGTTAAACTGATAAAATACAATAGACATCAAGTTTACTTGCAGTGGATCAAGCAATCCATTAAAAGAGTCAAGTAGAGAATAAAATCTACTATCTTTTATGATTTAAAAATTTTTTCATTACTTTTATTACTGAGACTCAGCTCAATAAATAATCCACATCATTAAATCATCCCTGCACTACAGGCCAAGAATATTCTTTAGTATCACGACCACGAATTATCCATGCTCTACGGGCCAAAGATAATTGTGTTTTCATCAACGGTCCTGATCATGCCATAAAATAATTCATCTTTGCCCCCTTGGCCGAAGAGAATCCATAGCCATAATCATACCAAAAACTGTCCATTAATGCACTACAGGCCAATGAGGACTTTTTTCACATCATTTGTAACATTATGGTCATGATTATACCGAAATATTCCTGGTCATAATCATACCAAGTCCATCTATGCACTACAGGCCACATATGACTTTCAAAAAAATATAAACATGAGGATGATGACAATGATATAAGAATTCAATAAAACAAGTTCAAGAATTAAGTTATTCAGGAACTAATAACGTCCAAATTGTCAACATAATACTACTTTGTAGAGTAAAATTCAAGAATACTCAGAAGATTATTTCCATGAAAAATACTGGATGAAGCTCAAATATCAAGGATATTCCACTAATTTCATGGAGTATAGAAGTCAAAATTTTAACCAACTGAGTATAATAACGAATGGAATAACAAAAGAAATCACCATGCATGCAGTACTTCGCATAGACATGTTATTTCAACAGAATAATAATAACGGAACCAGGTCACGTGATATTCACACCGATAGGATGTTTCAACAGAATAATAAGTGCAAAATAATAAATGATGGAACCGGTCCTGTAAAAAACACACGCATGTGATATTCCAAATGAATAATAAAGACGAGAATAATAAAGAAGCGGAACCAGTCGGCGTAAAAGCATGCATACGATATTCCAATAGAATAATCGAATAATTAAAAGCGGAACCAGTCCCACATAAGACGCATGGGATATTCCAACAATGTAATAATAAAGATGTAATAATAAAGATTTTACCAGTGCGGCATAAAGCATGCATACGATATTCCAATAGAATAACTGAATAATTAAAAGCGGAACCGTGTCCCAACATAAAGCATGCATGGATATTCCAAATGTAATAATAAAGATAGAATAATAGAAGGATGTCACCAAGTATAGGGTAGATCACAGCATATACGAAGTTATTCCAATGTAATAATAAGCAATGGAATAACAACAGTTCTCTTCATGAACATGAAAGAATAATATCCCTTACCGTAAAAGAACTGAATATAAGAGTAGTTAAGTAGCAGAAATCTTTTCTTCTTTCTCTCTATAATTTTCTCTCTATAGAGTTTTAGTGAATTCGTAAGAAAATAATGAAGGAATGAGCTTCTATTTATAGAAGAATGGATTTCATAGTAATTAATTCATGAACAGTCCAGATTAATTTACTTTAATCTGACGGTCCATATTTAAAGCAAAATCTTTTAAATAAAATATAATATATATTATATATATATATATATATATATATATATATATATATATATATATATATATATATACACATGTTTTTCAAAATACTAATATCAATATAATATATCCACCACTTAATTTTTCTCCCCCCATAACCAACATCAATCCCCCACCCACCCAATAATCAAAAATTCACTACACTCTTACACATCACTATCACACTACCACTTTTCCATCATTTTCCACTCACACACCCATCACACACCTATCACTTTCACATATCATTTTCTCCCACCATATACCCAATACATACATATACTCTTCCATTCCCAAAATCATTTTTCCAACACATATGGGCCCCGCATGTGGGCCCCACATGTGGCCCCCATGTGTGGGCCCCATCTTTAAATAATTTTCTACCGATTATTTTAAAAAATGGATAAATAGAAGATCCATAAAATAAGAAGACTTCATAAAAATCACCTTAATAATTTTAACAACATTTATCATCTTTATTACAATTCACAATATTAATCGACCAGGTCGTTCCCAAGATAGAGGGGGCTTTTCAATAAGGATTTCTCCCTATTGGCGCGCAATTAGGTGACCAAACCTCTCCTTGGCAGAACTTCTAGACATCGTTAATATTGCAATTTATAATATTAATAACTCTGTCATTTCAATTATTAATTTAATAATATATAAAATATTGACAATAATTAAATCAAATAACGTGAGATACTATGCAACAATTACTATAGCAATAATTGAACAAAACTGAGTGACTTCTCACGTAAGCATTAATAATCAATACCGTGTGCTACTATGCAACCACGCGTATTAGTGTACTTTTACTACCGAGTATGTAAGACCCCAGATTTTATAAATAAAGATTTAAATTTCTCGAAATATTTTTTAATATTATGGTGTGGATTTGATATAATATTATAGTTGTGGGTAGTATTTGAAATTTTTGCAAAGTACGCAAGTTGTTATATAATATTCGATTGGTCGGGGAATATTCGTTTTAACAGGGAATATTCGATTTATTTACACAATCATTAGTGGATCCCACAAAATTATTGTTTGGATTGAGAAAACGACAAAAATATTTTATTGAAAATAACGGCGGAAGTTTTACCGTTAATGTGAGACCCCAGATTTTATGAATAAATATTTAATTTTCTCGAAATAATTTTTTTTTATATTATGGTGTGGATTTGATATAATATTATAGTTGTGGGTAATATTTTTAAGTTTTGTAAAGTACGCAAGTTGTTATATAATATTCGATTGGTCGAGAAATATTCTTTTTGTCGGGGAATATTCGTACGACGGTACAATCATTGGTGGACCCCACAACAGAATTATTGTCGGATGGAGAAAACGACAAAAATATTTTTATGAAAATAACGGCGGAGGTTTTACCGTTAAAACTGTTGAATTACTCGGTAGTAAAAGTACAGTAATACACGTGGTTACATAGTAGCACACGGTATTGATTATTGATGCTTACGTGAAAAAACACTCAGTTTTGTTCAATTATTGCTACAGTAGTTGCTCCATAGTATCTCACGTTATTTGATTCAATTATTGTTGATTTATAAGTTTTGTTTTATTAGTATTATTAACGTAATAAAATGTAAAAACTTTATATAAAAATGTAATACTTTTATAAAGTTATTCGCTTTATTAGGCTAATAGTAAAATCTTTTTATATAAAAATGTAATACTTTTATAAAGTTATTCGCTTTTATTAGACAATAATTAGATTATATTATATTTTATTATGCATAGTGTTTGCATAGTGCCTGCATATTAAAAATCTTTTTATATAAATAGAATATATTATATTTTATTTAAAAGATTTTACTTTAAATATGGACCGTCAGATTAAAGTAAATCAATCTGGACCGTTCATGAGTTAGTTACTATGCAGTTTATTCTTCTATAAATAGAAGATCATTCTTTCATTATTTTTTTACGAATTCACTGAACTCTAGAGAGAGAAAGTTATAGAGAGAAAGAAGAAGAGAAGTCTGCTAACTTTCTTTTCCTATATCTAATTTCTTTTACGGTAAGGAATATTATTCTTTTGTATTCAAGAAGAGAACTTCTGTTATTCCATTTCTTTATTATTCTGTTGGAATAATCTGTATACGCGGGAAACCCTATACTTGGTGACATTCTTCTATTATTATGTCTTTACTATTCCGTTGGAACATCCTGTCTGTGCTATACGCCGGACCTGGTTCAGTTTTAATTATTCATTCATTCTATTGGAATATCTTGTCTGTGCTATACGCTGGACCTGGTTCCGTTTTAATTATTCATTCATTCTATTGGAATATCCTGTCTGTGCTATACGTCGGACCTGGTTCCATTTTAATTATTTATTATTCTGTTGGAACATCCCGCTTGCAGTGAATTTCACCGACCGTTCCGTTATTATTATTCTCGTTGAATAACTCGCTCATGCGAAGTACCGCATGCATGGTGATTTCTTTTGTTATTCCATTCGTTATTATACTCAATTGGTTAAAGTTTTGACTTCTATACTCCATGAAATTAGTGGAATATCCTTGATATTTATGCTACATCCAAAGATCGTTTCATGGAAATATTCTTCTGAGCATTCTTGAATTTTACACCACAAAACAATATCTTGTTGACAATTGGAACGTTATTGGTTCCTGGACAAATTAATTCTTGAAGTTGTTTTATTGAATTCTTATATCATTGTCATCATCCTCATGTTTATATTCTGTTGAAAGTCATCTGTGGCCTGTAGTGCATAGATGGACTTGGTATGATTATAACTACGGATTATTCGGTATAATCATGACCGTAATGTTACAAATGATGTGGAAAAAAGTCCTTATTGGCCCGTAGTGCATTGATGGACAGTTTTTGGTATGATTATGGCTATGGATTCTCTTCGGCCAAGGGAGCAAAGATGAATTGTTTTATAGCATGATCAGACTGCTGATAAAAACACAATTATCTTTGGCCCGTAGAGTGCATGGATAATTCATGGTCGTGATACTAAAGATTTATATCCTTGGCCCAGAAAAGCGTGGATGATTTAATGATGTGGATTATTTATTGAGTTGAGTCTCAAATGATAAAAGTGGTGAAAACTTTTAAATCATAAAAGATAGTAGATTTTATTCTACTACTGACTCTTTTAATGGATTGCTTATTTTCACCAGCAGCTTTTGATCTAAAACTTGTTGTCTATTATATTTTATCGCTTGTTATATCATGAAGGCTAAGGATAATTTATTCTCGCATTATCTTAGTCATAATATTTCTTGCTGGGCTAGTTGAGCTCACCCTTTCTTTCACTGTTCTCTTCAAGAAATGAGAATGTAGCAGGGTCTAGTCGGGAAACGGAGTGATGGTCCAGATGATAGCAATAGTAGTCCTCACTATTCTTTGAAATAGTGTGATAATAAATGTAATGAGGACTCCATTGTGTTTGAATACTATCTAGAAGTCAATATTCGAGTCAAAATTCTCAGTTATGTTTTGTCGTATGTTACACGACAGTTGTATAATTAGTTTGTATTTGTATTTTGTACCATGTAAGTGGCGACCCAAGATGGGTGATGTATACCTAATTTTGGGGGCGTCACAGTTGGTATCAAAGCTTAGGGATATGATCCTGGGCCGAGGTGTGAGACAAGAACTAGGAGGGAGAGACGGGAATTCTTCGCTAGTATGACCTACCTAAGTTTATGTGGTATTTAATTGGTCGGTCAGAGTACAGGGATAATATGTGGCATGTCAATTAACCCTTGTTTTGTGACAGTGTTTGAGAATGGCATCTGAAAATACTGAGATAAGCAATGAAGCACATGAGAGCGTTGATTCAGCTCGAGCAAAAGGTAACGACCAACAACACGATAATAATCATACCGGTGGCAACGACCATTGGAACAATGATGACTATCGTGGGGGGAATTATTATGCCAAGAATGGTAACCACTTCGGTGGTAATCATGGCCAAGATAATAGAAGTGGAAATTTCAAGAAGAGAAGGTCATTTAGCTCGATTTTGTCGTATAGTGAAGTCAAGTCCTGCTGGGATGGTGGCACCTAAGGCGGATACGGACAAAACAAAGTTGACGATTTCAGGGAGAGCGTTTTTCGTGACTTCTCAAAAAGCGAGTAACCCAAACGAAGTTAGCACGGGTTAGTTAATTATAAATTGCGAAGTCTATACCTTATAAGATACCGATTCTACCCATTATTTTATCTCTCTTGCTTGCGTTCAAGGTTTAAATTTGACTCTGGAGAAGTTAGACTTTGACTTATTGGTTGAAACTTCGTTAGTAGGAGCCTTCGTTACCTCCACTGTTTATCTTGTTGATTCAAATCGACACTTTCACGTTACCTGTCGATCTTATCTCTTTAAAAATACTTGCATTGATGTGATTTTTGGAAACGATTGGTTAAATACTCATCATGCTTTACTTAAGGTGGTTAGCTTTCATACTCCTAACCAATCTGCTATGCGAATTCAAAGTAACCAAACCACTAAAGTCAATCATTGTCATATCGAGCCATAAGTAAAGAGCCCCAATCCTTTCGTTGTTGACTTCCTTTTATGGAATGTACCGAAGCCAGACTTTCTGTAGGCGACATCGTGAATGAAGATGGCAAGTTGATAGGTATCATTGTGAGGTGCTATACAGGTTAAGGGATAGAAGTCATAGTCGGATCAATGTGACGTGCTATCCAAGTCTTGGATGAGGGTCACAGTTTTGAAGGGTATTTCTATTGTTAATAAATTTCTCGATGTATTCCTGCAGATTCTTAGCCTACCTTAGAACGTGAAATCGAATTTTGTATTGACCCTAGTACAAAACCCATTTCTTAAACCCTCAAATATTTCTTCAACTAAACGGACGTATAATGCGCCAAAGACGTTGACTCGAGTTGTTGAAGATTACGATAGTACCATTCAATATCATCGTGGAAGAGCGAACGTGGTAGCTGACGTGTTGAGTAGAAGATATGCATTTACGAGTGCAATGTTGTTAACGCAAAGACTCATTTCGTATAACTTAGAAATGATGAAGATAGAGTTAAAGACTCGAGGGACTCACATGAAGATAACGAATATACGAGTAGAATCGACTTTAATCGATAAAGTTAAAGCCGCAAGCAAGCTACGTAATCTGAGCCGAGGAAATACTAAGAAGAAGGTTCAAGAGGGCGTTATTTTAAAAGCAAGAGTTGCTGAAGAGAGGAAATCTCAACCCTCGATTTAATTGGCCCATTTGAAATCCTCGATCGAGTAGGAACTGTGGCTTATAGACTCGTTTTACCGTCAAAAATATCGCGTGTTCATAATGTTTTTTAACGTATCGATGTTACGTAAATATGTGGATGACCCGAACCACATTATTGATTTAGAACCGGACGAGATAACGGATAATTTAACGTATGATGATGTACCTATTAAAATCTTGGATAAAAAGAATCGTATTCAACACTCAAAGGTTATACCTCAAGAGTTAGAATCTGAAATGAAGTCAAGGTATCCTCACCTGTTCGGGATACCAGGTACGTACGTAAATTTTGATGGCAAAATTCTATAAGGATGGGAGATTGTGAGACCCCAGATTTTATGAATAAATATTTAATTTTTTCGAAATAATTTTTTTTTATATTATGGTGTGGATTTGATATAATGTTATAGTTGTGGGTAATATTTTTAAGTTTTATAAAGTACGCAAGTTGTTATATAATATTCGATTGGTCGGGGAATATTATTTTTGTCGAGGAATATTTATACGACGGTACAATCATTGGTGGACCCCATAAAAGGATTATTGTCGGATGGAGAAAATGACAAAAATATTTTTATGAAAATAACGGCGGAGGTTTTACTGTTAAAACTGTTGAACTACTTTCAGAGTAAAAGTAAAGAATACGATGTCTGGCGTGATTACATAGTAGCACACCCAGATTGATTATTGATGCTTACGTGAGAAAACACTCGGTTTTGTTTAATTATTGCTACAATGAGTCACGATAGTATCTTCGCGTTATTTGATTCAATTATTGTTGATTTATAAGTTTTGTTTTATTATTATTATTAACGTAATAAAATGCGAAATATTTTTATATAAAAAATGTAATACTTTTATAAAGTTATTCGTTTTATTAGGCTAATAGTAAAATCTTTTATATAAAAAATGTAATACTTTTATAAAGTTATTCGCTTTATTAGACAATAATTAGATTATATTATATTTTATTATGCATAGTATTTGTATAGTGCTGCCATAGTGTTTGCATAGTAAAAATCTTTTTATATAAATAGAATATATTATATTTTATTTAAAAGATTTTACTTTAAATATGGACCGTCAGATTAAAGTAAATCAATCTGGACCGTTCATGAGTTAGTTACTATGCATTCCATTCTTCTATAAATAGAAGCTCATTCCTTCATTATTTTCTTACGAATTCACTGAACTCTAGAGAGAGAAAGTTATAGAGAGAAAGAAGAAGAGAAGTTTGCTAACTTTCTTTTCCTAAATCTAATTTCTTTTACGGTAAGGAATATTATTCTTTTGTATTCAAGAAGAGAACTTCTGTTATTCCATTTCTTTATTATTCTGTTGGAATAATCTGTATATGCAGGCAACCCTATACTTGGTGACATTCTTCTATTATTCTGTCTTTACTATTTTGTTGGAACATCCTGTTTGTGCTATACGCCGGACCTGATTCTGTTTTAATTATTCATTCATTCTATTGGAATATCTTGTCTGTGCTATACGCCGGACCTGGTTCTGTTTTAATTATTCATTCATTCTGTTGGAATATCCTGTCTGTGCTATACGATGGACTTGGTTCCGTTTTAATTATTCATTCATTCTGTTGGAATATCCTCATCTGTATCTTATCTGTAGGACTGGTTCCGCTTTTTTTTTATTTTGTTGGAACATCCCGCTTGCAGTGTAATTTCACCGACTGCTTTGATTATTATTATTCTGTTGGAATAACTTGTCTATGCGAAGTACCGCATGTATGGTGATTTCTTTTGTTATTCCATTCGTTATTATACTCAGTTGGTTAAAATTTTGACTTCTATACTCCATGAAATTAGTGGAATATCCTTGATATTTGCGCTTCATCCAATATCTTTTCATGAAAATATTATTCTGAGCATTCTTGAATTTTACACCATAAAATAATATCTTGTTGACAATTGGAACGTTATTGGTTCCTGGACAAACTAATTCTTGAAGTTGTTTTATTGAATTCTTATATCATTGTCATCATCCTCATGTTTATATTCTCATTGAAAGTCATCTCGTATGGCACAGAGTGCATAGATGGACTTGGTATGATTATAACTAGGGATTATTCGGTATAATCATGACCGTAATGTTACAAATGATGTGGAAAAAGTCATCTGTGGCCTGTAGTGCATAGATGGACTTGGTGTGATTATGACCAGGGATTATTCGGTATAATCATAACCGTAATGTTACAAATGATGTGAAAAAGTCCTCATTGGCCCGTAATGCATTGATGGATAATTTTTGGTATGATCATGGCTATGGATTTTCTTCAGCTATTGGAGCAAAGATGAATTATTTTATGGCATGATCAGGACCATTGATGAATACACGAATATCCTTGGCTCGTAGTCCATGGATAATTTGTGGTCGTAAAACTAAAGAATATCCTTGGCCGTAGTGCAGGGGTGATTCGATGATGTGAATTATTTATTAAGTTGAGTCTCAGCGATAAAAATGATGAAAAATCTTTTAAATCATAAAAGATAGTAGATTTTATTCTCTACTTGACTCTTTTAATGGATTGCTTGTTCCGCTGCAGTTAAACTTGATGTCTATTGTATTTTATCAGTTTAACATTGTTGAAGGATAATGATAATTTATCCTGCATTATCTTAGTCATAATATTTCTTACTGGGCTAGTTGAGCTCACCCTTTCTTTCACTGTTCTCTTCATGAAATGAGAACGTAGCAGGGACGAGTTGGGGAACGGAGTGATGGTTCAAATGATAGCATTAGTAGTCCTCACTATTCTGTGAAATAGTGTGATAATAATTGTAATGAGGACCCCATTGTGTTTGAATACTGTCTAGAAGACAATATACGTTTTAAAATTCTCAGCTATGTTTTGTAGTATGTTACACGACTGTTGTATAATTAAGTTTGTATTTGATTTATGTACCATATAAGTGGCGACCCAAGATGGGTGACGTATACCTAATTTTGGGGGCGTCAGAGTAGTTCAACAGTGATAATTAGTAAAACTTCCGCCATTATTTTCAATAAAATATTTTGTCATTTTCTCAATCCGACAATAATTACATTGTAGGGTTCCACTTAATGATTGTCTTAGTCATACGAATATTCCCAGAAACAAAGAATATTCCCTGACCAATCGAATATAATACAACAACTTGCATACTTTGCAAAATTTATAAATACTACCCACAGCTATAACATTATATCAAATCCACTCCAGAATATTTAAAAAAATTTTGAGAAATTTAAATCTTTATTCATAAAATCTGGGGTCTCACAATCTCCCCTTCTTATGGAATTTTGCCCTCGAAATTTACGTACGTACTTGGTATGCTGAATAGGTGAGGATACCTTGACTTCATTTCAAATTCTAACTCTTGGGGTATAACCTTTGAGTGTCAAATGTAATCCTTCTTATCCAAGATTTTAACACGTATCTCCTCAAACGTTAAATCATCCGCTATCTCGTCTGGTTCTAACTTAATTATGTGGTTCGGGTAGTCCACATATTTATGTAACATCGATACGTTAAGAACACGCGACATACTTGGCGGTAAAACGAGTCTATAAGCCACAGTTCCTACTCGACCGAGGATTTTAAATGAGCCAATTAAATTGAGGGTTGAGATTTCCTCTCTTCAGCAACTCTTGCTTTTAAAATAACGTCCTCTTGAACCTTCTTCTTCACATTCATCAGCTCCGGGTTTGTAGCTTGAGCGGCTTTAACTTTATCGTATAAAGTCGATACTACTCGTATATTTGCTATCTTCACGTGGGTCTCTAGAGTCTTTAACTCTATCTTCATCACTTGTAAGTTGTACGAAATGAGTCTTTGTGTTAACAACATCGCACTCGTAAACGCATACGACCTTCTACTCAACACGTTAGCTACCACGTTCGTTCTTCCACGATGATATTGAATGGTACGATCATAATCTTCAACAGCTCGAGTCAACGTCTTTGGCGCATGTTACGTTCATTTTATTTGAAGAAATATTTTGAGGGTTTAAGAAATGGGTTTTGTACTGGGGTCAATACAAAATTTAATTTCACGCTCTAGGGGTAGGCTAGGAAGTCTTCAAGAATACGTCAAGAAATTTATTAACGATACCAACTGTGACTTCTATTCCTTAACCTGGATAACACCTCACAATGATACCTATCAACTTGCCATCTTTTAGGGCACTTTTTGTGTCGGAGTACTATTCACGAGTTACTATTCACAGGTTAATATTCACCCAAATTACTATTCACTCTAGTATTGTTCACTCGAGTATTTGGAATACTTTTTGTGTCGGAGTTACTATTCACGAGTTACTATTCACAGGTTACTATTCACCTAAATTATTATTTACTCTAGTATTGTTCACTCGAGTATTTAGGACACTTTTTGTGTCGGAGTACTATTCACGAGTTACTATTCACGGGATACTATTCACCCCAGAAATATATTTATTTTTCGGTCCAAATCATTTTTGAGTACAATATTATTCCATGAAGAGATGTACTAATTTTTCAGACCGTTGGTTGAAATTATAACAGAAAAGCTTTTGATATAAAACAGAATACTTTTATAAAGTAATTCTACAAATAGAATATATTATATTCTATTATGCATAGTGTTTTGCATAGTAAAATCTTTTTATATAAAACAGAATACTTTTATAAAGTTATTCTATAAATAGAATATATTATATTCTATTATGCATAGTATTTTGCATAGTAAAATCTTTTTATATAAAAGAATACTTTATTAAAGTTATTCTATAAATAGAATATATTATATTTTATTATGCATAGTATTTGTATAGTGCTGCATAGTGTTTTGCATAGTAAAATCTTTTTATATAAAACAGAATACTTTATTAAAGTTATTCTATAAATAGAATATATTATATTTTATTATGCATAGTATTTGCATAGTGTTTGCATAGTGTTTGCATAGTAAAAATCTTTTTATATAAAATAAAATATATTATATTTTATTTAAAAGATTTTGCTTTAATTATGGACCGTCAGATTAAAGTAAATCAATCTGGACCGTTCATGGATTAGTTACTATGCATTCCATTTTCCTATAAATAGGAAGCTTAGTTAGAATTCAAATCACACCAGAAGTTCAGAGAATTCTCCTTCTATAATCTTGAGCGAGTTTTAAGAAACTTTGAGCGAAGAACATAGTATAAGTTTTCTTTAAGAAAATCCTCACCCTATCAGTCAGGATATTTAGTTTCTTTTACGGTAAGGGGTGTTATTATTTCTTATTCACGAAGAGAACTTCTGTTATTCCATTCTTTATTATTCTATTGGAATAACCTATATACGCGGCATACCCTATACATGGTGATCTTCTTTTGTTATTCAATTCTTTATTATTCTATTGGAATAACCTGTATACGCGACATACCCTATACATGGTGATCTTCTTTTGTTATTCAATTCTTTATTGTTCTGTTTGAATAACCTGTATGCGCGGTTTACCCTATACTTGGTGGAATGACATGTATATGCGGTTACCCAATACTTGGTGATCTTCTTTTATTATTTCGTATTTACTATTCAACAGCCGAATATCACGCTTGCAGAATTTCACCGACTGGTTCCATCATTTATTATTCCGTATTTACGATTTTGTCGGAATATCCTGTCTGTGCATTTTACGCCAGACCTGGTTCCATCATCTATTATTTCGTATTTACGATTCTGTCAGAATATCCCGTCGGTATGAATTTCACCTGACCTGGTTCCATCATTTATTATTCCGTATTTACGATTACTGCAGGAATATCACATGCATGCATTTTACAATCGAATCGGTTCCATCATTTATTATTTCGTATTTATTATTACGCTAAGGAATAACTTTTCTGCATGCGGTCTCTATCGCATGCATGGTGAATGATCCTTTGTATTCATTCCTTATTAAATTGTGGAAATGATCTGTGTACGTGGATTACTGCATGGCTGTGAAAATCCATTTGCAGTTTTATATATTCTTTATTATACTAAGTTGGTTAGAGTTTTGACTTCTATACTCCATGAAATTAGTGGAATATCCTTGATATTTGCGCTTCATCCAGTATCTTTTCATGGAAATATTCTTCTAAGCATTCTTGAATTTTACTTTACAAAGAAGTATCATGTTGACAATTTGGACATTATTAGTTCCTGGATAAATAAATTCTTGAACTTGTTTTATTGAATTATTATGTCATTGTCATCATCCTTATGTTTATATTGTGTTGAAAGTCATCTTTGGCTTACGTGCATAGATGGACTTAGTATGATTATGACCAGGGATCATTCGGTATAATCATGAACTGTGATGTTATAAGTGATGTGGTAAAAGTCCTCGGTTCACATGTAATGCATTGATGAATAATTTTGGTATTATTATGACCGAGGATTATTCGGTATAGTCATAATAGTTGATGATTTAATGAATATCCTTGGCTCGTAGTATGCGTGGATGATTAGAAGATGTGGTTTATTTATTAAGCTGAGTCTCAGCGATAAAAGTTGATGAAAACATTTTAAATCATAAAAGATAGTAGATTTTATTCTCTACTTGACTCTTTTAATGGATTGCTTGTTCCATTGCAGTTAAACATGATGTCTATTATATTTTATCAGTTTAACATTGTTGAAGACTATTGATAATTTATTCTGAATTATCTTAGTCATAATATTTCTTACTGGGCTAGTTGAGCTCACCCTTTCTTTTACTGTTCTCTTCAGGAAAATGAGAACGTAGCCGGGACTAGTCGGGGAATGGAGTGACGGTCCAGATGATAGCATTATCTAGTAGTCCTCACTATTTTGTTAAATAGTGTGACAATAAATGTAACGAGGACTCCATTGAGTTTGTATACTGTCTAGATGACAATATACGTATTTAAAACTCACAGCTCATGTTTTATAAGTTAGTTTGTATTTGTATTATGTATCATGTAAGTGGCGACTCAGAATAGGTGATGTGTACCTATTTTGGGGGCGTCACAGTTGGTATCAAAGCTAAGGGATATGATCCCTGGCTGAGGTGTGAGACAAGAACTAGGAGGGGAGAGACGGGGAATTCATTCGCTAGTATGGCCTACCTAAGTTTAATTGATAATTTAATTGGTCGGTCAGAGTATAGGGATAATATGTGATATGTTAATTAACCCTTATTTTGAAACTATGTTCTAGAATGATATTTGAAATATAGGAGATGAGAAATGAGAAAATCATGGTAGCGAGGAAATTATCGGGAAGGTACAATCTGAAAAGAAAGAAAGGTATTCTCATCTCTTCGAATATCAGGTACGTACGTAAATTTCGAGGGCGAAATTTCATAAGGAGGGGAGATTGTGAGACCCCGAATTTTATGAAATAAAAGTATTTAATTTTTCTATTTTAGTAAATGGTTAAATTGATAAAAGGTTAAAGTTAAGGGTGATATATGAAAATTTTTCAAAATAAATAAGTTGTCATAAAATACCTGGTCACTATTCACTCTAGTATTATTCACTCGGGTATTTGGGGCACTTTTTGTGTTAGAGTACTATTCACGAGTTACTATTCACGAATTACTATTCACTCTAGTATTGTTCACTCGAGTATTTGGGACACTTTTTGTGTCAGAGTTACTATTTACGAGTTACTATTCACGGGTTACTATTCACCCAAATTACTATTTACTCTAGTATTATTCACTCGAGTATTTGAGACACTTTTTGTGTCGGATTACTATTCATGAGTTACTATTCACGGTGTACTATTCACCCGAGAAATGTATTTGTTTTCGGTCCAAATCATTTTTGAGTACAATATTATTCCATGAAGAGATGTACTAATTTTTCAGACCGTTGGTTGAAATTATAACAGAAAAGCTTTTGATATAAAACAGAATACTTTTATAAAGTTATTCTATAAATAGAATATATTATATTCTATTATGCATAGTGTTTTGCATAGTAAAATCTTTTTATATAAAACAGAATACTTTATTAAAGTTATTCTATAAATAGAATATATTATATTTTATTATGCATAGTGTTTGCATAGTATTTGTATAGTGTTTTCATAGTAAAAATCTTTTTATATAAAATAGAATATATTATATTTTATTTAAAAGATTTTGCTTTAATTATGGACCGTTAGATTAAAGTAAATCAATCTGGACCGTTCATGGATTAGTTACTATGCATTCCATTTTCCTATAAATAGGAAGCTTAGTTAGAATTCAAATCACACCAGAAGTTCAGAGAATTCTCCTTCTATAATCTTGAGCGTATTTCCTTAAGAGTTTTAAGAAACTTTGAGCGAAGAACATAGTATAAGTTTTCTTTAAGAAAATCCTCACCCTATCAGTCGGAATATTCAGTTTCTTTTACGGTAAGGGTGTTATTCTTTCTTATTCATGAAGAGAACTTCTGTTATTCCATTCTTTATTATTCTGTTGGAATAACCTATATCTGTGATATACCCTATACATGGTGATCTTCTTTTTCGTTATTCAATTCTTTATTATTACATTGGAATAACTTTTGTATACTACGGCATACCCTATACATGGTGATCTTCTTTTGTTATTCAATTCTTTATTATTCTGTTGGAATAACCTGTATGCGCGGTTTACCCTATACTTGGTGGAATGACCTGTATATGCGGTTTACCCAATACTTGGTGATCTTCTTTTATTATTCCGTTTACTATTATGTCAGAATATCCTGTCGGTGTGAATTTCACCTGACCTGATTCCATCATTTATTATTCCGTATTTACGATTTTATCGGAATATCCTGTCTGTGCATTTTACGCCAGACCTGGTTCCATCATCTATTATTTCGTATTTACGATTACATCGCGAATATCCCGCTTGTATGAATTTCACGACCTGGTTCCATCATTTATTATTCCGTATTTACGATTACGTGAATATCCTGCATGCAAGCATTTTACAATTTAACTGGTTCCATCATTTATTATTTCAGTATTTATTATTACATGGAATAACTTTTATGCAATGCGGTCTCTATCGCATGCATGGTGAATGATCCTTTGTATTCATTCCTTATTAAATTGTGGAAATGATCTGTATACGTGGATTACTGCATGGCTGTGAAAATCCATTTGTAGTTTTATATATTCTTTATTATACTCAGTTGGTTAGAGTTTTGACTTCTATACTCCATGAAATTAGTGGAATATCCTTGATATTTGCGCTTCATCCAGTATCTTTTCATGGAAATATTCTTCTAAGCATTCTTGAATTTTACTTTACAAAGAAGTATCATGTTGACAATTTGGACATTATTAGTTCCTGGATAAATAAATTCTTGAACTTGTTTTATTGAATTATTATGTCATTGTCATCATCCTTATGTTTATATTGTGTTGAAAGTCATCTTTGGCTTACGTGCATAGATGGACTTAGTATGATTATGACCAGGGATCATTCGGTATAATCATTAACTGTGATGTTATAAGTGATGTGGTAAAAGTCCTCAGTGGCCTGTAATGCATTGATGGAAAGTTTTTGGTATTATTATGACCAGGGATTATTCGGTATAGTCATGACCGTTGATGATTTAATGAATATCCTTGGCTCGTAATACAGGGATGATTAGAAGATGTGGTTTATTTATTAAGCTGAGTCTCAGCGATAAAAGTTGATGAAAACATTTTAAATCATAAAAGATAATAGATTTTATTCTCTACTTGACTCTTTTAATGGATTGCTTATTTCGCTGTAGTTAAACTTGATGTCTATTATATTTTATCAGTTTAACATTACTGAGGACTATTGATAATTTATTCTGCATTATCTTAGTCATAATATTTTTTACTGGGCTAGTTGAGCTCACCCTTTCTTTCAATGTTCTCTTCAGGAAATAAGAATATAGGTGGGACGAGTCGGGAAAAAGGTGTGATGATCTAGAAGATAGCATTTGTAGTCCTCACTATTCTGTTAAATAGTGTAACAATAAATGTAATGAGGACTCCTTGAGTATGGATATTGCCTAGATGACAATATTCCTATTAGAACTCTCGGTTTATGTATTGTCGTATGTTACACGACATTTGTATAATTAAGTTTGTATTTGTATTTTGTACCATGTATTTGGCGACTCAAGATGGGTGATGTATACCTAATTTTGGGGGCGTCACAATAAAAGTTGATGAAAACGTTTTAAATCATAAAAGATAGTAGATTTTATTCCGCTGCAGTTAAACTTGATGTCTATTGTATTTTATCAGTTTAACATTGTTGAAGACTATTAATAATTTATTCTGCATTATCTTAGTCATAATATTTCTTACCGGGCTAGTTGAGCTCACCCTTTCTTTCAATGTTCTCTTCAGGAAATAAGAATATAGCTGGGACGAGTCGGGGAAAGGAGTGACGGTCCAGAAGATAGCATTAGTAGTCCTCACTATTCTGTTAAATAGTGTGACAATAAATGTAATGAAAACTCCTTGAGTATGGATATTGTCTAGATGATAATATTCCTATTAGAACTCTCAGTTTATGTATTGTCGTATGTTACACGACATTTGTATAATTAAGTTTGTATTTGTATTTTGTACCATGTATTTGGCGACTTAAGATGGGTGATGGATACCTAATTTTGGGGGCGTCACAATTGGTATCAAAGCCATAGAAAAGAGCCCCGAGCCTTTTGCTGGTGACTTCCAAGTCTTGGGATGCACCGAAGCCAGACTTTCCGTAGGGGGCGCCGTTCTGCGGTGGCAAGTTGATAGGTATCATTGTGAGATGCTATCCATGTTAAGGGATAGAAGTCACAGTTGGTATCAAAGCTTAGGGATATGATCCCTGGCTGAGATGTGAGATAAGAACTAGGAGAGGAGAGCGGGGAATTCTTCGCTAATAATATGACTACCTAAGTTTATTTGGTATTTAATTGGTGGAATTAGAGTATAGGGATAAAATGTGATATGTTAATTAACCCTTGTTTTGTGATAGTGTTTGAGAATGACATCTGAAAATGCTTAGATAAGAAATGAACCACATGAGAGTGTTGATTCAGCTCAAGCAAAAGGTAACGACCAACAATAGGATAATAATCATACTGGTGGCAACGGCTATCGGAACAATGATAACCATTGTGGGGGAAATTATCATGCCAAGAATGGTAACCACTTCGGTGGTAATCTTGGCAAAGATAATAGAAGTGGAAATTGCAAGAAGAGAAGATCATTTAGCCCGATTTTGTCGTGCACCAAAGTCAAGTCCAGCTGGGACGGTGGCACCAAAGGCGGATACGGACAAAACAAAGTCGTTGGTTTTAGGAAGAGCGTTTTTCATGACTTCTCAAAAATCGAGTAAACCGAAAGAAGTTAGCACGGGTTAGTTAATTATAAATTCTTGCGAAGTCTATACCTTATTAGATATTGGTTCTACACATTCTTTTATCTCTCTTGCTTGCGTACAACGTTTAAATTTGACTCTAGAGAAGTTAAACTTTGACCTATCGGTTGAAACTCCGTTAGGAGAAACCTTCATTTCATGTGCTATCCAAGTCTTGGATGAGAGTCACAGTTTTGAATGATATTCTTATTGTTAATAAATTTCCTGACGTATTCTTGAAGACTTCTTAAACTACCCCTAGAGCATGAAATCGAATTTTGTATTGACCCCAGTACAAAACCCATTTCTAAAACCCTCAAATATTTTTTCAACTAAAAGGATCTGTTTACGTGGATTATGATGAAAGTCATAATAAAAGCATTGGACTAATGAAAATCATGGGTATACGTGGTATTAGTAAGTGTTATGATGTGTTATGTTGGTTATTATGTGAAAACATGAAAGTTTTTTAGAAATCACAAAGGGTTGAAAAATCAGATTTTGGTAAAAACGTAACACAAAATTCAATTGACCATATCTCCTATTATATTTTGAATTTTTGAGTGTGGTCAAGTCCTAGAGTTAGATCTATGAGTTACCTAACTAATTCAAGTGGAATCACTAAAAAAGGTGTTGTAGATTTTGTAAGGGCCGTTTCGGCCACTTAATTAGTGAGAAAAATTCTGGCCTTTTGGGACATGAAAGTATATGGTATAAAGTACCTCCTGTCCAAAAATGAGCTCATTCTGACTTAAAATGAGCAAGTTATGACTATTTCAATATTTAGTTTTTTTCGACGAAAAACGCTATAACCGGAGTTCTATAACTCCGATGATCATGAAATTTAAACTGGAAGCTCACGTTAACATGTGTAAGATTCTGCCAAGATTTGGGAATTTTTGGAGTTAACCTTGAGATAGCTAATTTCTTAAGGAATTAATTAGAAATTGATTTTTGAAAAATAGTAAATGAATTTTAAAATTTAGAGAAAATATATGTTCATTACGGGACTATATTATGCTAAATCCCAGAAAAGAAATACTTTTGGGACTGATTTGGTATTTTTCATGAAAATAGTTTAGTTACGAACATATGAGTTAAATATGTTATGTGAAGTAACAAAGTTGGAAGATAGGATTTTATGGCTTGGAAATCCTACATAAGGTATATGTAGATCGTTGATAAGGAATTTGATCATTGGTGATGAAATCTTATGAGTATGACATGTTTGAATGATTAAATGCATTATTTGGTAAAGTGTAAACAACTGAAATATATTGTTTATAAGTTTAAGAAGTGATTAAAATATTGTTATAATATTGATGATATTAGATTATGAGATTATTAAGTGATTGGTAACATTGGGATATTCTTGAACCCTGGATAAATTATATTATAAATGTTTAATATTTATCTTTTATCTCATTTGATTGATTCTTTATATCATTGTCATGATCCTCATGCTTATATTGTGTTGAAAGTTATCTGTGGCTTACATGCATAGATGGACTTGGTATGATTATGACCAACGATTATTCGGTATAATCATGACTTTAATGTTACAAATATTGTGGTAAAAGTCATCTTTGGCCCATAGTGCATAGATGGACTTGGTATGATTATGATCAGGGATTGTTCGGTATAATCATGACCGTAATTGAAAATACGATTATCTTTGGCACGTAGTGCATGGATAATTCGTGGTCGTGATACTAAAGAATATCCTTGGCCTGTAGTGCAGGGATGATTCGATGATGTGGATTAATTATTGAGCTGAGTCTCAGTAATGAAATATTAATTCATGGACGTGGTAAAAGTCATCTTTGGCCATAGTGCAATGATTGACTTGGTATGATTATGACCAGGGATTATTTAGTATAATCATGACCGTAATTGAAAATACGAATATCCTTGGCCAGTAGTGCATGGATAATTCGTTGTCGTGATACTTATTAAGTCGAGTCTCAAAGATTATTGATTTTACATTGTATATCTTTGGCACATGGTGCAAAAGATGAACTGTGAGATTATTAGTTATCTGATTGGCATGTAGTGCAAAAATGAATTGTTAATAAATATCTGTGGTCGTATTGCAAAGATGAATTTAATGTTTTCAACGATAAAGGTATTCAAGGTATCCTCACCTCTTCGTGTATGTACGTAAATTTTGAGGGCGAAATTTCACAAGGAGGGGAGATTGTGAGACCCCGAATTTTATGAAATAAAAGTGTTCAATTTTTCTATTTTGGTGAATAGTTAAATTGATAAAAGTTTAAAGTTAAGGGTGATATTTAAAATTTTTTTAAAGTAAGTGATGATGAAGTTTTGTTTTATTAGTATTATTAACGTAATAAAACAGAAACATCTTTTTATATAAAACAGAATACTTTATTAAAGTTATTCTATAAATAGAATATATTATATTCTATTTTGCATAGTAAAATCTTTTTATATAAAACAGAATACTTTATTAAAGTTATTCTATAAATAGAATATATTATATTTTATTATGCATAGTGTTTGCATAGTACCTTGTTAAAAACGTTTTTCTTTTAAAAAAAATTTAAAACTTTTGAAAAATAATTATTTCGGAGCTTCGGAACTTCAATAATTCATAATAAATAACCCTTTTGTCAGAAAATTCGAATCTCGCGACTTTTTATAGGAAATTCAATTCTCTACAACTTTGCAGAAGAAAGGTTTCCAAATTCCAAACAGAAATTGACCAAAATTCATAAACGGACGATTTTACAGGCTATAATCAAATTTCAGTCAAAATTTGTGTCCACGAACATGTTTAACATGTGTTAAACATTTTTTATAACACACAAAACATGTGTTTAGCATTTAATGCAACAAAACTACTCTTCTTCCTCATTTATTCATATATTACACATTCATTGTAAAAATATCACCATTATTATATCATAATAATATATTTTATCAGAAAAGATAAAATATCAATTTTAAATAATTGTCACATTAAAAATTTTCTCCATCTATAACCATATAAAATGAATATTTTCCTTATCATATAAATCAATAATTAATTATTCACAAATAATATTACAGAATCACAATACTGACAACCAAGCAGTTCTCAGGAAAGAGGGGGTTTTCCAATAAGAATTTCTCCTTACTGGCGCGCAATTAGATGACCAAACCTCATCTTGACAGAACTTTCTAGACATTGTCAACAATGCTATCTAATAATATTATCCAAATAATATGAATTATTGATCCGATAATGGGAAATACTGTGCCGTGACAATTGTTAAAACAAAAATAATATAAAATATCAACGTAGCAATTATTGAATCAATAAAATAAAATATTGAACAATAATTACTGTAACAATTATTGAGTAATGCCTTCTTACGAAAAAAATTTATCATGCTTCATGAATAGTAACTCATTAATAGTAATTATACGAAAAATTGAATACTTTTATTTCATAAAATTCGGGGTTTTACAATCTCCCCTCCTTATGAAATTTCGTCCCCGAAATTTACGTACCTGGTATTTCAAAGAGTTGAGAATACCTTGCTTTCATTTCAGATTCCATCTTCCCTGTCATTATGATTTCTCCATTGCTCATCTCCTGTATTTCAGATATCATTCTAGAATACAGCTTCAAAATAAGGGTTAATTAACATATCACAATTTGTCAACTTAAGTAAAAATTTCAGCTTAGGTAGGACACATACTAGCGAAGGATATTACTCGTCTCTCCCTTCCTAGTTCTAATTCCGGATCTCCGCCAGAGATCATATCCCTAAGCTCTGATACCAACTGTGACGCCCCCAAAATAGGTCTAATCCATCCAACCTATTCTGAGTCGCCAAATACATACATGGTCTGTAAAAAACAACTACAACTTTATTACTACAATTGTCGTGCAAAATACAACAATACATATACTGTGAGTTTTAATACCAACTGTGACTTATGTCCCAACTATGGACATCACCTCACATTGTTACATTACATAAAAATACAGTCAATAACTGTTTTAAAAATTAAAATCCTTGGGAAGTGTTCAAGGAAACCTTCGTACATGGGAGGCCATGCGTCTAGGTTATAATAGATATCATATGCCCACAGAATTATCCTTGGTTGACCTAATAGACCCCAAAGAAAAACGAGAAGATTACTATCATGTTCTTTCTAGTGGTGAGTCTTCTCTTGACATATAATTATCTTCGTTGTCTCCAAGTGAAAATTATATTTCAAATAAACTCCAAGATCATATAGGTAGTTCTCGTAGATATACTCAGCAAGTGAATGTGCACAACCTTGTCTTATGATAACACGAGCTTGTATGTCATTAGACATCTTGTATGATAGTGACAAAACACCCTTCAAAAGTTGGGTTCGCCTCAACCTATTTGATTCACCAAATATAACTATTAAATGACGTATAAAATACAACACACTTATCTAAAGTCCTCAATAAAATTATTTCCATACTCTTTAGGGAGAACCTCAATAACTATAGACAACCGTTCTATTCCCCTGTTATCCCCGCTCGACCCAGCTACACTCTTATTACCTGAAAGAAATTACGAGGCAAAAGGGTGAGCACAAATAGCCCAGTAAAGAATATCATGACTAAAGATAATTAAATTATCAATAGCCTTCGTCAGTAATAAATCAGAGATTTAGAACATATGGTAGATGATAAAACTTTTCAACCATAGTTGCAGCGGAACGAGCAATCCATTAGAAGAGTAAAATAGACCATAAAGTCTATTATCTTCTCTATATTAAAAGTCCACCAATAATGTTTTATCCCTATAACATCAATCAACAGTTCATGTCCGCAATCATGTGAATAACTCATAATTGTAATTCTAAATTCCTCTTCTCATCTAGGACGAAGATAATTTCATCACCTATCTTTATCTGAAACATCAAATATCATGGTTATACCAAATCACAGTTCCTATTCATAATCATACTAATAAATTCATCTTTGCACCACGGGCCAAAGATATTCATCAACAGTTCATCTTTGCACTACATGCCAAAGATATTCAACAACAAGTCATCTTTGCACTACATGCCAAAGATATTCAACAACGGGTCATCTTTACACTATGGACCAAAGATATTCATCAATAATTGATCTTTGCACTAAAGGCCAAAGATATTCATATCTCAAAGAAATACATAATCATTTCAGAATTTATATAAACCATAATTATAGCCATATATGTTGATCAATTCACCTTTGCACTTAAGCTAAAGATATTCAATTATAAATTCAATGGTCATAATCATACCAGTCAACAATTCAACTTTGCACTACTGGCCAAAGAGAACCTATAGTCACGATCATACCAATAATCTATCCATCTTTACACCCAAGTCAAAGAGAAATATCATCATTAGGGTTATAAGAATGTTAAATATGATAATAAAAATAATATAATCAAAATATAGATTTAATCTTAAGAGTAAGATTCATAAATCAATGATCTCATAACACCTTAATCAAAATGTTATAAATCACTTAATAATCTCATAATCTAATATTATTAATACTATCACAATATTTTAATCATTTCTTAAACTTATAAACAATTTATTTTAATTGTTTACACTTTACTAATAAATGCATTTAATCATCTTAAAATGCCAAACTCATAAGATCTCATCACCAATAACCAAAACCCTCATCAAAAATCTGCATATACCTCATATATGATTCTCAAGCCATAAAATCATATTTTTCTAATTTTCTTACTTCACATAACATATTTAATTCATTTACTCATAACTAGAACATTTTCATGAAAAATACCAATCAGTTTTAAAAATATTTCTTTTCTGGGATTTAGAAGAATATAGTCCCATATTAAATATATATTTTTTTCAGAATTTTTAAAATTCGTTTACTATTTTTCACATGGCCAAAACCACCGAATATTCAGACATTTATCATAAATTTTACTTTTATTCAAAATTCTGAAATTAATACTGTATACTAATATTATATAGATGTACTCATAATAAAAATTTCATCAATTTTGGAGTTAATCACAAGGAGTTATAAGCGATTACTTTTAAAATAGTGTTTTCTCATAAAATCCATAACTCCTAATTTATACATCCAAAAATCACCATTTTTGGACACAATCAACAAAACTTATCAAATTATCATTTCAAATTTTTCCAGAATTTTTGAAGGTTCAGAAAAATACAAAACTGAAAAACATAATAACCCTTACATACTAACAACAATATCCCTTACCTCAAAAGAGCAGTACTTCTGACCGGAATAACGCTGAACGAACTTGCACCTTATAGCAACACTCAAGATATCAAAATACTCACAAGAATACACTCAATAATATAGAGAGAGAAAATTTCAGTTTCTGGTGTAATTTTCAATTCTAACCTAAGCACCCTATTTATAGAAAAATGTTTTGAACACCAAAGTAGAAAATTTATTAAAATATTAATATATATATATATATATATATATATATATATATATATATATAAAATCTTCGCTTTACACCTTGGTTAATCTGATCTCAGCTCTTTTTCCATGCTAGTGGGCACACCTACCTTGTTAAAAACATTTTTCTCTTAAAACAAATTTAAAACTTTTGAAAAATAATTATTTCGGAGCTTCGGAATTTCAATAATTCATAATAAATAGCCCGTTTGACAGAAAATTTAAATCTCGCGTCTTTTTATAGAAAATTCAATTCTCTACAACTTTGCCGACGAAAGTTTTTTCAAATTCCAAACAGAAATTGACCGAAATTCACAAACGGACGATTTACAGGCTATAATCAAATTTCAGTCAAAATTTGTGTCCACGAACATGTTTAACATGTGTTAAACATTTTTTATAACACAAAACATGTGTTTAGCATTTAATGCAACAAAACTACTCTTCTTCCTCATTTATTCATATATTACACATTCATTGTAAAAATATCACCATTATTATATCATAATAATATATTTTATCAGAAAAGATAAAATATCAATTTTCAACAATTGTCATATTAAAAATTTTCTCCATCTATAACCACATAAAATGAATATTTTTCTTATTATATAAATCAATAATTAATTATTCACAAATAATATTACAGAATCACAATACTGACAACCAGGCAGTTCTTAGGAAAGAGGGGCTTTCCAATAAGAATTTTTCCTTACTGGCGCGTAATTAGATAACCAAACCTCTCATTGACAGAACTTTCTAGACATTGCCAACAATGCTATCTAATAATATTATCCAAATAATATGAATTATTGATCCGATAATGGGAAATACTGTGTCGTGACAATTATTGAAACAACAATAATATAAAATATCAACGCAGCAATTATTGAATCAATAAAATAAAATATTGAACAATAATTACTGTAACAATTATTGAGTAATGCCTTCTTACGAAAAAAACTTATCATGCTTCATGAATAGTAACTCATGAATAGTAACTCGTGAATAGTAACTCATGAATAGTAACTCATGAATAGTAATTATAAGAAAAATTGAATACTTTTATTTCATAAAATTCGGGGTCTTACAATCTTCCCTCCTTATGAAATTTCGTCCCCGAAATTTACGTACCTGGTATTTCAAAGAGTTGAGAATACCTTGCTTTCATTTCAGATTCCATCTTCCCTGTCATTATGATTTCTCCATTGCTCATCTCCTGTATTTCAGATATTATTCTAGAATACAGCTTCAAAATAAGGGTTAATTAACATATCACAATTTGTCAACTTAAGTAAAAATTTCAGCTTAGGTAGGACACATACTAGCAAAGGATATTACTCGTCTCTCCATTCCTAGTTCTAGTTCCGGATCTCCGCCAGAGATCATATCCCTAAGCTCTGATACCAACTGTGACGCCCCCAAAATAGGTCCAATCCATCCAACCTATTCTGAGTCGCCAAATACATGGTACAGATCGTTGTCTCAAAGTGAAAATTATATTTCAAATAAACTCCAAGATCATATAGGTAGTGCTCGTAGATATTCTCAGCAAGTGAATGTGCACAACCTTGTCTTATGATAACACGAGCTTGTATGTCATTAGACATCTTGTATGATAGTGACAAAACACCCTTCCAAAGTTGGGTTCGCCTCACCCTATTTGATTCACCAAATATAACTATTAAATGACGTATAAAATACAACAC
The DNA here is from genome assembly GCA_020205605.1 of Panax ginseng. NCBI lineage: Eukaryota > Viridiplantae > Streptophyta > Magnoliopsida > Apiales > Araliaceae > Panax > Panax ginseng. The sequence goes on along the minus strand of CM035130.1, from coordinate 24,601,101 downwards.
ACTTATCTAAAGTCCTCAATAAAATTATTTCAATACCCTTTAGGGAGAACCTTAATAACTATAGACAACCGTTCTATTCCCCTGTTATCACCGCTCGACCCAGCTACACTCTTATTACCTAAAAGAAATTACGAGGCAAAAGGGTGAGCACAAATAGCCCAGTAAAGAATATCATGACTAAAGATAATTAAATTATCAATAGCCTTCGTCAGTAATAAATCAGAGATTTAGAACATATGGTAGATGATAAAACTTTTCAACCATAGTTGCAGCGGAACGAGCAATCCATTAGAAGAGTAAAATAGACCATAAAGTCTATTATCTTCTCCATGTTAAAAGTCCACAAATAATGTTTTATCCATGTAACATCAATCAACAGTTCATGTCCGCAATCATGTGAATAACTCATAATTGTAATTCTAAATTCCTCTTCTCATCCAGGACGAAGATAATTTCATCACCTGTCTTTACCTGAAACATCAAATATCATGGTTATACCAAATCACAGTTCCTATTCATAATCATACTAATAAATTCATCTTTGCACCACGGGCTAAAGATATTCATCAACAGTTCATCTTTGCACTACATGCCAAAGATATTCAACAACAAGTCATATTTGCACTACATGCCAAAGATATTCAACAACGGGTCATCTTTACACTACGGACCAAAGATATTCATCAATAATTGATCTTTGCACTACAGGCCAAAGATATTCATATCTCAAAGAAATACATAATCATTTCAGAATTTATATAACCATAATTATAACCATATATGTTGATCAATTCACCTTTGCACTTAAGCTAAAGATATTCAATTATAAATTCAATGGTCATGATCATACCAGTCAATAATTCAACTTTGCTTACTACACTGCCAAAGAGAAACATATAGTCACGATCATACCAATAATCTATCCATCTTTACACTCAAGTCAAAGAGAAATATCATCATTAGGGTTATAAGAATGTTAAATATGATAATAAAACAATATAATCAATATATAGATTTAATCTTAAGAGTAAGATTCATAAATCAATGATCTCATAACAACTTAATCAAAATGTTATAAATCACTTAATAATCTCATAATCTAATATTATTAATACTACCACAATATTTTAATCATTTCTTAAACTTATAAACAATTTATTTTAATTGTTTACACTTTACTAATAAATGCATTTAATCATCTTAAAATGCCAAACTCATAAGATCTCATCACCAATAACCAAAACCCTCATCAAAAATCTTCATATACCTATATATGATTCTCAAGCCATAAAATCGTATTTTCTAATTTTCTTACTTCACACAACATATTTAATTCATTTACTCATAACTAGAACATTTTCATGAAAAATACCAAATCAGTTCTAAAAATATTTCATTTCTGGGATTTAGAAGAATATAGTCCCATATTGAATATATATTTTTCTCAGAATTTTTAAAATTAATTTACTATTTTTCACATGGCCAAAACCCCCGAATATTCAGACATTTATCATAAATTGTACTTTTATTCAAAAATTCTAAAATTAATACGGTATACTGATATTATATAGATGTACTCCCAATAAAAATTTCATCATTTGTGGAGTTAATCACAAGGAGTTATAAGCGGTTACTTTTAAAACAGTCTTTTCTCATAAAATCCATAACTCCTAATCTATACATCCAAAAATCACCATTTTTGGACACAATCTACAAAACTTATCAAATTATCATTTCAAAGTTTTCCAGAATTTTTGAAGGTTCATAAAAATACAAAACTGAAAAACATAATAACCCTTACATACTAACGACAATATCTCTTACCTCAAAAGAGCAGTACTTCTGACTCGAATAACGCTGAACGAACTTGCACCTTATAGCAACACTCAAGATATCAAAATACTCACAAGAATACACTCAATAATATATAGAGAGAAAACATCAGTTTCTGGTGTAATTTTCAATTCTAACCTAAGCACCCTGTTTATAGGAAAATGCTTAGAACACCAAAGTAAAAAATTTATTATAATATTAATGTGTGTATATATATATATATATATATATATATATATATATATATATATATATATATTCACACACACCTTGGTCAATCTGATCTCAACTTTTTTTTCCATGCTAGTGGGCACACCTACCTTGTTAAAAACGTTTTCTCTTAAAACAAATTTAAAACTTTTGAAAAATAATTATTTCGGAGCTTCGGAACTTCAATAATTCATAATAAATAGCCCTTTTGACAGAAAATTCAAATCTCTTGACCTGTAATAGGAAATTCAATTCTCTACAACTTTGCCGAAGAAATTTTTTCCAAATTCCAAACAGAAATTGACCGAAATTCACAAACGGACGATTTTACAGGCTATAATCAAATTTCAGTCAAAATTTGTGTCCACGAACATGTTTAACATGTGTTAAACATTTTTTATAACACACAAAACATGTGTTTAGCATTTAATACAACAAAACTACTCTTCTTCCTCATTTATTCATATATTACACATTCATTGTAAAAATATCACCATTATTATATCATAATAATATATTTTATCAGAAAAGATAAAATATCAATTTTCAACAATTGTCACATTAAAAATTTTCTCCATCTATAACCACATAAAATGAATATTTTTCTTATCATATAAATCAATAATTAATTATTCACAAATAATATTACAGAATGACAATACTGACAACCAGGCAGTTCTCAGGAAAGAGGGGGCTTTCCAATAAGAATTTCTCCTTACTGGCGCGCAATTAGATGACCAAACCTCTCTCTGACATAACTTTCTAGACAATGCCGACAATGCTATCTAATAATATTATCCAAATAATATGAATTATTGATCCGATAATGGGAAATATTGTGTCGTGATAATTATTGAAACAACAATAATATAAAATATCAACGCAACAATTATTGAATCAATAAAATAAAATATTGAACAATAATCACTGTAACAATTATTGAGTAATGCCTTCTTACGAAAAAAATTTATCATGCTTCATGAATAGTAACTCATGAATAGTAACTCGTGAATAGTAACTCATGAATAGTAATTATAAGAAAAATTGAATACTTTTATTTCACAAAATTCGGGGTCTTACAATCTCCCATCCTTATGAATTTTTGTCCTTGAAATTTACGTACCTGGTATTTCAAAGAGTTGAGAATACCTTGCTTTCATTTCAGATTTCATCTTCCCTGTCATTATGATTTCTCCATTGCTCATCTCCTGTATTTCAGATATTATTCTAGAATACAGCTTCAAAACAAGGGTTAATTAACATATCACAATTTGTCAACTTAAGTAAAAATTTCAGCTTAGGTAGGACACACACTAGCGAATGATATTACTCGTCTCTCCCTTCCTAGTTCTAATCCCTGATCTTCGCTGAGATCATATCCTAAGCTCGATATACCATTAATCGCGACGCCCCAAAATAGGTCCAATCCATCCAACCTATTCTCGAGTCGCCAAATACATGGTACAGAAAACAACTACAACTTTATTACTACAATTGTCGTACAAAATACAACAATACATATACTGTGAGTTTTAATACCAACTATGACTTATGTCCCAACTATGGACATCACCTCACATTGTTACATTACATAAAAGTACAGTCAATAACTGTTTTAAAAATTAAAATCCTTGGAAAGTGCTCAAGGAAAGCTTCGTACATGGGAGGCCATGCGTCTAGGTTATAATAGATATCATATGCCCACAGAATTATCCTTGGTTGACCTAATAGACCCCAAAGAAAAACGAGAAGATTACTATCATGTTCTTTCCAGTGGTGAGTCTTCTCTTGACATATAATTATCTTCGTTGTCTCCAAGTGAAAATTATATTTCAAATAAACTCCAAGATCATATAGGTAGTGCTCGTAGATATACTCAGCAAGTGAATGTGCACAACCTTGTCTTATCATAACACGAACTTGTATGTCATTAGACATCTTGTATGATAGTGACAAAACACCCTTCCAAAGTTGGGTTCGCCTCACCCTATTTGATTCACCAAATATAACTATTAAATGACGTATAAAATACAACACACTTATCTAAAGTCCTCAATAAAATTATTTCCATAATCTTTAGGGAGAACCTCAATAACTATAGACAACCGTTCTATTCCCCCATTATCCCCGCTCGACTCAGCTACACTCTTATTATCTGAAAGAAATTACGAGGCAAAAAGGTGAGCACAAATAGCCCAGTAAAGAATATCATGACTAAAGATAATTAAATTATCAATAGTCTTCGTCAGTAATAAATCAAAGATTTAGAAAATATGGTAGATGATAAAACTTTTCAACCATAGTTGCAACGGAACGAGCAATCCATTAGAAGAGTAAAATAGACCATAAAGTCTATTATCTTCTCCATGTTAAAAGTCCACCAACAATGTTTTATCCTTGTAACATACATCAATCAACAGTTCATGTCCGCAATCATGTGAATAACTCATAATTGTAATTCTAAATTCCTCTTCTCATCCAGGACGAAGATAATTTCATCACATTGCCTTTACACCGAAATATCAAATATCATAGTTATACCAAATCACGCCTCTGCTCATAATCATACTAATAAATTCATCTTTGCACCACGGGCCAAAGATATTCATCAACAGTTTCATCTTTGCACTACATGCCAAAGATATTCAACAACAAGTCATCTTTGCACTACATGCCAAAGATATTCAACAACGGTCATCTTTACACTACGACCAAAGATATTCATCAATAATTGATCTTTTTGACTACAAAAGCCAAAGATATTCATATCTCAAAGAAATACATAATCATTTCAGAATTTATATAACCATAATTATAACCATATATGTTGATCAATTCACCTTTGCACTTAAGCTAAAGATATTCAATTATAAATTCAATGGTCATGATCATACCAGTCAATAATTCAACTTTGCGCTACGGGCCAAAGAGAACATATAGTCACGATCATACCAATAATCTATCCATCTTTACACTCAAGTCAAAGAGAAATATCATCATTAGGGTTATAAGAATGTTAAATATGATAATAAAAACAATATAATCAATATATAGATTTAATCTTAAGAGTAAGATTCATAAATCAATGATCTCATAACAACTTAATCAAAATGTTATAAATCACTTAATAATCTCATAATCTAATATTATTAATACTACCACAATATTTTAATCATTTCTTAAACTTATAAATAATTTATTTTAATTGTTTACACTTTACTAATAAATGCATTTAATCATCTTAAAATGCCAAACTCATAAGATCTCATCACCAATAACCAAAACCCTCATCAAAAATCTTCATATACCTATATATGATTCTCAAGCCATAAAATCGTATTTTCTAATTTTCTTACTTCACATAACATATTTAATTCATTTACTCATAACTAGAATATTTTCATGAAAAATACCAAATCAGTTCTAAAAATATTTCATTTATGGGATTTAGAATAATATAGTCCCATATTGAATATATATTTTTCTCAGAATTTTTAAAATTAATTTACTATTTTTCACATGGCCAAAACCCCTGAATATTCAGACATTTATCATAAATTTTACTTTTATTCAAAAATTCTAAAATTAATACGGTATACTGATATTATATAGATGTACTCCCAATACAAATTTCATCAATTTTGGAGTTAATCACAAGGAGTTATAAGCGATTATTTTTAAAATAGTCTTTTCTCATAAAATCCATAACTCCTAATCTATACATCCAAAAATCGCCATTTTTGGATACAATCTACAAAACTTATCAAATTATCATTTCAAATTTTTCCAGAATTTTTGAAGGTTCAGAAAAATACAAAACTGAAAAACATAATAACCCTTATATACTAACGACAATATCTCTTACCTCAAAAAGAAAGCAAGATTTAATCGAATAACGCGAATCGAACTTGCACTTAGTATATAGCAACACTCAAGATATCAAAATACTCACAAGAATACACTCGATAATATAGAGAGAGAAAACTTCAGTTTCTGGTATAATTTTCAATTCTAACATAAGCACGCTATATATAGGAAAATGCTTAGAACAACAAATTAGAAAATTTATTATAATATTAATATATATATATATATATATATATATATATATATATAAATCTTCACGCACACCTTGGACAATCTGATCTCAACTCTTTTTCCATGCTAGTAAGCACACCTACCTTGTTAAAAAAAAACGCTTTTTTTAAAACAAATTTAAAACTTTTGAAAAATAATTATTTCGGAACTTCAATAATTCATAATAAATAGCCTTTTTGTCAGAAAATTCAAAATTCGTGATTTTTTATAAGAAATTCAATTCTCTACAACTTTGTAGAAGAAAGTTTTTCCAAATTCTAAACAAAAATTGACCAAAATTCACAAACGGACGATGTTACAGGCTATAATCAAATTTCAGTCAAAATTTGTGTCCACGGACATGTTTAACATGTGTTAAACATTTTTTATAACACACAAAACATGTGTTTAATATTTAATGCAACAAAACTACTCTTTTTCCTCATTTATTCATATATTACACATTCATTGTAAAAATATCACCATTATTATATCATAATAATATATTTTATCAGAAAAGATAAAATATCAATTTTCAACAATTGTCACATTAAAAATTTTCTCCATCTATAACCACATAAAATGAATATTTTTCTTATCATATAAATCAATAATTAATTATTTACAAATAATATTACAGAATCACAATACTGACAACCAGGCAGTTCCCAGGAAAGAGGGGGCTTTCCAATAAGAATTTCTCCTTACTAGCGCGCAATTAGATTGTGACGCCCCCAAAATAGGTCCATTCCATCCAACCCATTCTTAGTCGCCAAACACATAGTACAGAAACAACTACAACTTTATTAATACATTTATCGTGAAAAATACGACAACATATATACTGTGAGTTTAAATATAATTATTGTCTTCTAGACAATATCCATACCCAAATAAATTCTTATCACAATTATTGATACATTATTTTACAAAAATGGTGAGGACTACTAAGACAACTTTCTAGAAGCATCATTCCACACCCCGACTCGTACTCGCTACATTCTCGTCTCCTGAGAAGAAAAAATGGAACAACAAGGAAAAGGGTGAGCTCAACTAGCCCAGTAAAGAATATTATGACTAAGATAATATAGAACAAATTATCGTTAGTCCTCAACAGGAAAAAATCTGATAGAATATAATAGACAACAAGTTTCAGATCAATATTCGCAGCGGATAATTCATAGAAGAGTTACGTAGAGAATGAAATCTACTTGTATCTATGAATTTAAAAGTCCATCATCAATATTTTATTCCTGTAACATCAATCAATATACATCTTGAATCAAATATTCATCTTTGCACTACAGGCCAAAGATATTCATAAGTTGGTCATGTTCACCTCAACACCTGTTCATCTTTGCACTACGGGCCAAAGATATTCATAAGAAAATCAACCATCTTTGCACTACAGGTCAAAGATATTCAGTAACATCATCATTTAGGACTGAGGATGATGAAAAATATTTTTAAAAAAACGAATCCAGTTAAACAAAAGACAAGGATTAAGGATTCGTATTTCGGTTTATTCACGTCCAAAAATACCTCAATAATAATCATAGTGGAGTAAAATTCAAGAATGGTCAAAACATGGATACAATCAAAGCTAGTATCCATAATAGATATTTTGGACAAAAACGAAAAATTTAACTTTTCTGTGAATAGTGCCGTATTCGTGAATTGTGTTGTATACATGAATTGTGCCGTATACGTGAATAGTAACTCCGACACCAAAAATTCCAAATTTGATAAAAACTTCAGATCAATATTTCGGCATAATGATATTGAAGAAAATAATATCATTCATGAAGAAAATAATATCCCTTACCTCGTAAAAGAATAAGTATTTCCACCGAATCTCGGATATAGTCTTTGAAAGAACTTGCACCAGATAGCAATACTCAAAGTACTAAAATACTCACAAAATACGCTCGATATTATAGTGAGAGAAAGAGAGAGAAAACTTCAGTTTCTGGTGTAATTTTCAATTCTAACCTAAACACCCTATTTATAAGAAATTGCTTAGAACACCAAAGCAGAAAATTTAATAAATTAATAATATATTTTTTCTTAAACATCCTACGCACACAAATTGAGTCCAAGCATCAACCACCCCTCAGCAAAAGAAACAAAAACGTTTTTCATGTAAAAATTCTTTAAAACTCCAAAAAAATAATAATCAATTAATCCGGAACTTCAATAATTCATAATAAATAGCCCTTTTATCAGAAAATTCGAATCTCGCGAATTTTTATAGGAAATTTAATTCTCTACAACTTTGCAGAAGAAAGTTTTTCCAAATTCCAAATAAAAATTGATCGAAATCCACAAACGGACAATTTTACAGGCTATAATCAAATTTCAGTCAAGAAATGGGGTCCACAAACATGTTTAACATGTTTTAAACAATTTTAGTAACAAAAATACTCCTCCTCATATACTCGTATATCCCACATTCACTGTAAAAATATCACCATTATTATATTATTAAAATAATATATTCAAATGAATTATTTTATCAGAAAAGATAAAATATTAATTTTCAACAATTATCACATTTAAAAATTTTCTCCATCTATATCCACATAAAATCAATATTTTCCTCATCATATAAATCAATAATTAATTATTCATAAATAATATTACAAAATCACAATATTGACAACCAGGCAGTTTCCAGAAAAGAGGGGGCCTTCCGGTAAAGATTTCTCCTTACTGGCGCGCAATTAAATAACATCTCCTTAGACATAACTTTCTAGACATTGCCAATAATGTTATCTAATAATATTATTCAGATAATATAAATTATTGCTCCGATAATAGAAAATACTGTGTAGTGACAATTATTGAAACAACAGTAATAATAAATATCAACACAGCAATTATTGAATCAATAAAATAAAATATTGCACAGTTATTATTGTAACAATTATTGAGTAGTGCCTTCTTACGTAAGAATCAATAATTGGTGCAATACCGTGTGCTACTGTGTTTTAACCAATTTAGTATTTCAACAAGATAATTAGCAGTATAAATGACTTGTACGCCATTATAAACAACTTATACTTGTCGTTTTCTTCATCCAATCGTTTTTTGTTATGGGGCCCACACAAGGCTGCGCCGTAGTACGAATATTTCCCGACAGTAAGAATATTCCACGACCAAACGAATATTTTATAACCACTTGCTTATTTGAAATATTTGCGTATTTTACCCATAACTAATCATATTAATCACATCAACCCTTACTATTTCAAAATAATAAATAGAGGAAATTAAATTTTATTTATTAATAATTTGGGGTCTTACATAGATGACCAAACCTCTCCTTGACAGAACTTTCTAGACATTGCCAACAATGCTATCTAATAATATTATCCAAATAATATGAATTATTGATCCGATAATGGGAAATATTATGCCGTGACAATTATTGAAACAACAATAATATAAAATATCAACGCAGCAATTATTGAATCAATAAAATAAAATATTGAACAATAATTACTGTAACAATTATTGAGTAATGCTTTCTTACGAAATTTTTTTATCATGCTTCATGAATAGTACTCGTGAATAGTAACTCATGAATAGTAACTCGTAAATAGTAACTCATGAATAGTAACTCATGAATAGTAATTATAAGAAAAATTGAATACTTTTATTTCATAAAATTCGGGGTCTTACACCAGGGATCATTCGGTATAATCATGAACTGTGATGTTATAAGTGATGTGGTAAAAGTCCTCAGTGGCCTGTAATGCATTGATGGATAGTTTTTGGTATGATTATGACCAGGGATTATTCGGTATAGTCATGACCGTTGATGATTTAATGAATATTCTTGGCTCGTAGTACATGGATGATTAGAAGATGTGGTTTATTTATTAAGCTGAGTCTCTGCGATAAAAGTTGATGAAAACATTTTAAATCATAAAAGATAGTAGATTTTATTCTCTACTTAACTCTTTTAATGGATTGCTTGTTCCGCTGTAGTTAAACTTTATGTCTATTGTATTTTATCAGTTTAACATTGTTGAAGACTATTGATAATTTATTCTGCATTATCTTAGTCATAATATTTCTTACTGGGCTAGTTGAGCTCACCCTTTCTTTCAATGTTCTCTTCAGGAAATAAGAATATAGTTTGGACGAGTCGGAAAATGAGTGATGGTCCGTAAGATAAGATTAGTAGTCCTCACTATTCATTAAATAGTGTGACAATAAATATAATGAGGACTCCTTGAGTATGGATATTGTCTAGATGACAATATTCCTATTAGAACTCTCAGTTTATGTATTGTCGTATGTTACACGACATTTATATAATTAAGTTTGTATTTGTATTTTGTACCATGTATTTGGCGACTTAAGATGGGTGATGTATACCTAATTTTAGAGACATCACAATAATGAATCCTAGTATACATGTTTGCATGCTTAGAACGTAACTCACATATTGATCGATGATATTAGCTTTCAATTTATAAGTTTTCTTTCAAAATTGCACTAAGTCCATAAAGGCAACATAGTACATGTAAAGCATCTCGTAGCCGTGACTCACATGTATTAGAACGTACTACCTCCGTTCCCACAATAAGTGTTTTTTTAGGTTTAATATTTTTTTTCAAAATAAGTGATGTGTTAGAACTCCAATACAATTTTTGCAATATTTTCTCATATATGCCCTTATGCATTCAATGGTATTTAGTGCATCTTACTATCACTACAATTAAATGACACTCATTAACTCTTCACCTTCAAAAAAAATATATTAAGGGTATTTTTGTCATTTTAACTTGTGTATTGGTATGTGTGATTTAAGCTAAAAAAACACTTATTATGGGACGGAGGTAGTATATATAAGTCACATACATGTATTCAAGTGGTCATAATCTAAAAGACATAAGTCTTGGTCAAGTTTGCTTTCAAAGTTCTCAAGTTTTTTCCTTTGAAATCATTTGAATCTTTCAATCGTAAGTGCTAGTGTGTTCACACTATAAACATGCATTTCATGTCAATATAGACCATACGGTCATGCTCACAAAAATCAGAATACACATAATGCGTATATGTCAAAGTTTACTTTAACAAATCTAAGTTCATTTGTAAACTTTAAATCCTTTCATCCCATAACACATTATCATGGCCATGAACATAGATGTAGTATCATATATCATGAGTTAATATCAGTTCTCATGCTTGCTCAAAGTGATATCATATGTTAGTACATAACAGCAGCTTAACAGGCAACCAAATTCAGAAACTGGTCCTGGCGCAGCTGCGCTGCTGGCCAGTACAATACTGGCGCAGCAGCGCAGGCGTGCGGCCAGAGACAGTAACTGCTCTGGTTCGGCAGAAACCTTAGCCCAACTCAAAAATTTCATATGAATTCCTTTCTAGACATGCTACACTATAGAGTTAACATGCATAGCAACTTATATAAGACTCGTCAAGCATGTATCAAACAAATTATCATCCAATACATGCTTAATTCAAGAATCAAGAACTTAGATAATTACAGAAAAATGAAGAACATGGTAAGGAGGTTATACATCTGTTAAGGAGATAGACTTGCTGCTATACTAATTCTTCCTCACTGATATCTCTCTAAATAACCTACACTTATATGAAAATCTCAGCAATGTTAACAATGAAGGAGGAGAGCTCATATATAGGCAAAAGAATAACCAGACAACTCAATTCTCCACTAGATCAAACCAAAGGATTGCACAATAATCTGGAGGTTAACAAGTAGTGTGTGAGGAGTTGGTGGATTCATCATGGATTCCACTCCCCTTGTACTCATTAGCTAGTTTATTGCTGAGTTTGAGAAGGAAGGTAGAGTAGTAGCCTATTGTTTGTCACGTGAGAGGAAATTGAGGATGGCACTCATATTGGGACAACAATTCTCAGCAACTTGCAAGTATATATCATATATGTCCAACACTTAGTTATGTAATAAATACACTAGGTTATCTAATATATATACACAAAGTATATACTTAAGTTATAAATAATTTAAAGTCACAATTTCAATGAGCAAATAATAAAACAACGTATCAAATAAGGGTACATATATATTAACATATATTTCATGTACATTTCTTTAATACCGAATATAAAGCAATTGGGTATTATTATTACTCATTATCCCATAATTGTTATTATTATAATTATAATAACTTATAGAAATCAATATTCATTATCAATTGAACTTACTATATATCAATATATATAATATACGTCATTAATGCGTCACATAGCATTTATACCATATGGTGGTAACCACCATATTTTATAAGTTTAATTATCGCATGCTTGTACAAAACATCTAGTCGAATAAATATAATCATATTATATTTATTTATCCTTTGCTTATTAGTATATTATTCTCAACAATAATAAATTCATACGTTATCGATTAATTGCCCAAAATATTAATTAATCAATCACGTTTAAATCTCTACACTATATTCAAGTAAATTGAATATTTAATTACTATTAATTCTTTTGATATTAAACTTACGATTGGTCCACTAATTTAATAAACGATTAGTGACTCTTTTTAATATAATCCTAGCATTTATTTGCATAGGCTCAACTCACATAACCACAAAAGGTTTAAAATAAGCTCACAAAACTAGCTCATTAAAATTTAAATCACATATTAAATTAATAAAGAGTTTAAAATTCTCGGTCATTATATGATCATAAAATTCATTTCATGCTAACCACTCCTCAAATATTCCTTCTACTTCAATTCTCCCCCTTGAATACAGGCCCTTAGCTTGTCGTACCTGGCCACTGGGTCAGCAAATAACAGGAGGCAGCAACAGCCAGTAAGATCTACTAGTACTTATTTTCCAACTCACCAATTAACATTTAGGAGTATGTTTGTTTGTAAAAATTATACTTGAAATATAAATATTAATCACAAGTGTCTTGTTTGTTTTCAAATTTAGAATTTGGACTATTTATCTATAGATTATAAAATTACTTAATAGTTTTGAATTATAATTATAATCTCATGATTATAATCTTAGGATTAATAATCTTGAAATTATAATCTCATGTATTATAATTTCGGGATTATAATCCCGAGATTATAATTATTGCGAACAAACATAGTTGTACTGTATTATTTCCGCCCTTCATTCCTTCTTATGTACTTTTTAAGTAATTTATAAAATTAATAATTAATGTATTGATATAAACTAAATAAATTTAATGTTAATTTGAGTTAGAAAATATTTGAAATTTATTTTTTAAAAGTCGATATTGGTTATAATTTGGAACGAAGGTTTATATATGGATTCGGTTACTATGAAGTTAACTTCATGGTAAGTTGGTCAATTAATTAATACAGTATTGATACGTAGAAGAGAAATTATCTCTCGATTTACGTGTCAATACTGTATTAATCAATTAATTTCAATTATCCATTCTCGTTATATATGAAGAAAGTTAATCGGGGCGGGTTGATTTGTAGGAATTACTTGAAGAGGCAAAAAAGGACTTGAGGAGTAGAGGGTTGTGTCTTGTTCCAATATCATGCACACTGCAACTTGGGAGTGAGACTAATGGAGCTGATTATTGGGCTCCACCAGCTCTCTAAGGCGGTTTTAGTTTATGGATCGGATCACAGCCACCACATCACGTCAGAGATGGATCGAAATTCTTTTTTAAATAAACGAAAAAAATAATAAAAGAAAATGATATAGGGGAGCATTATTTTCACATGTATTTTTGAAATTTTCACATGGTTCCTTTTCGATGAAAGTGAGACCCACTATATGCTCATGTGAAAGAAAAGTATGTGAAAATACAGTAAAACCCCTATGTAGGAATACTCTATATTAGAATAACCTCTATAATATTATAAAAAAATTTGGTCCCAATTTGGGCCAGTTATAAATAGGAATAAGCTCTAAATTGTAATATGTTATATATTTTTTAAGTCCCGTATTAAGAAACTATACCTCTATATAGTAATAATTTCATATATATATATATATATATATATATATATAGAGTTAGATCCACAATGAAGGTTCTTTGAGAGCAACTCCTTTATATGGGGTTTGAGAATCATTATTATAATGGAGCCCACTGTACTTGGGGGATAAATTGAATCAAAAGTTCCTACAAGGAGTGAGATAAAGGGGTTGCTCCCAGCAATCGGTTGTTGTGGATGCAACCCCATATATATATATATATATATATATATATATATATGAGAGAGAGAGAGACAATATTAGTTTTTAAAGACTATATTTTCTATAAAAGACTACATTTTCTATAAAGAACTACATTTTCCTATAAAAGACTATATTTTCTATAAAGGATTACATTTCCTATAAAAGACCATATTTTTCTATAAAAGACTACATTTTCTATAAAAGACTACATTTTTCTTGTCAAACCCCAGATTTTATGAATAAAGATTTAATTTTCTCGAAATAATTTTTTTTATATTATGGAGTGGATTTGATATAATGTTATAGTTGTGGGTAGTATTTATAAATTTTGCAAAGTATGCAAGTTGTTGTATTATATTCGATTGGTCGGAAAATATTCTTTTTATCGGGAATATCCGTATGACGGTACAATCATTGGTGGATCCCACAACGGAATTATTGTCGGATTGAGAAAACGACAAAAATATTTTTATGAAAATAACGGCAGAAGTTTTACCATTAAAACTGTTGAACTACTCCGTAGTAAAAGTACAGTAATACGCGTGGTTACATAGTAGCACACGATATTGATTATTGATGCTTACGTTAGAAAACACTCAGTTTTGTTTAATTATTGCTACAGTAGTTGTTGCATAGTATCTCACGTTATTTGATTCAATTATTGTCGATTGTTATATTATATATTTAAGCTTTGTTTTATTAGTATTATTAGTGTAATAAAACAGAAAAGTTTTTTATATAAAACAGAATACTTTTATAAAGTTATTCGTTTTATTAGGCTAAGAATAAAATCTTTTTATATAAAAAATGAATACTTTTATAAAGTTATTCGTTTTATTAGACAATAATTAGAATATATTATATTTTATTATGCATAGTATTTGTATAGTGCCCTGCATAGTGTTTGCATAATAAAATCTTTTATAAAGTTATTTGTTTTATTAGATTATAAATAGAATATATTATATTTTATTTAAAAGATTTTGCTTTAAACATGGACCGTCGATTAAAGTAAATCAATCTGAGACTGTTCATGAGTTAATTACTATACGTCCATTTTTTTCTATAAATAGAAGCTCATTCCTTAATTATTTTCTTACGAATTCAATTGAAACTCTTGAGAGAAAACTATAGAGAGAAAAGAAGAAAAGTATTTTGCTACTTCCTAATCTTATAACCGAGTTTCTTTTACTAGGTAAGGATATTATTTTTGTACCAAAAAAGGGTGTTATTCTTTTTATTCATGAAGAGAACTTGGTTATTCCATTCTTTATTATTACATTGAATAACTCAGATACGCTGTGGACACCCTATACATAACTTTGTATAAGCGGCATACCACATCTTGGTGAAATCCTTATGTTATTCCATTCTTATTTATTACATTGGAATAACTTTTGTATACGTGGACTCCCCTATACTTGGTGAAATCCTTATATTATTCCGTCTTTATATTACATTCGGAATATCACATTGCGGTGAATTTCACGACACGGTTCCATTATTTATTATTCCGTTATTTATATTCTGTTGGAATAACTTTGTCTATCTGATACCGCATGCATGGTGATTTCGTTGTTATTCCATTCTTTATTATACTCGGTTGGTTAAAGTTTTGACTTATACTCCATGAAATTAGTGGAATATCCTTGATATTTGCGCTTCATCCAAAGATCGTTTCATGGAAATATTCTTCTGAGCATTCTTGAATTTTACACCACAAAATAGTATCTTGTTGACAATTTGGACGTTATTGGTTCCTAGATAAATTAATTCTTGAAGTTGTTTTATTGAATTATTATATCATTGTCATCATCCTCACGTTTATATTTTGTTGAAAGTCATCTGTGGCCTGTAATGCATAGATGGACTTGGTATGATTATAACCAGGGATTATTCAGTATAATCATTACCGTAATGTTACAAATGATGTGGTAAAAGTCATCTGTGGCCTGTAGTGCATAGATGGACTTGGTGTGATTATGACCAGAGATTATTCGGTATAATCATAACCGTAATGTTATAAATGATGTAGAAAAAGTCTTCATTGGCCCGTAATGCATTGATGGACAATTTTTGGTATGATCCTGGCTATGGATTCTCTTCGGCCATTGGAGCAAAGATGCATTGTTTTATGGCATGATCAGGACCGTTAATGAAAACACGATTATCTTTGGCCCGTAGTGCATGGATAATTTGTGGTCGTGACTCTAAAGAATATCCTTGGCAGTAGTGCAGGGGTGATTCGATGATGTGGATTATTTATTAAGCTGAGTCCCAGCGATAAAAGTGATGAAATACCTTTTAAATCTTAAAAGATAGTAGATTTTATTCTCTACTTGACTCTTTTAATGGATTGCTTATTTTCGCTGCAGTTTTTGATCTAAAACTTGTTGTCAATTATATTCTATCAGTTGTTATACTGTTGAAGGCTAAGGATAATTTATCCTGCATTATCTTAGTCATAATATTTCTTACTGGGCTAGTTGAGCTCACCCTTTGCTTTCATTGTTCTCTTCAGGAAATGAGAACGTAGCTGGGACGAGTCGGGGATCGGAGTGATTGTCCGGATGATAGTATTAGCTATTAGTCTTCACTATTATGTTAAATAGTGTGACAATTAATGTAATGAGGACTTATTTGTGTTTGAATACTGTCTAGAAGACAATATTCGAGTTAAAACGCACAGTATATTTTGTTGTCGTATTTAACACAACTGTTGTATAATTAGTTTGTATTTGTATTCAGTACCATGTAAGTGGCGACCCAAGATGGGTGACGTATACCTATTTTGGGGGCGTCACAGTTGGTATCAAAGTTTAGGGATATGATCACTGGCTGAGATGTGAGACAAGAACTAGGAGGGGAGAGACGGGGAATTCCTTCGCTAGTATGACCTACCTAAGTTTATTTGTTATTTAATTGGTTGGTCAGAGTATAGGGATAATATGTGATATGTTAATTAACCCTTGTTTTGTGACAGTGTTTGCAAATGGCATCTAAAAATGCTGAAATAAGCAATGAAGCACATGAGAGCATTGATTCAGCTCAACCAAAAGGTAACGACCAACAACACAATAATAATTGTACAGGTGGCAACGCTCATCGAAACAATGATAACCATCGTAGGGGAAATTATCATGCCAAGAATGGTAACCACCTCGGTGGTAATCATGGCCAAGATAATAGAAGTGGAAATTTTAAGAAGAGAAGGTCATTTAGCTCGATTTTGTCGTGCACCAAAGTCAAGTCCAATTTGGAGCAAAGGCACCAAAGGCGGATCTGACAAAAAACAAAGTCGATGGTTTCAAGAAGAAGAAGCGTTTTTTGACTTCTCAAAAGCGAGTAACCAACGGTTAGCACAGTTTAGTTAATTATAAATTCTTGCGAAGTCTATACCTTATTCGATCTTTGTTCTACCCATTCTTTTATCTCTCTTGCTGCTTCAACATTTAAATTTGACTCAAAGAGTTAGACTTTGACTTATTGGTTGAAACTTCATTAGTAGAAACCTTCGTTACCTCCACTGTTTATAAATCTTGTTGATTCAAATTGACATTTTCACGTTACCTGTCGATCTTATCTCTTTGAAAATATTTGCCTTTGATGTGATTTTAGAAATTGATTGGTTAACTACTCATCATGTTTTTCATAAGGTTGTTAGCTTTCATATTCCTAACCAACCTGTTATGCGAATTCAAGCAACCAAACCACTAAAGACAATCATTGTCATATCGAGCCATAAGTAAAGAGCCCCGATCCTTTCGTTGTTGACTTCCATGTGTGGAATGCATCGAAGCCAGACTTTCTGTAGGCGACGTCGTGAATGACGATGGCAAGTTGATAGGAATCAATGTAACGTACTATCCAAGTCTTGGATGAGGGTCACAGTTTTGAAGGGTATTTCTATTGTTAATAAATTTCCTGACGTATTCTTGAAGACTTCCTAGCCTACCCCTAGAGCGTGAAATTGAATTTTGTATTGACCCCAGTACAAAACCCATTTCTTAAACCCTCAAATATTTCTTTACTTAAAATAAACGTATAATGCGCCAAAGACGTTGACTCGAGCTGTTGAAGATTACGATCGTACCATTCAATATCATCGTGAAAAAGCGAACGTGGTAGCTAACGTGTTGAGTAGAAGATCGTATGCGTTTACGAGTGCGATGTTGATAACACAAAGACTCATTTCGTATAACTTACAAATGATAAAGATAGAGTTAAAGACTCGAGGGACCCACATGAAGATAACGAATATACGAGTAGAATCGACTTTAATCGATAAAGTTAAAGCCGTGCAAACTACAGACCCAGAGCTGATGAATACTAAGAAGAAGGTTCAAGAGGGCATTATTTTAAAAGCAAGAGTTGCTGAAGAGAGGAAATCTCAACCCTCGATTTAATTGGCCCATTTCAAATCCTCGATCGAGTAGGAACTGTGGCTTATAGACTCGTTTAACCGCCAAAAATGTCGCGTGTTTATAACATTTATAACGTATCGATGTTACGTAAATATGTGGATGACCCGAACCACATTATTGATTTAGAACCGGACGAAATAACGGATAATTTAACGTATGAAGATGTACCTGTTAAAATCTTGGATAAGAAGAATCGTATTCAACACTCAAAGGTTATACCTCAAGAGTTAAAATCTGAAATAAAGTCAAGGTATCCTCACCTGTTCAGCATACCAAGTACGTACGTAAATTTCGAGGGCGAAATTCTATAAGGAGGGGAGATTGTGATACCCCAGATTTTATGAATAAAGATTTAATTTTCTCGAAATAATTTTTTTTTATATTATGGAGTGGATTTGATATAATGTTATAGTTGTGGGTAGTATTTATAAATTTTGCAAAGTATACAAGTTGTTGTATTATATTCGATTGGTCGGAAAATATTCTTTTTGTCGGGAATATCCGTACGACGGTACAATCATTGGTGGACTCCACAACGGAATTATTGTCGGATTAAGAAAACGACAAAAATATTTTTATGAAAATAACGGCAGAAGTTTTACCATTAAAACTGTTGAACTACTCCGTAGTAAAAGTACAGTAATACGTGTGATTGCATAGTAGCACACGGTATTGATTATTGATGCTTACGTGAGAAAACACTCAGTTTTGTTTAATTATTGCTACAGTAGTTGTTGCATAGTATCTCACGTTATTTGATTCAATTATTTTCGATTGTTATATTATATATTTAAGCTTTGTTTTATTAGTATTATTAGTGTAATAAAACAGAAAAACTTTTTGTATAAAACATAATACTTTTATAAAGTTATTCGTTTTATTAGGCTAATAGTAAAATCTTTTTATATAAAACAAAATACTTTTATAAAGCTATTCATTTTATTAGACAATAATTAGAATATATTATATTTTATTATGCATAGTATTTGCATAGTTCCTGCATAGTGTTTGCATAGTGTCTGCATAGTGTTTGCATAGTAAAATCTTTTATAAAGTTATTTGTTTTATTAGATTATAAATAGAATATATTATATTTTGTTTAAAAAAATTTGCTTTAAATAGGGACCGTCAGATTAAAGTAAATCAATCTGGACAGTTCATGAGTTAGTTACTATGCAGTCCATTTTTCTATAAATAGAAGATCATTCCTTAATTATTTTCTTACGAATTCACTGAAACTCTAGAGAGAGAAAACTATAGAGAGAAAGAAGAAAAGTATTCTGCTACTTCCCTACTCTTATAACCAGTTTCTTTTACGGTAAGAGATATTATTTTTTGTACCCGTAAGGGGTGTTATTCTTTTTTATTCATGAAGAGAACTTCGGTTATACCATTCTTTATTATTACATTGAATAACTCAGATATGCATGACATACCTATACATAACTCAGTATAAGCGGCATACCACTCAGCACTAGGTGAAATCCTTATGTTATTCCATTCTTATTTATTCATTGGAATAACTCAGATACGTGGACTCCCTATACTTGGTGAAATCCTTATATTATTCTCGTCTTTTATATTACATTTAATATCCCGCTTGTAATTTCACCGACTGGTTCCATTATTTATTATTCCGCATTTAATATTCGCCGTTTAATATCCTCGCTTGGTGTGAATTTCACCTGACCTGGTTCCATTATTTATTATTCCGTTATTTATATTCTGTTGGAATAACCTGTCTATGCGAAGTACCGCATGCATGGTGATTTCTGTTGTTATTTCATTCTTTATTATACTCAGTTGGTTAAAGTTTTGACTTCTATACTCCATGAAATTAGTGGAATATCCTTGATATTTGCGCTTCATCCAGTATCGTTTCATGGAAATATTCTTCTGAACATTCTTGAATTTTACACCACAAAATAGTATCTTGTTGACAATTTAGACGTTATTGGTTCCTAGATAAATTAATTCTTGAAGTTGTTTTATTGAATTATTATATCATTGTCATCATTCTCACGTTTATATTTTGTTGAAAGTCATCTGTGGCCTGTAGTGCATAGATGGACTTGGTATGATTATGACCAGGGATTATTCAGTATAATCATGACCGTAATGTTACAAATGATGTGGTAAAAGTCATCTGTGGCCTGTAGTGCATAGATGGACTTGGTGTGATTATGACCATGGATTATTCACTATAATCATAACCGTAATGTTATAAATGATGTGAAAAAAGTCTTCATTGGCCCGTAATGCATTGATGGATAATTTTTTGGTATGATCATGGCTATGGATTCTCTTCGGCCATTGGAGCAAAGATGAATTGTTTTATGGCATGATCAGGACCGTTGATGAAAACACGATTATTTTTGGCCCGTAGTGCATGGATAATTTGTGGTCGTGACCCTAAAGAATATCCTCGGCCAGAGTAGTGCGGGTGATTCGATGATATGGATTATTTATTAAGCCGAGTCCCAATGATATAAAAGTGATGAAAACCTTTTAAATCTTAAAAGATAGTAGATTTTATTACATATTTGACTCTTTTAATGGATTGCTTATTTCACCGCAGCTTTTTGATCTAAAACTTGTTGTCAATTATATTCTATCAGTTGTTATACTGTTGAAGGCTAAGGATAATTTATCCTGCATTATCTTAGTCATAATATTTCTTACTGGGCTAGTTGAGCTCACCCTTTGCTTTCATTGTTCTCTTCAGGAAATGAGAACGTAGCTGGGACGAGTCGGGGATCGGAGTGATTGTTCGGATGATAGTATTAGCTATTAGTCCTCACTATTATGTTAAATAGTGTGACAATAAATGTAATGAGGACTTATTTGTGTTTGAATACTGTCTAGAAGACATTATTCGAGTTAAAACTCACAGTATATTTTGTTGTCGTATTTAACATGACTGTTGTATAATTAGTTTGTATTTGTATTCAGTACCATGTAAGTGGCGACCCAAGATGGGTGACGTATACCTATTTTGGGGGCGTCACATTTCTAGTTTGAAAATCTAAATAATTTATGTTTTCTTTAACGTTTTTCATTGAATATTCTATAAATAACATGTACACAACTCACTATTTCAACCAATTTCAAATAATATAATTTCCTTTTCTTTTAGGGAGTTCTTAGTGATATTTTTGTTAAAGTAGATATTTTTGGGTGTTCGGATAATATTTTGTACCAATACCTCTATTTAGTAATAACCTCTCAATTAGAATACAAATAGTTTGGTCTCAAGTCTATTCCTAAATAGAGGTTTTACTGTATCAAAAATACATGTGAGAATATCAGTTTCCATGATATAACATCATGACCAGTCACTGCTGAAATTTTAAGGCTGATTGCTCATGATGTTATGCATTTAATCTCGGGAATTGTTATTTTCACGATGGAAACTTGATATTTTCACAAACTCTCACTTATATAAATGTGATTCTCCCTTACTATTCATAGAAAGTCTTGTGAAAATATCAATTTTTATTGTGGGAATATCAATTTCAATAATATCCATTGTTAATTTAGTGTGCCAGCTATATTTTGTAGTTTTGGAGTTCATCCAAGTCCTTGAAACTATCTGATCCAAGATAATGAAGTTGAAATATCTCTTTACCTTTCTTTGATTGGCTACCTATTCATGCAAGTATATGTATGTCATTGTATTATGATATATTAATCGTTTTTATTAGTATCTGTTAACACTAAGATTTGTTTACGTGCCACAATCACCAAAAACGCATCTAATTCTGTATAAAAATAAGATCACACGTACAGCTTGACGACTTGTGCCGCCGGAAGATAACTCCAATGTGAGAATAAGTACATGTTGAACAAAGTTTAACAATCAAGAGTAATGGAATCAAAATTTGGCATCTGATACGTAGCCCTATAAACATAAAAAAATTGAATTTGGGAACCCGAAATTTTTTTAAAAAATGATTTTGGAGGGATATTTTGGATATATGTCATGTGCGCAGTATTAAACTACGGTATACTGTATATTAAACTGGGAACGAAAATAACATTGGCCATAGATAAATCATACTCCCTCCGTCCCGAAATAAACGTCCTAATTGGTTTCGGCACGCTGATTAATACAATTTTTGTTTACCTAAATTACCCGTTTGATTACTTATTAATTGAAATATTGTTTCATATCATTTAAATCTCTAGATTCATTTTTTTTGGAACTCTCACATTTCCAATAAATACAGTAACTAAAAAGAGATGTTATAGTGAAAATGGTATACTATACACCGGTTCTCAATATAAATATTTTCACATTTATTCAATTTTCAATAAAAGTTGAATAAAAAGATAATGAGGGTATAAGAGGAAGAATATGATAAATATAGTTACTAATATAGAAATAGAACACTTACTTTGGAATATCCCAAAAAAGAAATTAAGACATTTAATATGGGACGGATGGAGTATATATATATATATATATATATATATATATATATATATATATATATAGAGAGAGAGAGAGAGAGAGAGCAAAGATCAAGTGCATACCCTTATATCTTACTCACATTCGCTCACCCCCCTTTAGCGACGGACCCGGCGGACAGTTTCGTCTGATATACAATCGTCGCTCTATACTTTTAGCGACGGACAACATATAGCGTCGCTAAAAGTATAGATTTACGACGATTGCATGACCGAACCATTGCCGTGTCCGTCGCTAAAAGGAGGTGAGAGTACGGTGAGTAAGATAAAGTATATGACTTGATCCGGACTATATATATATATATATATATATATATATATATATATATATATATATATAATTGTTGAGTTAAAATAATTGATTATTAGCTCCTATTTTATCTCCAATAAAGTCTTTCAGGTCTCTTATTTATCTCCAAAATATTGTCAGATAACCACTAAACCTCTAGAAAGAGGATTTTCATTGATTCGACACTGTACTCTTCTGCTCACTTCAGGAGATGTGGAATCATAAAGAATTAGTTCAAGAAGATTTTAGCCTTAATGGAGAAATTCTGTCAATAGTATGCTTCAAAGACGAGATTTTTTCTGGTCACTCAGACGGGACGATTAAGGTACTCAAGACAACCTAAATTAGCATGTGATTCTGTTTTCAATGGTTCAATATTTGTTTCTCGTGACATACATGTGGTGTGGATCATCTAATGCAGACACAACTTGCACAACTATAAGACACCTTATTTATCTTTTTGGCATCATCAGTTAGAAAACTTTACAAAGAGCAATCTAATATTGGACTGATAAAATGCTAATTTAAATAGTGTGATCTAATATTTGTATATATAAGTAGCAGCGACTTTTCTGCATCACGAAAACAGGCTTGTTGAATTTGAGTCTTATGGGATTTTTTTCAAATGCTAAAGGTATGGACAGGTAAAGGAGGAGACATTCTTCATTTTATTCAAGAAACTCGAGAACATACCAAGGCAGTTACTAGCTTGGCAGTTTCACAATCAGGGGATAGATTATATAGTGGTTCACTTGATAAGACCGTGAGGGTATTATGCTATATTCTTCCTTCAAACCTATATAATAGAATGATTATTTCAGCTGTTTCAATTCAATGCTGAAAATTTGTGTTCTGTTGTGAATAGGCCTGGTCCATTGACAATGAAGGAATGAAATGTGAACACCTTTATGATATGAAGGATCATGTTAATAGTCTAGCAGTAGCAAATAGTATTTCGTGCTCCATTCCTCAAGGGCCAGGGATCAAGGTTATCCATCTATGGTGCAGCCAGCCAAGCAGAAGATAATTATAATCTTTTGGGTCAAACTCATGTTTTCATCTTGCATTTCCATGCATGTTAACAAATATATATATATAGGGAGCATTTCAAGAGCATAACTCTTAAAAGACATAACAAGCATAACACCTTTAGCGATGGACCAAACCGTCGCATGTCCGTCGCCATAGGTTCGTCCGACGCCATAAGACTTATCCGACGGACAATATATAGCGACAGACGGACCTATGTCAACGCATTTAGCGACGGTTTGGTTCGTCGCTAAAGGAGAGTTATGCTCTTTAAGGAGTTATTCTCTTGATCCTTGTTCTATATATATATATATATATATATATGAGATTCCATCCACAGCAACCGGTTGTTGGGAGCAACCCATTTTTAGTCACCACCATACACTGTATACGGCCCTTATGCAAATTTTTTTTTTTTATAAGTCGCTACAACCTCAGAATGGCCGTATTAAAAAAAATAGGTTCTTTCCTAACAACCGATTCTTTGTGGATGGAATCCCTATATATATATATATAATTAGAATCACGCGTGCCGCCACTTACATAAACAAATAGTAAGCATGAGTAAAACTACATGCAGCTTCTTTCTATTTTTATAGAATTAATTACATATTTTAGTACATTTTTAAAAATAATTACAATAATGGTGCATCCATAAAATAATTATAAAAGTAATATACTTTTTTATATTTATTTACAAAATTAATGCAATTAGGATTTTTTAATTTAGGTGATTAATAATGGTTCAATTCAATCTTCGTCATTCAATTTTCTCTCTTAAATGTCTCTCTCTTACGAATGATGATGTTTTCGTTGCTCAGCTTCTTTTTTTGATCCATCCATTTCTCAATCAAGCAGGCTCGTTGAAAATTTGCGAGATCTAAATCCTCTCCTCCGGAAACAGTAATTTTGCTGGTTTGTTTCTCCATGATTTGTAGGTCGCTGATGTGATTCTTGATGTGGTTCCACAGTAAATGAGAAGTAACTTATTTTTTCCTTTGCTTTCCTACTTCTGAAGAGTTCTTCAGAATATGAGAAACTTATTAGTATTAATAAATCATGGAGAGAGAAAGGAATAAACACTCTCCCTTAATTTCTCAGTTGCCTACTTGCATGTAAGTTAATCCTGGATCCGATCCGATTGGTTTATTTTTTCATGGTTTGGACTAATCCTGGATCCGATGCGTATTGTTGACATTCCGTGGGTGTGTTCAAATGGTTGTTGCTCTGCAGTACCAATCTTGCTTACCTGTTTAATTCTGTACATCAAGAAGGTAGAAATTAGAATGTGCAGTGCCCCTCAACACACTTTAATATATTACCTACCCACCTCCACACCTACAGTATTTTCCTAGTGCAGTTGATAACAAAATCTTCATACCAAGGTAATCAAACTTTCATACCAAGGTAACCAATCCACCTCCACACCTACAGTTTTTTCATAATGCAGTTGGTAATCAAACCTTCATACCAAAGTAACCAAACCTTCATACCAAGGTAACCAATTCACATCCACACCTGCAGTTTTTTCATAGTGCAGTTGGTAACCAAACCTTCGTACAAAGGTAACCAATTCAGTTTTATTAGGTTAGCAATTTATTTTGAATATGATGCAGTTGGTAGCCAAATTTTCATGCAGTTGGTAGTCAAACCTTCATACCAAGATAACCAATTCAGTTTTATTAGGTTACCTTCATAGTGCAGTTGGTAACCAAACTTTCATACCAAGGTACCCAAACTTTCATACCAAGGTACCCAAACTTTCATACCAAGGTAACCAATTCAGTTTTATTAAGTTATCAATTCAATTTTATTAGGTTACCTTCATAGTGCAGTTGATGACCAAACTTTCATACCAAAGTAACTAAACCCTCGTACAAAGGTAACCAATCCACTTTCACACCTGCAATTTTTTCATAGTGCAGTTGGTTGTCAAACCTTGAGACCAAGGTAACCAGTTCAGTTTTATTAGGTTACCAATTTATTTTGAATGTGATGCAGTTGGTAACCAAACCTTCATACAAATGTAACCATTTTATTTTTATGGGTAACCAAATCGTCAAAAAAAAAATTAGTTCTCAGTTCTAATTCCCTACTTCTTAGTTCTTTTTATATTTTGTAGAATCAACAGGCTGAACAACCAGAAAACCAGGCTCGCTCGTGCAACTAAGTATGTTCCTTGTAATTCCCTCCTCCTATCCCCTCGTTTACATCGCCCGCGCTGCAACTGTTTATGTGGATACTGAGCCCATTATTCGAAGAAAGAAAACAACTAGTAGTAGTAGTATTACTCCTCCTATCTTCTCTTCTTAAAGAATAAATTAAGTTGTAGTACTGATTATTGATTGTATCAAAGGTCTCTATTTTTACCAGACAGTGGCCACTGACTGACCAATATAATTTGGGCGATGAAGAGAGAGAGAAAGACAGAGAGGCATGTTAATAACTGGGCGCAACGAAAACTACGGGCGTGGCGGCGGAGGAGGAAGATGACGAGGGAGCAAGATGACGAGAAAATACTTTTTTTTGTTTTTCCTCTTTTTGATTTGAATTTTGAATTATAGATTTGTTTTTGTTGTTAGATCCCAAATATTTGAATTTGAGTTATTAATTATGGCAACCTTAATTTTAGGTTTCCTTAATAATGTGAAATTGAATTGTTTAAATTTATTGCGTTATTTTTATAATTATTTTGTAGATGCACTATTATTGTAATTACTTTCTAATTGTTGTATATTAGTGTTAAGGATCCATTCTTATATCAGGTGCACTCATGGAATGGAGCATCCAAATTGCTAAATCCAAAAAAATACGTTTAGTGTTTGGCCCTTGTACATGGGAAATTGTATTGTGGGTGCCAGGTTAATAGCATTCAGCCTCCCATGATTTTTCTTGTATATTCTTTCAAATTTTCTGGGTATCATTTTATTGAGGGGGGTTATTTGTAATCCTCTATTGGCTTCCTCTTAAAAAAGGGATCCTTTTGGTTGTAGTTGTGCAAATTTATTGAATCAATGACATTATTTAGGTTTTTTTTTAGTAGAATACACCAACATCCATTATAAATAATTATAATAACACTCACCACCCCTCTAATTTTTCAAATAATATCTACAATATGTAGCATTCACTACTCCTAGTGTGGTTGACCCAACTAATATTCAAAAATATTTTTAATATATTGTTTAATGTACCCTTCAAGTTATAATGTTTAATATATCCACTAAATATAAATTTGTATATTATAATTTTTACTTAACTTGCTCTAATTAATTAAAATATGAACTTGTGCAACAAATAACATAAATGTCAAAGAATAATAAATATTCATATTATCAGGAAAATAAAAGTCGATACTTTTTTTGCTAATTAAATTTCTCAAAGATTAAAATTTACGTAATATACATTCAAATATATATATTTATAGTTAAAAGGTAAAAGGAAAATTTTAATACACATAAAAACTATAAATTAATGCAAAAAAATATAATTATTTTTTCCAAATATTAAAATTAACGTAAAACAAACTTATTATTACATAACAAATCTTATTATTCATATAAAAAGTATAAAAATTATATTAATTCTTTTCTCAAATATTAAACTAAACATAAGTCACACTTTACATAATTATTTATAGTAAAAATGACAAATGTTGTTACTAAAAAAATATATTAAAAGAAAAATCTTTTTACAAGATAGAGGTAGTAATAAATATTATTATATTTTCTTTTATTTGATATTGCACAAAAACAACACCAACTGTATACTAAAAAATGTAATTAAAATCATAAACATCCCAAATTTTGACATATACTCCAAAAAATTTAACATATAAAAACAATAATATGAAACTAAGAATTCATGTAAGACCCCAACTTTTATGAATAAAAATTGAATTTCCTTTATATATTATTTTGAATAGTAAGAGGTTGATTTGATTAATGCGGTAAGTTATGGATAAAATGCGCAAATATTTTAAATAAGCAAGTGGTTATAAAATATTCATTGTTGTCGGGGAATATTTGTTTGGTCGTGAATATTCTCATCATCTGAATTATTATTAAATGACGCCAAGCAAAACCATTTAGGGGCCCTATAACGGAAAAAACCGGATGGATGAAGAAAACGATATGAATGAATTTTTTTAATAAATAACGATTATAATGCGATTCACTTAACAATCATCGTAATACCCGTGGTTAAAATTATATAATACGTTTGTTTCTACAAGCTTTACACCAGATTGCACATATATTTTTTATATTATTGTTAATTCAATAATTCCTCTTTATGCATGATATTTTCATTATCAGATCAATAATTCATATTATTTGAATAATATTATTAGATAGCATTATTGGCAATGTTCAAGGAAATTCTGTCGAGGAAAAGGGTTAGGTTAATCTAATTACGCGCCAGTAAGGAGAAATCCTTATCGGAAAGCCCCCTCTTTCCTGGGAACGACCTGATTGTAAATATTATAGTTCTGTAATATTATTTGTGAATAATTAATTATTGATTTATATGATAAGAAAATATTTATTTTGTGTATATAAAAGAAAGAATTAGTGCTAAGGTGTTTTTATCAGTATTTTGGTGTGTAAGATCATCCGTTTGTGTATTTCGGACATTTTCTGTTTGGAATTTGGAAAAATTTTCTTCTGCATAGTTGTAAAAAATTAAAATTCCTATGAAAAGAACATAAGATTTAAATTTTTATGATAAAAGAGCTATTTTTTATGAATTATTGAAGTTCCACAATATTGGGTCGGAAGCGATTTTTGGGGTTAAAAATAATTTTTTAATGGGAGGTGGTCCCCACTGGTGTACTGATAATTTGAGTAAAGAGGTGGACGTGAAATTTTTTTTGAAAAAATATTATTTTATTAAATTTTCTGCTTTGGCGTTGTAAATATTTTCCTATAAATAGGGTGCTGAATTAGAATTTGAAAATCACACCAGAATCAGAAGTTTCTATCTCTATAATATCGAGCGTATTTTTGTGAGTATTAAGATACTTTGAGTGTTGCTATTCAGTGCAAGTTTTCTTCAGCTTTATATCCGATATTCCAATCCGAAGTACTGTTCTTTTGAGGTAAGGGATGTTATTTTCTTTCGTAAATGATGTAATTCTTTTTAATATCATTAATTATACCAAAATATTGGCATGGATTTTGTTGTAAAATTCTTACTTTTTCGATCGGGATTACTATTCACGTATACGACACTATTCACAAATACAGTGTTATTCACAAAAAAATTATATTTTCTTCTAATTATCCAAGTTGGCTATTATGGATCCTATCTTTGATTGGATCCAAGTTTTGAACTTCATTCTTGAATTTTGCTCCACAAAGTATTATTACGGAGTATTTTTGAACTTGGATAGACTGATTTATGAATCCTTAATTTTTGTCCTTTATCTCACTGAATTTGTTCTTTAAAAATATTTTTCGTCATCCTCAGTCCTAAATGATGATACAAAAGAATATCTTTGGCCTGTAGTGCAAAAATAGATGATTATTTGATGAATATCTTTGGTCTGTAGTGTAAAGATGAATGATTACCTAATGAATATCTTTGGCCTGTAGTGCAAAGATGACAGGTGTTGAGATGAACATGACCACTGGTGATACTGGTGAAATTTTTTGGCCCGTAGTGCAAAGACAAATATCTGATTTGATATATGTATTGGTTGACAGGGATAAAATATTGATTATGAACTTTCAAATTATAAAATATAGTAGATATCATTTTCTATTTAATTCTTCTGATGCATTGTTATTTCCACTGCAATTGTTGATCTAAAACTTGTTGTCCATAATATTTTATCTGATTTGTTAAAGACTAAAGATAAATTGTTCTTTATTATCTTAGTCATAATATTCTTTACTGGGCTAGTTGAGCTCACCCTTTACTTCTATTGTCCTCTTCAGGAAATGAGAATGTGGCAGGGACTAGTCGGGGGACAGAGTGATGGTTCAAGTTAGAGCAGTAATAGTCCTCACTATTTTTTTATAATAGTGTGATAATAATTGTAACTATTGAGGACTGAATTTGAATGTTTAGATTTCATATTATATACGATTTGTATTAACATTCACAGCTTGTATGGTCGTATTTCTCACGACCTTTTATTATAAAAGATTGTATTTGGATTCTATACCATGTGTTTGGTGACTCAGAATGAGTTGGGTTGACTGGACCTATTCTGGGGGAGTCACAGTTGGTATCAGAGCTTAGGGATATGATCTCTAGCGGAGATCGAAGAATAGAACTAGGAGGGGAGAGACGAGTAAATTTTTCGCTAGTGTGTCCTACCTAAGCTTATTTGGTATTTAATTGGTCGGTCGGAGCATATAGGGTTGATATGTTAATTTGTTTAATTAATCTTTGTTTTATGGCAGTATTTGAGAATGGCAGCTGAGAATGTTAACAATGGAGTGAATGAGACCGTTGAGACACCTTTGATCACCAACCAGGAGAACGTGCAACAAGAAGACAATATTCCTCCTGTGAACAACGCTACCGAACAGACGATGAACGATGAGATGTTTAGAAGCTTTTTGCAGTTCATGCAAACTCAGACGAGAGAGACTCATGCGCAAAATACAGGTGGAATTAATAACAGTACGCAGATTGTCACTGCCAAACAATTCAAAGAGTTGGGACTACCAGAATTTTTGGGAAAGTCGGATCCGATCAAGACGGAGACTTGGGTTAAGCAGATTACCAAGATATTTGATGTCTTGGGATGCACAGAGGAACAGAAGGTTCCATTCACCACCTTTATGTTCCGTGGAGAGGCAGATTACTGGTGGGAATCTGTGAAGCGTACCCAGACTGTCGCACTTAAGATGTCTTGGGAAGCGTTTCAAAAACTGTTCAATGAAAAGTACTTTCCTGAAAGTATTCGCCATATGAAGGAGGTAGAGTTTATCAAACTGGAACATAACAATATGACTGTTTTCCAGTACGAGACTAAGTTTGCGGAGTTATCCAGGTTTGCACCTCATTTGGTAGAGAATGAGGAACGTATGACGCAGATGTTTCTGAGAGGTTTGAAACCCGAAATACGTCAATACCTCATTTCTCACAAATTTTCTTTATATTCAAATGTTGTGAACAAGGCTCAATTATTAGAACGAGATAATGAGTTTGTTCAACCGAGGGACCACAACTAGGGTCATACCAGTGGTAGCAGTCATTGGAGCAATGACAACCAGCGGGGAGGAAAGTATGACAGAAGCGGTAACCACTCCTGTGGTAATCGTGGCCATGATAGTAGAAAAAGCAAATCGGGGGGAGATTTCAAGAAGAGAAGATACAACACTGAGAACGTGAAGACGTCGACATCAGCACCAGCATCAACTGTTTCTAGGGGAGGAGAATGACCACCGGTCGTATGTTATAAATGCGGGAAAGAAGGACACATCAGCCCAAACTGCCCACAACAACTCAAGGTGTGTTATAACAGTGGGAAGGAAGGTCATATAGCTCGAGAGTGTCCTATAGCAAAACCAAGTTCGGCGGGGGTGGTCATTCCAAAGGCGGTTCCGGACAAGTCAAAGTCGGTGGTTCCTGGTAGAGCGTTTGTCGTAACTTCCCAGAACGCGAAGAACCCGCACGAGTTGATCACGAGTAAACTAATCATAAACTCTTGCGAAGTTTACACCTTGTTAGATATCGGTGCTACCCATTCTTTTATTTCACCTGCTTGTGCTCAACGTTTAAATTTGACACATGAGAAGTTAGACTTTGACTTATCTGTTGAAACTCCATTAGGAGAAACATTCGTTACATCTACAGTTTACAAATCTTGCTTAATTCAGATTGGTACCCTCACCCTACCTGCTGATGTTATATTTTTGAAAATACTTGCATTTGACGTGATTTTAGAAATTGACTGGTTAACCACTTATCATGCCAAAATTGATTGTTTTTGAAAGGTTGTTAGTTTAATATTCCTAACCAAACTGTTGTGCGAATCCAAGCAACCAAACCACTAAAATCAGTCAATGTCATTTCAAGTCATAAAGCTATTCGTTTAATAAAACACAGATGTCAAGCTTTCTTAGCCCATGTCACTAATCTAAACCAGAATACGTTCAGTTTAGATGATATT
The DNA here is from genome assembly GCA_020205605.1 of Panax ginseng. NCBI lineage: Eukaryota > Viridiplantae > Streptophyta > Magnoliopsida > Apiales > Araliaceae > Panax > Panax ginseng. The sequence goes on along the minus strand of CM035130.1, from coordinate 24,568,443 downwards.
TCTATTGTTAATGAGTTTCCTGATGTATTTCCCTAAGAACTTCCCCTGCTTACCCCGTAACGTGAAGTTGAATTCTTTATTGACCTTGAACCCAGTACAAAACCCATTTCTAAAATCCCATATCGAATGACTCCTATTGAACTCCAGGAGTTAAAGGTCCAATTACAGGAGTTGTTGGACATCAGTTTTATTCTTCCTAGTACGTCTCCTTGGGGTGCTCTTGTTTTACTCGTGAAGAAGAAAGATGGAAGTATGCGACTTTGTATTGACTATCGGGAGTTGAACCACGTCACCATCAAGAATAGGTATCCGCTACCTCGTATTGATGACTTGTTCGACTATTTGCAAGGTGCGCAATTCTTTTCAAAGATCGATCTTCGTTCTGGATATCATCAGCTGAAGATTAAAATTGAAGATATTCCGAAGATTGCCTTCAGAACTCGATATGGGCATTATGAATTCTTAGTCATGTCTTTTGGATTGACTAATGCTCCTACTACTTTCATGGATATGATGAACCGTGTATTCAAGGAGTATTTGGATCAATTTGTGGTTGTCTTTAATGATGACATTCTCATCTATTCCAAAAGCCGTGAAGATCATGAGCACCATTTGAAGTTGGTACTTCAAAGGCTTCGTGAAAATAAGCTATATGCCAAGCTGAAGAAATGCGAGTTCTGGCTTGAGGAAGTAGTATTCCTTGGGCACGTGGTATCGAAGCACGAAATATCTGTTGGTTCGGATGGATTTGTTATCTACATCGATGCTTCGGGTAAATGGTTAGGATGTGTTCTCTTGCAACATGGGAAAGTCATAGCCTACGTCTCGCGATAACTCAAGGAATATGAGAGGAATTATCCTACTCATGATCTAGAGTTGGCAATAGTCATTTTCGCATTGAAGATCTGGAGACACTATCTATACGGGGAGAAAGTGGAGATTTATACGGATCATAAGAGCCTTAAATATTTCTTCACTCAGAAGGAACTCAACATGCGGCAACGACGTTGGCTTGAGCTGTTGAAAGATTATGACTATACCATTGAATACCATCCTGGTAAAGCGAACGTAGTAGCTGACGCGTTGAGTAGAAGATCATATGCGGGAACGAGTGCGATGCTCAACACCAATGCCTTTTCTGTGTGACTTACAAAAGATGGAGATAGAGTTCAGAGCTCCGGGGACCCACATGATGATGTCAAGTATACGCGTAGAACCAACTTTGATTAATAAAGTTAAAGCTGCTCAAGCTACGGATCCGGAGTTAATAAAGATGAAGAAGAAGGTGCAAGAAGGTGTGATTCCGAAAGCAAGAATCGATGAAAAAGGAATACTTCGAGTCAACTCCAGACTTTGTGTTCATAACGATTCTGAATTGAAGCATAGAATCATGACGGAGGCACACAACACACCGTTTGCAATCCATCATGTGAGTACCAAAATGTATCGTGATCTTCGACATACATTTTGGTGGAATAATATGAAGAGAGAGATCGCGGAGTTTATCTCGAGGTGTTTAACTTGTCAACGTGTAAAGGCGGAACATCAAGTGCCGAAGTGTCCATTACAACCACTTGAGATTCCAAAGTGGAAGTGAGAACACATTACCATGGATTTCGTTATGGGTCTTCCCAAGGTTTCTCAAGGCATAGATGCGATTTGGGTTATTGTTGATAGATTAACCAAGTCTGCTCATTTCTTGCCGATACGGGAGACATATTCCCTTGAACGTCTTGCTCGTATGTACGTGAATGAGATTGTGAGGTTGTATGGCATGCCAGTATCCATAGTTTCGGATCGTGACCCAAGATTTACTTCATGATTTTGGGTTAGCTTACAGAAAGCTATGGACACAGATTTACGGTTTAGTTCGGCGTATCATCCTCAAACGGATGGGCAATCGGAAAGAACTATTCAAACTCTTGAAGATCTATTGAGACTCTGTGTTCTAGACTTCAAAGGGAGTTGGGATAAGTACCTACCATTGGTGAAATTCTCTTACAACAACAACAGTTATCAGACAAGTATAAAAGCGACTCCATTCGAGGTATTATATGGGAGAAAGTGTCGTTCTCCAGTGTGTTAGGACGAGGTGGGTGAGACAACATTGTTGGGACCAGAGTTGGTTCGTATGACTACGAAAAAGATCCAAATGATCCGACAACAAATAAAAATAGCACATGATCGACAAAAGAGTTATGCGGATCTTCATCGAAAGGACGTGGAATTTAATGTTGGGGACCATGTGTTGTTACGTGTTGCTCCGTGGAAGGGAGTTACGAGGTTTGGTAAGAGAGGAAAGCTCAATCCATGATTCATTGGTCCATTTGAGATTCTTGACCGAGTAGGAAATATGGCTTATAGACTCGCATTACCTCCAAGCATGTCTCGTGTTCATAACGTGTTTCACATATCCGTGTTACATAAATATGTGAAAGACCCGAACCATATTATTGAGTTAGAACCGGACCAGATAGCCGAAGATTTAACGTATGAGGAAGCACCAATCAAGATCTTGGATAGGAAGGAACATGTCCTACGCACAAAGGTTATACCACAAGTCAAGGTTTTGTGGAGGAACCATACTATTGAGGAAATGACCTGGGAGTTGGAATCGGAAATGAAAGCGAGGTATCCTCACCTTTTTGAAACACCAGGTACACACGTCAATTTCGAAGACGAAATTTCATAAGGAGGGGAGGTTGTAAGACCCCAACTTTTATGAATAAAAATTGAATTTCCTTTATATATTATTTTGAATAGTAAGGGGTTGATTTGATTAATGTGGTAAGTTATGGATAAAATGCGCAAATATTTTAAATAAACAAGTAGTTATAAAATATTCATTGTTGTCGGGGAATATTCGTTTGGTCGTAGAATATTCTTGCTGTCGGGGAATATTCGTACGACGGCGCAACCATTTATGGGCCCCATAACGAAAAACTGTCGGATGAAGTAAATGACATGAATGAGTTTTTTTAATAAATAACGGCTTAGCGGTTACCGTTAACACTGTTAGAATACCCGGTGGTTAAAATTATATAATACGCGTTGTTGTACAGTAACACACAGTATTGCACAATATTTTTATATTATTGTTAATTCAATAATTGCTACTGCACAATATTTCTCATTATCAGATCAATAATTCATATTATTAGATAGCATTATGGGCAATGTCCAAAGAAGTTCTGTCGAGGTTAGGTTAATCTAATTGCGTGCTGGTAAGGAAAAATCCTTATCGGAAAGCTCCCTCTTTATTGGGAACGACTTGGTTGTCAATATTGTAGTTCTGTAATATTATTTATGAATAATTAATTATTGATTTATATAATAAGAAAATATTTATTTTGTGGATATAAAGAAGGAATTAGTGCTGATGTGTATTTATCAGTATTTTGGTGTGAAAAATCATCTGTTTATGAATTTCGGACATTTTCTGTTTGGAATTTGGAAAAAATTTCTTCTGCAAAGTTGTAGAGAATTAAGTTTCCTATGAAAAGGACATAAGATTTGAATTTTTCTGATAAAAGAGCTATTTTTTATGAATTATTGAAGTTCCAGAATAGTGGGTCGGAAGTGATTTTTGGGGTTAAAAATATTTTTTTTAAGAAAAATGTTTTTTTAATGGGAGGTGGGCTCCACTGGTGTGCTGATAATTTGAGTCAAGAGGTGGGCGTGAAATTTTTTTTGAAAAAATATTATTTTATTTTTTCTGCTTTAACGTTCTAAGCATTTTCCTATAAATAGGATGCTAAATTAGAATTTAAAAATCACACCAGAATCAGAAATTTCTCTCTCTATAATATCTAGCGTATTTTTGTGAGTATTTAGATACTTTGAGTGTTACTATTCAGTGCAAGTTTCTTTCAGTCTTATGTCCGTTATTTCAATTTGAAGTATTGTTCTTTTGAAGTAAGAGATGTTATTTTCTTTCATAAATGTGTTATTCTTTTCAATATCATTATACCAAAATATTGGCATAAATTTTGTTGTGAAATTCTTACTTTTTCCGTCGGGGTTACTATTCACGTATATGACACTATTCACGTATACGACTATTCACAAATACAGTGTTATTCACGAAAAAATTATATTTTTTCTTCTAATTATCCAAGTTGGCTATTATGGGTCTTATCTTTGATTGGATCCAAGTTTTAAACTTCATTCTTGAATTTTGCTCCACAAAGTATTATTACGGAGTATTTTTGAAATTGGATAGACTGATTTATGAATCCTTAATTTTTGTCCTTTATCTCACTGGATTTATTCTTTAAAAATATTTTTCATCATCCTCTGTCCTAAATGATGATACAAAAGAATATCTTTGGCCTGTAATGCAAAGATGGATGATTATTTGATGAATATCTTTGGTCTGTAGTGCAAAGATGAATGCTTACCTAATGAATATCTTTGGCCTGTGGTGCAAAGATGACAGGTGTTGAGGTGAACATGACCACTGATGATACATATGAAAATCTTTGGGCCGTAGTGCAAAGATAAACATCTGATTTGATATATGTATTGGTTGACAGGGATAAAATATTGATTATGGACTTTCAAATTATAGAATATAGTAGATATCATTTTCTACTTAATTCTTCTGATGCATTGTTATTTTCGCTGCAGTGGTTGATCTAAAACTTATTGTCCATAATATTTTATCTGATTTGTTGAAAACTAATGATAAATTGTTCTTTATTATCTTAGTCATAATATTCTTTACTGGGCTAGTGGAGCTCACCCTTTACTTCTATTGTCCTCTTTAGGAAATGAGAATGTGGCAGGGACTAGTCGGGGGATAAAGTGATAGTTTATGTTAGAGCAGTAGTAGTCCTCACTATTTTTGTATAATAGTGTGATAATAATTGTAACTATTGAGGACTGAATTTGAGTGTTTAGATTTCGTATTATATACGATTTGTATTAACATTCACAGCTTGTATGGTCGTATTTCTCACGACCTTTTATTATAAAAAATTGTATTTGGATTCTGTACCATGTGTTTGACGACTCAAAATGGGTTGGGTTGGGTTGACCGGGACTATTCATTCGCGCCACAATTTAAATAATATTTTTTGTCGTTAAACACCAAAAGCTAAACTATCAACATACTCAATCACTCTAATTTGAACAACTCAATTAATAATTTATTTTAAAAATTTATTATGTGTATCACTTATCCAAAAATATGTGCTAATAAACTAAATTAGTTTTTTTATTAATTACCAACAATTTAAATGAGATAGTCTTAATTATAAATAAAACTATAATTAAAATATATTATATTAAAAAGGATTATTAAACATATATATATATATATATGTATTATTTAGAAATTAAAATTTGATAACATACGAGGGTAAATATGTAACTGTATTTATTTAGTCAACCCTAAAAACTTGCAGGAGTACTAGTTGTTATTTAAAAAACTAGTGGAAATGTGAGTGTTATTATAATTTATGGTTTATCTAGAGGGGATGCCACTGTATTTTACTCCTTTTTTTTGAAAGGCTATCTATATGGGTGGGTTTAGTTTCAAATTCAGTTGGCAAAGTTTTAAGGGTGCAAGAGATAAAAGGCTTTTTCTATACTGACAAAAAGTACATCTGTAATTACTGGAACACAGTTTTATCAGCTGTTCTTTTAAATAATGCTAATATCACATAAAAAAAATATATAATCTTTTATTGTCTGCACGCATACATCTTTGTGAGCCCCACATGTTAGGCGGGGCTCACAATATATGATGTGTATGTATGTGTGATTATGGCACCATTTTTATGTGATAGTAGTACATTGTTGTTCTTTTACGGCTTTCATTTGATTCCCTCCAGTTTCTTGACTGCCATATACGTGCCAACATCTCTACTCTCTCCTGTACTGTTTCTTGTTTCTCATGCATGGGTATGGAAATCAGAATATCGGCTGGCTCTACCTAAAAGTGTTAATTTACTTTCCTAAAGAGGTTCATCCTTATACTAATACAAAAAATTGACTTTTGTACACGGTTGAGAAAAATTAAAGGGGCACGGGTGCAGCAAAACTCGTGACAAAAAAATTCTTTAAGGGTAATATGGTCACGAGATTATGTAATCAAGTTTTGGTACGGTGATTCACCGAGACTAATATCGATATGTAATTGGTGGTTTGTAGTTCACGTGACTATTTTTATTTATGAATTTTGATACGGTTTGCTCACCGTGATTATTGAATTATTGTCACGGAAAAAATTTATGTCGTGCTTAATTTTGTTTTTTTGAGGTACGGTGTTCTATGTTCTTGTGACCATTGTAGAGTTCGTAATTTAGACACGATAATGCACCAGTATCTAAATTTATTTATACCCCAATATTTAGATACGGGTTCAGTTAGGATGAAGTTGCAAACTCAAGACCATCGGTCGGTTGAAGCCAGCCTTGCCGACACGTCATTACCAGTTGAATCAACGGGTGAGATTCAAAAGTTCCGCACGACGTCGTTTGGCGAAGGCGCAGCGATCAATCGGATGTAGCGATCAAATACAATAAGAAGTAATCGGCACTGAAATGAAGATTGACGTCTGGCGTAATCGATTGATGTATGACCGTTGTATAGCAAAGGCAGCGACCGAAGATTAAGCGGGAGATTTGGCGCCAATTGCTCCTTCTCCTTACATATAGCATTTATTTGTTTCTTTCATCTTCACCCATCTCCACCCAACTGGTTCTTCTTCCTCCTCCTTACATATAGCATTTATCTGTTTCTTTCATCTTCACCCATCTCCACCCAACTGGTTCTTCTTCTTAGTAATAGCATACTGCTTCAATGTCTCAACAACCTAGTTTTAATCAAAGTTATTCCACCTCTAATTGCACATTACACTCAACTCAACGTACGCAACCTGCACGTTCCACCCAATCCAGTACTTCCGATCATCCCAAATACTGCTATTGTGGAGAATTGGCTCAATTGAAGACCTCTTGGACTGCACGAAATTTGGGGCGCCAATTTTATGGATGTGCTTATTGGAGCCCGCTATCTGTAAGAATTTTTTTATTCTTTTATGAATACTTGATACGTATTTATAATCTATTTATTAGTAAATAAAAATCTGATTTTGTTGATTTTGTAGATGGGACTTGCTTGTGGGTTTTTTGAGTGGATTGATCCTTCTCTATGTAAGAAGGGGAAAGAAATTATTCCTAGGATTTGGAACAAACTCAATGAAACAGAGACTGAAAATAAGAACCTTATTGTTGATTTGAAAGCTTGTCGTGCAAATGAAAAATATCTGGTAGAGCAGCTCACCGAAGTTGTTCAATATGAAGGTGATTTACAAAGTAAGCTAATTGACATTTCGAAACTATTGTCCAGCTATAAGAAAGAGAGACATGTGCTCTATGGGTTGCTTGGAGCTTTGTTTTTGCTTGTGGTTGTCCTTATTGTCTCTGCATGAAGATGGTTGTTGGTGCCTATTTTTTGGGTTATTGTCTCTGCATGATGGTTGTTGGTGGCTGATTTTTGGGTTATTTAGTAGTCAGTTTTTGAGTTAACCTTGGGCTTAAAAATGTATATGCATGTTGATAATGTTTGAAGGTTTTTGATGTAAAAGTTAGGAAGATCCTTTATGGGTATTTATGTAAGCTAATGAAGGTTATTGATGTAAAAATTAGGAAGAGCCTATTGTGGCTATCTGTGTGTAAACTAATGACTGTCAAAATGTAAGGAGAAGTTTGGAACTAATCTTATTATGTTTAATTATTTGCAATTGAACTTGAATGAAATTAATGTTAGTAATGTTATTGTGTTTGATTTAGCATTGGAGTCATATAACCTTCCTTATCAAAATGGGACAACTGTTATATGCAGTTCACTCGTTAAGTATCATGTTAGAGGTTAACATAATTGATTTAGCAGTTCACTCGTTAAGTATCATATACAATACATGTGGTCAAAAACAAAGTGCAAAGAGACAAGCTAAATCACAGTGCAAAGAGACAAGAAATAGAGACTATGCAAAGAGACAAGCTAAATCACACTGCTAAGAGACAAGAGAATGTCAACATACAGAACTTTTATTTTAGATGATTTTTGGGACAATGTATAAAATATCTGCATTTAAGTAGAATTTTTTTCGCATCTTAAATAATGACTAAATGCAATGTTAGCTTATCCCAAAAAAAATCACCTAGAAACCTCAAGAAAAATATGGAAACATAATACCTGTGAATGAAAGCTTCGTTGCTATAAAATATGGAAACATAATACCCAAAAAAAATATTGTTTTCGCATCTTAAATAAGAAAAATGATTGTGTGAATATGGAAACACATTCTCAAAGCCTGCACCTTTAGTGAATGAAAGCTTCCTTGCTATAAATTATAATACCTGTGACACAAACCTGTGAATATAAGCCTGCACCTTGCTATAAATTATAGAAAGCTACCTTGCTATAAATTATAAAACCTTAGTGAATGAAAGCTTCCTTGCTATAAGCCTGCACCTTTAGTACAATACCTGTGACACAAACCAAAATTTAACCAAACTTTAACCAAATTGCTATAAATTATACTTCAATGGCTACTAAAATTCTAGAATACTGAAACTTACACAAGAAAACACATAAAACTTTTCATTAAGCTTCAAAAGCCTAATCTTACACAACCTACCATCAAGTCCACAAAAGTAGTTGAAGCAACACCAGTTGAAGCACAATATGAAATTTTTTTAACTTCACATATTACATGGTAGAAACATTAACTACAGAAGTTCGCTATTAAACGGAGACATTAACAACTCAGTAAATGAAAAGTGTCCACTTCTTTGTTCATCACCATGCCTTCCAAATGATGAGTGTCCACTTCCTTGTTCATCGCCATGTCTTCCAAATGATGTGTCCACTTCCTTGCTCATCGTCATGCCTTCCATTTGATTCGGAGCTCAATCTCGTCATCTGTCCATGCTTTAAATTAATAACATTTGTATACAGATGCAAAAAGTATGTATATTTATATTCGTACTAATTCAATATGTATATTTATATAATATATATATTAACATTTGCTATCAATACCTCGTTCTTTTTACTTCCAACTTTTTGCCTCTTTTTCGCTGCCAATTTTACTAGCCAACACTTTAGTCGTGACTGGCCCTTATATGATCTCGACCTTTTTTTGATTCCTCGTACTGTTGACCCTTTTGGAATTCCAACTCTTGCAGGTACATTAACTGTAATGGAATTAACAACTATCTCATGACGATCCACTTCATGACAATCATTGTTTTTCTCTTGTTGGATGCTTGTTTGTCTATTACATATTTCTTCAACACGTACAGATAGCTCACCAATTACTTGATTAACCATTTTCGTTGCCTCTTCGCATTCTGCAGCTCGATGAGCAATCTTAACTAGATTTGGCATTAACATTCGATATCGACTACCTAATTTCAGCTTTGGATCCCTCTCTACCTCTCTTCCATAACTGTCTATTACCTGCCCATTCCTCGCAAACTTTGTCCATCTTTTCAAGATATATTTCTTTGGAACCAATTTGATATTCATAATGTCCAAAATTTTCAGTGTATGAGAGCATAAGATTCCTTTTGTCTCGAACATTTTACATGAACACGCAACTTCTTGGCGAGTAAGGTTGCCTATAACAGTTCGTATTTTATCGCTCCCAAAGTAAATTACTACGTACTCGAATTGCCCTTCCTCCTTCTCCTCAACTGACTTTATAACAAGGCAAAGTGACTTATCAAATTGTTCTTCGAATTCAGAAAATATTACAGGGGTATAGTGAATGAAAGCTTCATTCAACATTGGTGTCCTCTTCACCCTGCCATATTATACTCTCCCTTGCCTCATACTCGGCCTCTAACTCTTTATATCTTTTAGCCTCAAGCAGCCGGTTGAAATGTGTGAAGAATTGTAACAAATTAATTCACGAGCTTAAGTAATCTTTGATATCTGCATTCAAGCTCTCACTGAGTTGTGTACTCCTCATTCCCAAAGAACAAGTCTTATTAGTATAACATCTTGCCCATTTTTCTTTCAATGAATATGTACACTGCATCCAGTCATTTGACTCAAGTTTATACTTAGCGATCATTTCAGTCCAAGCATTTTCAAATGATGACTCATCATCATATTTATATACACAATTCATAAATGTTTGTAGAAATTCTTTACTGTCTTCTTTCATCATGGGGGACATGCGCTTCACGCAATTTCGAGCAATATGCCAAGTACACAGCCTATGATATGTGTCCGGCATCGTTGATGATAATGTACTTGCTATTGCATGATCTTGATCAGTGAATATTGTAATGGGTTTCTTCTGGGACATGGCATCCAAAAAACTGCAAAATAACCACTCAAACGACGGTGTTGTCTCATCGTACATTAATGTTGCACCAAATATAATAGCTTGCCTATGGTGATTAAAACCTGCAAAAACACCACAAGGTCTATACGAGCTATTTGTTTTGTAAGTGGTATCAAAAGTAACAACCTCCCCAAATTGAGCATAATCAATTATCATCTTTGCATCTGCCCAAAATATATTTGTTATCTGCTCATCGTTGTCTAATTGGACTGCATAAAAAAATGACGAATTTTCAGACAACTGCTTCTGAAAGTACAATAAGAGATTGGCAACTTCACAGTATTTCATATCTCTTTGCCTTTTTGTTTGTAAATGATTCTTCTGATCTGATCTTGTGTGACCAACACAATCCTTCCCTCCAGTTTGTCTAGACATCAACTCATGGGTGTTTGTCTAGACATCAACTCATGGGTTTGTTTGGATTTTATTCCAGAATTATATGCTAATTCAATCTCAATCGCTTGTGTTTTGGCTACATCCCGTTGAGATCGCATCAAATGAATGCATTCAGGAATGTGCAATAAGTGATTGTGATTCTCATCAAAGCCGTTGACAACGTACTTTTGTATTGTTTTATCAAGTACTACATTCATTTTAGCTTGACAGTTGAATCTACTAGGTAGTCTAACTCTCTTTTTCTTGCCCTCTACTATTACTTCCATCCGCCCACCCTCCTTCGAGCATGAATATCTTCTTGAAGTAACAACACCAAGCTTGTTTTTGTTTACATATTGTTTCCTCACACTAAATCCTAACTTTCTTCCATAATTATTATAGAAATCAAACGCATCCTCCTCCGAATCAAAATTTTGTCCTATGTAAGGACTTTCAACAAGTGGAACACCTTCTGAACTTCTGTCCTCCATTTAGTTCTTTCTATGTTTCAACTGTCAAAACAAATGAGATCGTACAAACATAATAATATTTCTTTCTTGTCGAACTTTTTGTACCTACAGAATTCCAGAAGCAAACAATAAGCTACTTAAACAACATGTATGGAACTAAGGAAGTGAAGATACACATTGCCTTTAGTACAAAAAGCTGGGGGAGGGAATCAAATATGATGTGAATCTACTAGGTAGTTCGGCAAGGCCATTATGTTGGTGGATATAGTCTTGAGCCTAGACTACGTTTGTAGTTTATGATTAATATTGGTTTTTCTGTAGACTCTGTACATGTGCGAGAGGGATATTACTTTATAACTTATAATTTTATTTCTTCTAAATTTATGACTTATAACTTCATTACTACTATATATTGGAGTTTATTGCATCAAATATTTCTTTTTAGTATCATAACTATTGTTCAACTCATTTATAGATACTAACCTCAATATTATCACCTACAGCTGTTGATGAGGACAATCAAAGACCAAGAATGAATACGTGGTTGCTCTGTTTTAGATCAATACGTGGTTGCTCTGTTTTTCAATCTTCGCTCGCAGCAGTTGATCGCCAAGAAGTTCTGTTTTACAATGGCGCCAAATCTACCGCTAGACATCAATCGATTTGCCCGGGAAAATATAAATCGCCTGTCAGGATTTGTTTGTACCGAACAGTTCTCATTTGGTCGCTGCGCCTTCGCCAAACGACGCCGTGCAGAACTTTTGAATCTCACCCGTTGATTCAACTGATAATGACGTGTCGGCAAGGCTGGCTTCAACCGACCGATGGTCTTGAATTTGGAGCTTCATCCTAACCCAACCCTTTAGATACTGATTAGGACACCCGTGTTTATTTCAAACTATTTATACAGTAAAGAAAAGTCAACTCTGTTCGTCAATTCATCTTCTCTTCTTCTTCTTCTTTCAATTTTTTTCTCTTTTCTTTTCCTCTTCGTCTTCCCATCTCTTCATCTCCTCCTCTATAAATCCAACCAAATCCTCTCTTGATCCCTCCCCCTCAAGGATGAAATTCCAGCCCTAAATCTATCGCAGCTAGCCATAAATCTCATACCCAGCCCATAATGAACGCAATCATCATACCCCATCCCTTAAATTTTAGGGCTCGAACAGAGCGAGAAAGATAAAGCTTAGAGAGGGCATAGAAGAAGAAAAGGACGAAGAGGGAAGAAATCGTGGCTTCTGGTTCGCCTCTACTTCTCATATTTTATGCTTTCTGTTGCTGATCATCTTCAAAAACCTATTTTCCAATTCCTCACAAGTACTCTTTCTCTCTCTTTTTGGGCGACACATCTGTCATTGTTTCTCCGACAAGTCTCCTCCTTTCGCCGGAAAAATCTAACCTTGGCATGGCGAATAACCCGCCGGAGGGTTACTCAGACGACTTCCTCGAGCAAATTCTTGCAATTCCCACTTACAATAGCTTGGCGAGTACCGATGGGAGTTCATCCGAAACGAGTCTGTGGAACTCTTCAAAAGGGGTAAGTGCAATTCCCACTTACAATAAAAGGAGATGTAGGCAGTTATGGGGACTTATGGCCTATGAAAAACTTATTTTTTATGGGTTAAAGATGTGATAAGAAAGCAATAGGAGCAGCATTCTAAAATTTTAAAAATGGGTTGGACAAGGGATAAACGTTTCTAATTCCAGCTTGGGAAACGATATACGGGTAAATTATAGTAGAAGAAATATCAATTGGGCGAAACCCAAGAAATGTAACCGGAATGAGCAAGTGTTTAGGATCAATTTAAGCGCCTGTTCGGGAGTGACTTATTTTAAAATGATTTATAAGTTAAAATATAAGTTGACTTTACAAAATTGCTTTTAAGTTGTGACTTATAAGTTAAAGTGTTAAGTGATAATGACTTATAAGTAAGAAATTAAGTTAAAACAAGTTATGAATATGTTCGGCTGATAATGACTTATAAGTTAAAATAAAATATAAAGATTACTAAAAAGAACATTATAAAAAGATATATTGACTCAATATAGGTTATTATTGGAAAATAACTTATTTCAACCGCTTATTGATAAATAACTTATTATTGGTAAACAACTTATTATTTAAACAATTTATTGGTAAACAAATTATTATTTAAACAACTTATTGGTAAACAGCTTATTGGTAACAACTTATTTAAACTGTTTAGTGGTAAACAACTTATTGTTTAAACAGCTTATTGGTAACCAACTTATTTAAAAACCTTATTGCTAAACAACTTATTATTTAAACAGCTTATTGGTAAACAATTTATTATTTAAACAGCTTATTAGTAAACAAATTATTTAAACAACTTATTGGTAAACAACTTACTCCCTCCGTCCCTTAATATAAGACTTTTTAGAGTTGTGCACAAGTATTAAGAAAATAATTATATAACATTAAATATAATATCAAATATCTATATTGTCCTTGTATTGGAAAAAGAGATTGTTATTTATTGGGTAAAAAATAATGAGAGAACCAAAGTTATATTTAATACTAAGGGTAATATTGGAAACTAAGCAATTAATGTTTACTTGGAAATCTAAAACGTCATATATTATGGGACAAAAAAACTTCTCTAAAACGTCTTATATTAAGGGACGGATGGAGTATTATTTAAACAACTTATTATTCGTAAACAACTTATTATTGCTAAACAACTTATTATTTAGACAGCTTATTGGTAAACAACTTATTTAAAAACCTTATTTGTAAACAACTTATTATTTAAATAGTTTATTGGTAAACAACTAATTTAACCATCTTATTGGTAAATAACTTATTATTGGTAAACGGCTTATTATTGCTAAATAACTTATTGATAAATAACTTATTGGTAAATAGGATCCCCTACTTCAAGGATTACTGCAGCGGCAATTATCTACTACTAGTACTAAAAAATTAAGGGCAAAGGTCCAAAAATACCCCTGACATTTTTCCCGATATCCCACTTACATCCTAAACTAATTTTTTGTCCAAAAATACACCTAACGTTACAAAACTTAGCACAAATATACCCTTCCCGTTAAAAAAATGCCAACCGGACAAACAGATGTTAATTTTTTTTGATATAACTGACACTTGTCAAAGATAAAAGTTTATAATAATAATAATAAATTTGTTTTCCTTCTTCCTCTTTTCTTTCTCTCTCTCATCTCCTTCCTCCATTTTTTTCTTCTGCCATATGGAACTCCATGATCAAAATAAACTCAAATCAAAATCCACAAATTAAGATTTTTATACAAATTGAAACCACATAAACCCAAATCAACACCCACAAATTTGCTCAGCTAGTGTAGAATTTGACACGAAAATGTAATAAATTTCAATTTCATAAAACGGTAATTGCTCACAAATGTTTTCTCAATACAAAGATTTCAATATCATCACCACTTCTTCTTGCCAAGTTCTACAGAACATCAAACTGGTGGAGACTCTAGGTCTTTACAAGATGAGCGAAAAGAAAGATTATCCCATTCTCCCTTTTCTCCCTCTCTTAATTTCTTCTCCCTCTTTTTTCTCTCTCCTTTCTTCTTCCTCTGTTCCAATAAGTTTGACAGTAACAGAGCGCCACACAAGCACCGATTGTGGAAATACTCTGCATAACTAAAGCTGGTAAACTCTATTTCACAATTTCAAAATGAATGCAGAGGGAATCGGGTTGATCTTGGGCTCCAAAATCACCAATTGCATCCAAAAATCCTCAACATACCTCAATGCAACAAAAGAAGACAGAGAAAACCTATAAAATCCCCAAATTTCTGACTCCAATACAGTAGATACTGGAAGCATCTTCATCATCATCATCAAATTCGACTAGTTAGAAATGCAACAGAAATGAAGAATACCTGCAACAAAGAGATTGATGGATTAAATTCGACTGAGTAGACTCCACTCTTGAAAGGTGCCAGGTTGAAAATTGGTTTTTTTCTTGGTTTCCACCCTATATATAATAAAAGAACAGATGCCAACAGCATATTAGCAACGCCAAGAAAGCTAGCTAGAAGAGGAAAAGAGGCAAGCAGAGGAAACTGAAGCTTAAAGCAGTACCTCAACAAAAAGATTGAGACATTCTACAGTGGAGTAAGAGACTAAAGGTCCCAAATCCTTACTGTTCTGACCCTGGTTGGTGAGAACTTGTAGTTTACAAATTACAACCAACATCCCAGCCTCCACAATCACAGGATCCACTGGATCTCCATCGGTTTATCCAAGCCTCCACAATTAGACGTAGGGTCGCCGAGGAAACTTGATGAGATTAGAGTTTTCTCGCATAAACTCGACCGTATCATTAATTCCGCCCGATTCCGCCTAATCCACCACCGACTTCATGCCCTTTGGAGAAATATCTAGGACCCATATTCAGATCGGAGAAGCTTCATCTTTCCGGCCAAATCCGGTATCAAACACTCCAATAATGACATCAGCGCCGTAATCGGATTCTGACCAGAGACAGCGCTGGTTTCGAAGACCAAGAAAATGCGGGGAACGAGTGGTGTGGAGTCGGCGGCGGCGGTCCTCAAAAGCGGCGATGATTGAAGGATGTTGGAGGACTGAAGCAGCTTGGGAAGGGGTTAAAGAAGTAGAGAATCGTATGGTAGATGAAAAAAATGGAGGAAGGAGATGAGAGAGAGAAAGAAAAAAGGAAGAAGAGAAAATAAATTTATTATTATTATTATTATAAACTTTTATCTTTGACACGTGTTAGCTATATCAAAAAAATTAACATCTGTTTGTCTAGTTGACATTTTTTTAACGGAAGGGTATATTTGTGCTACGTTTTGTAACGTTAGGTCTATTTTTGGACAAAAAATTAGTTTAGGATATAAATGGGATATCGGGGAAAAGGTCAGGGGCATTTTTGGACATTTACCCAAAAAATTAATAGCACTAACTTAAAAACTAAAAATTTCGGAATAACGCATTTAACTTGATCCTTATACTGTAGGCATTTAGTTTTAAGTTTGAACACTAAACTAATCCAACAAGTATTTAAGCAACAATTTTTCAAAGGCAGTTTACATTAACAGGTTGCCAGTAGAATAAAACAAAATAAGCAAAACCCTCAAATTAGCCATATATATGTGTATGTATACATACAACAAAAATATGCACATACTATATCATTGATCTTGTAGGCAGACATGCCGGTGGCGCCCTTCTGATAATTCCACACAAACAACTTATATACTTTCCCTAGAGATTTTTTAGACAAATAAAATAACTGAAGATAAATCATACGAATTTAAATGGAAAAAAATAGAGATTTAGAATTCAATTTTACCACGATGAAATAAAAAAGAAGTGGTAATATGTTGATGATTGGGACCAGAAAAAGAGGCAACAACGGCGAAACGAAGGAGGGAGAAGACAAGAACTTGACGGATCAAGCGCAGAGAAAGAGCAGAGCAGATCTTCAATTAGCCGTTTGTGAAAAATGTTTACGTTAGAAGAGGGAAGCGATCAAGCTTGCTAGGTTAAAAGGTGGTATAGATGTAATTTATCAAGATAGAAGAGGGGTAAAATTGTCATTACATTTGGTCAAAATAGCTCATTCTTAGTAAGCTATTTTTTAAATGTAATGCTATTATCAAGGAAGCCAGAAAGGCATACCGGCATGTCCCCTGCCTGCCCGACAGCCGACAGATGATCAATATTTATTATGCCTTATATAAAA
This sequence comes from Panax ginseng, assembly GCA_020205605.1. Classification (NCBI taxonomy): domain Eukaryota; kingdom Viridiplantae; phylum Streptophyta; class Magnoliopsida; order Apiales; family Araliaceae; genus Panax; species Panax ginseng. Next base: position 24,551,509 of record CM035130.1, on the reverse strand, counting down.
TTTTAATTTTATTTAAATTTAATGCTTATTCAGGATTCAATTTTAGTTAGTGCCGTGTAAGGTACTACTACAATAGACTAAGAAAAGGAACCTACGTAATCCTTGAAGAAGGATATCCTATTTATTAATAAGTTGTTTAAATAAGTTATTTACTAATAAATTATTTAAATAATAAGTTATTTAGCAATAATAATTCGTTTACCAATAATAAAGTATTTACCAATAAGCTGGTTAAATAAGTTATTTACCAATAAGCTGTTTAAATTAGTTGTTTACCAATAACTGTTTAAATAATAAGTTGTTTACCAATAAGGTTTTTAAATAAGTTGTTTACCAATAAGTTGTTTAAATAATAAGCTGTTTACGAATAATAAGTTCCTTAAATAATAAGTTGTTTACCAATAAGTTGTTTAAATAATAAGTTGTTTAGCAATAAGGTTTTTAAATAAGTTGGTTACCAATAAACTGTTTAAACAATAAGTTGTTTACCACTAAGCTATTTAAATAAGTTGTTACCAATAAGTTGTTTAAATAATAAGCTATTTACCAATAATAAGTTATTTACCAATAAGCAATTGAAATAAGTTATTTTCCAATAATAACCTATATTGAGTCAATGTATCTTTTTATAATGTCATTTTTAATAATCTTTATATTTTATTTTAACTTATAAGTCATTATCAGCCGAACACCTTCATAACTTGTTTTAACTTAATTTTTTATTTATAAGTCATTATCAGCCGAACACTTTTACTTATAAGTCAATTTATATTTGAACTTATAAGCCATTTAAAAATAAGTCACTCCTAAACAGGCGCTCAAACAGTAGAAAGCTACTAAGTTGATTTGACCAACTTATAAGTAGTTCCCGAACAGCCCCTTGATCACAACGCCTTGGGTCAATCAATTGAAGCCCCAATTCAATCCGTACCAGAGCTTAATCAACAACCAAACTCCACTCGATTACATTCCGATTCTAGGTTTGCTCCACCTTCCTATTTCTTTTATTCATCTAGCATATGTATAATTATTTAGAGGGGGAGGGTTTACTCTGTCTAATTATAGTCCGAATTTGCTTGACCTGTTGATTCGTTAAAAGTAGTGATTTTTATTGTAGTTATACAATTTCACTTTTGTTTTTATATAACTTGTTGCTACTAGAATTCAAAAATACTGACGTGTTTATGGAGAGATTAATTTACTCAAGTTTTAAATTTATTTTATATAATTATTAAGAAATTATTTATAGATCAATAAAGTAAAGTGACCTTTGTAAAGTTTAATTAATTGAACCTTGATGTCATTCCTCTTCTTAGGATTTAACAATGTTGATTTTGTTTATATGATTGTCGTGAAAGGTAATAATGCAAGGCTTAAAGAGGAAGAAAAACAGAGACATATTAAGGACTTGAATACACACAAGTCTAAAATCAAACCCGACTTGAAGAAGGAAATCATTTTGCTGTCAAATAAGGAGGTCCCTAAAATTGTGGATCACATAAATTAAGCTTACCTTATGTTTGGCAATTCAATTCCAAATTTTTAGAATTGGAATTGAAAGCACATTTGCAATTGCATGAATTTAAAATTCAGCTAAAGCTTACTGAAGTATTTGCCTGGTTAACTCAAAATATATCTATGAACCAGTCAGTCATTTATGTATTTCTGTCACTCTTAATCTTTTGTTTTTTTAGTAGCCGCCATTTTTATGAGCTATACTTTTGAAAGTTTTGTGCATCTCTATATATTTTTTTCTCTATCTTCTTTTTCTTCTTAGTCCCAAATATTTATACGATCAAAGGCTAGAAGCAGAACCCAAAGAATGCAAGACAAGTTGTATGAGCATGTTAAGCGCACGCAAGAGGGACGAATTGGGCGTGCAACGAATGATCGTCGAAACGACGTGCCAAATATTAATGAACTTAAAAAGTGTTTTAAATCAAATGAAATGAATATTATAAGATGTGGAATGGGGTTAATATAAACCAATAAGGAGTTCTAGCAAGACTTGAACACTTGAATGAACTTTGAGTATGACTAAGAAAAAATATAGTGACATATAAGTCGAAAGTTAACACAATTAAATTGAACATTATGTATTAATTAATAGGAAGGGTTATGAATGTAGAGTAAAGTTTAAATTACAACTAATATGCGTTGCTATGAGACTAATAATTGATGTGCATGATTATATAATTGTGTAGGGCACGTGAAGTGCATATAGCTGTAAGTTGTTAATATGTTATTGGTAAACAACGATCAAGGCAAGTCTTTAAGTTCCTATTTGCTATGTGTAATTGATGATGAATTGTGTTAATCTATATTGAAAAGATATTACATATGTTGTGAGCATGAAATGTTAAAAATCAATTTATGGCTACATTGATTGAGTAAAGAATGTTGATTGAGTAAGATACTCGATCTTTAAACTTGTTATGTAAATTAAAACATGTATGATATGTTAGTCTAAGGATTATGATGTATAAGATGAGCATATTATTTATGTGCTTCTGTGATGCATGAAAAGCTGTTAGATCTTCTTTGAAATTTGTCGAGCTCATTCTTGTAAAATAACCATTTTGCAAGTCGAGGATTCAAGGTAATGATCGTGCTAATTGAATGATAGAGATCAATAGCGATTCAAGAAGATTATTTGCTTTTAGATGAAAAATATATCGATGGTTTGGATGTATTATAATTGTTGAGTTGTAAGTGTCGAGTCAGGAAAAAATTCGCGAATCGGGTCTGACCGGATCTTTCTCTCTTCTAAGTTATCTCTACCCTTACTCTTTTTATTGCGAAAAAGGTTTTGAAAGGTTTTTTAGAAAAAGGGTCAACATGTATCATGTCGACGATTGAACGTTTTACAAAGTCGCCAGTTGGTAGATTTGAAATGGTTGTACTAACTCAATCGAGTTTTGTTTGAAAGAGGCCCAATTGCTGGACACTGTCGAAACTTGATCTTTGAAAACAAAGTTTTGAGCTCGGGGGCTTGGTTAAGTGTGGGAAAGGTGTTAGGCACCCCCACAACTCCTATGTAAACACGGTACCACATCTTTTCAATATTTCCCTTAAAAAACTAAAGTGTGTGTGTGTGAATGCTGTTTGAAATTTGGACCTATGTTTGATTGATTTGAAAGTAGTGCTTTGCTTTGTTGAACCTATATACGAAGGGTTTGATTTGTTTTGCAAAAAGTCTTTGATTTGATTTGCAAAAGCTTTTCTTTTCAATAAGATTAAAATGATGTTTTGAAAGCTTGATTTTCAAACCCTTACGCTAACATAGGAATTGAAACCTGTTGATACTTCCATTTTTATCTTTAAAGCCTTATGGCTACATTTGAATGGTGATTGTCGGGTTGCGAAGCATCCTCGACCATAAAAAATAGATAAATGTCGGTCTCCTCATGGGCATGACAACCGTCAGAGTGATTCTGACACCACAAACCATTATTCTTATTATGTTAAGACCTTAAACCCAGATAACCGTTTTAAGGTCTTTTGGATGTACATTTTACAGAAAAACTGGCAGGGTACATTCGTAAAGTGGAGTTTGTCCATCGTGAGAATCAGATTCTGATTAGTTTGATTATGAATCCCTCGATTCCTAGGCTCACATGTGAGTAGCCAATAAACATGTACAGCTCAAATTTGCACAAAAATATACCCAAACGCTAAAAAGGCCAAGGATCCATCAGTAAATCCTGGCTAGCGCTAATCTGAAGCGTCTCGTTCCCACTAAACAGAGATCTAACGGCCGCGAGGTTGCTTTTATAACTAAAACTAGAAAGAAAGCTAGATTTAGATAAATCTCAGCCATTCTAGCTTCTCGGTTCAATCTGTATCTATTTTGAGCCGTTTGAAAGCTAGAGTTGGCGAGATTTAAATAAATCTAGTTCGCCCGCAGAAATGTCAGTGCGGATTTATATCAAATGAATATTTAAAGCAACAATTTAATGAAAGCGAGTGTAGCAATATATATACAATTATATATATAAAAGTTGTAAAGGGCGGTGGGTTTTCACATCGGTGCCCGGACTGGAATTGAAATATATATATACATTTATTTATAAAAGCTGTATAAAAGTCACGGAATGATCCAGGCTAAACAAAATTGAAATATATATAGAAAAAACAGTAAAAAGGGTGATGCATTTTCACGTCGGTGCCCGGACAGAAATTGAAATAGACAGAAAAGTAGTCAACCAAGACTGAGAAGATAACCTAGTGGTGGTGAATTTACATATATGTACAAAAATAGTAAAAAATCCATAGAATAATTCAGGCCGAACTAAAATGTAAATATAAAGAAAAGTAGTCAACCAAGACTGGGAAGATAACCTAGTGGTGGTGAAGGTTGCTTATATATGCATATTTACATATAAAAGCAGTAAAAAGGCCACAAAATAATCTAGGCCGAATTGAAATATATAAATATATTTAGAGAGAGACAGAAACGTAGTCGACCAAGACTGGGAAGATAACCCAGTGGTGGTGAAAATTGCTTATATATGCATAAATATATATAAAAGTAATAAACTACCGCGAATTTGACATCCGGGCTTGACAAAATTGAAAAGTTAGTACATATACAGTTAAATATATACAAAAAAGCCAAACCTGCACTGGGAAGATAACCCAGTCCGAAAAAGTTGCTTAAAACGAAGATGCAAGTATGCCGAAGCTGCTGGAAGTGACGGATCGTCAATCCGAGTTGTAGAAATGCCAGAAAATGAGTTTATGTACAAAAATATACCAAAAGTAAAACGGTCACGAAACGTTCCGGGCATATTTAGAAAACGAAACTTAACGTGCTAGTGTATAAAAGTACGTAGAAGTAGTATTGACTTGCTGATCGTAAAAATACTAAAAATGGGCTACACGGGCTTTTTGTCAAATCGTAGGCTTTAAACGTCCAAATCTACTAGTTATTTCCTGGTATGTGGTAGTATGTGGGTATATCTACATAGAGTGAAAAAATTTAGGTTTGGAAGATACAAAAAAGTTAGAAAATCAAATGGGCAGAGGTTCGAAGCGTTTTGGAATTATGAAAATGATGGGGGGGGTGCTGTAAGACACCCCAACTTTTATGAATTAAGATTTAATTTTCTTTATATGTTATTTTAAATAGTAAGGTATTGTTTGATAAATGTGGTAAGTTATGGGTAATATGCATAAAGTTTACAAAAGTAAGCAAATGGTCATAAAATATTCATTTTATTAATAGGGAATATTAGTTTGATGGGGAATATTAAATGCAATGACCTGCGATTATTTAATGGGCCCCATAACAGAAAACTGTCGGATGAAGAAAATGACAAGAATAAGTTTTCTAAAAATAACGGCAAAACTGTTACCGTTAAACTGTTGAAATACCCGGTGATTAAAGTAAAGTAATAAGCGTTGTTGCAAAGTAGTACACGGTATTACACAGTATTTTACATTATTGATTCAATAATTTTCACTGTACAGTATTTCACATTATCAAATTAATAATTCATATTATTTGAATAATAGTATTAAATAACATTATTGGCAATGTCTAGGAAGTTCTGTTTAAGAAAGGGGTTTGGTCATCTAATTGTGCGTCAATAAGGAGAAATCCTTATCGGAATGCCCCCTCTTTCTTGAGAACGACCTGGTTGTCAATATTATAATTCTGTAATATTATTTGTGAATAATAATTGATTATTGATAAAAATGATAAGTAAATATTTATTCAATTTTTATAGCATAACTTTCCGTAAAACATGTCGATATGCAAACCCTAGCTTGGAAAGAGATAAAATTTGATTGAATAAATACTTTGTAAAATTGTTTAAGAATGCCAATATTGAAGATATGTAAGTTTGTGGACTAATGGAAGTGGTTTCAACTCATTTGGATGTAAAATGAACAAGTTATGAAAGATTGAATCAAAAATGGTAGAAAATCAAAGGGTTGAAAACCTCCTCAAAAAAATCTGTCGGTTTGGCCTTACCATTCCCAAAAATAAATCTGGCCCCTTTGTGAAATTAAGACCTACTGAGGGGTGGCGGCGTCTCATGTTGTCTGTGACTTCTGTAAATATGCCCATGGGACCCTTTCAGATTGACTGAATCAAGATTGAACCAAGATTGGTCGTGAATGAGCCGGGGGTTGGGTCGGGTCATGGTGGACCAGGTCGAGTCGGGTCAAGCCGATCAGAAAATAAATTTTCTCTAAAATAATAATTAATATTAATTGTGAGTTACTAATAAACAATTAAAATGAGATTTTAATTGTATATTAGTAATTACTTTGGCATAGATTAATCAATTAAAATAATAGTAAGGATTATTTTAAATATAGTTTAATAAATTATTAAAGAATTATTTTTGTAAGTTAATTACAAAAGATTAGTTTAAATTAAAAGTTAATTGTGAATTAATTATGAATTAATGAAGAATGAACAATTAAATAATATTAAAAGTTATTTAATTGTGAATTTATAACTTTAAACAAATAAAATAGTAAGTAGATTATTTTATTTGCGGGCTAATAAAATACGAATAATTATTAAGAAAATTATTTATAGACTTATTAAATAATACTAAGTAAAGTAAGAATACTTTATTTATGTAATGACACATGAATAAATAAAATAAAGTGAACAATTGATTAAACAAATAACATAATAAAAGGATTATTTAATTTGTGACAAATGAAGTAATTGTGTTTTGTGAATGATAATTACTAAACAGTTAAATACTTTCGAAGATTATTGTGAACCAATGAGACATGAATAATTAATATGAATATACATAATTGTGATTACGAGAATTATTCAGATAATAATTATGTAAAGTTACCTTATTAATATATTGAGGTATAAACACTTAATCGAATAATGAGGATAATAAAATATTATTAAATGAAGTACTATATTAATGATAGAGTGATAGAGTTAGCGATTAAGAAGAAACAATGAATAATTATTTTGAGAAGTCTTAAATACCTAAGGCTAATGTGTTAGACCAATTTAGGTTTATATGTTTATGTGTTGGTAGAGATTAACCGTTACGATAACAATAGGTTAATCAAAGGATAAGAAGTCGAAGTCGGAATTAATCAACGACACATGCAAGTATCATAACCTATGCATTTACTTTATCCAAGGAATCTATGATTATGCAAGTATCCTAACCATTGCATTTACTTTATACAATGGATCTTGTAAGCAAGTTTTTTAACTTCATTTGATTTTGATATTGAATGCAAGTTCTCTATCTTACACAACTTTAGATATTGTGCAAGTTCTTAACCCTACTTTTTATTGAGCAAGTATTCGAACCATACTCTTTATTGAGCATGTACTTGAGCTTGTACTATTATTGATCGTATGAGTAAATAATTGCTAGAATAATTCTTGTCTTATAAATTAATATTTCATAGCTTGATTTAAATCACAATTATGCAAGTATTGAATTTAGAAATTGTTCTTATATACATTGTTGAAGTTGTCTACGCAATTTGTTTCGGTTAAACCAATATCATGAATTAGAAAGCGATCCAACCCAATTGCTTGGGGAGGAATCTTATAAATTGACTGAGATGAACAACCCTCATTGAAGGGGAAACTATATAGTCAGGGTGCCGACAACAGCAGGGTATGTTATGCATAACACCAAGTACGGTAGGCTGATCCCCTATTTGTACTTGTTTGGGTTACCAGAAATATTTTCGGTGATTCTAATAGGAGTTCGTGGTCCTTAACGACCACTCAGTATCTAATATTTATTAACTTGAAATTATTGAATTCGGTTGATTCTTCTATAAATTCATGGTCCACAGTGACACTCAGTGATATCTATCCATTCACTTGAAATTGTTGAAATCTTTGAGTTCTTTAATTACTTCTCGACCCGTAGTGGTTGTTCATTAAGTTCACAGAATAGATTTGGAAATCATTGATATTTACTTTGTTCACAACATTCTTATTTAAATTCCAGAGCTATTAATTATCGTTTTACCTTTGAGATTAAGAATCGTATATACACCTGTTCACATTTATTAGCATATCATTTGTTGGGCAAATTTGTTGCTCACTCTTGCTTCCCATCAACATTTCAGTTAGGGCAGGGCAAGGTGGAACCCCAGGACAGGACAAGAGCGTAGGCAAGGCTATGAAGTAGTTGTGCTCTTCTATGTTAGGATGTTTTCTTTATGATATATTAAGACTTAATATATATTAAGTTATGTTTTGATTAAGTTATGAAGTGTATTAGTAATAGTTTGAGACTTGGGGCGAGAATATTTATATTATATCAATGCAAATTATTCTATTATTCCGTTGTATGAGATTGTAGTATGTTATTAGTATTAGTCGTGAGGCACCGAATTTGAGATACGAGAGTTTGAATTTGGGGGCGTCACAGGTTGGTATCAGAGCTGTAGATTATAAACCTTAGGAGCAAGAGTCCTTAGGATATAACCTTAGAAGAAATTTAGGGAATAGAAGGAGATAAAACTCATGTAGAGTTTCTTAGAGAGCTAGTAGTGTTATGAAATATATTTTCATTCCATACAATGAAATTATGTTTTATTTGAATATAGTATTGGAGTTCATTGGTTGTGATCATGGATGTCAGAGATAGGTAAACCTAGTAGGACCATGGAGGAGGAACCACCTGACATACATGTCATGTCCAAACCACCCCTTGTAGTTGAGCCTTTTTCGTTGATAACCTAACCTAGGAGGAGATAAAAGTCATAAGTGGAGTGGAATCAGCGAAAATCCACGGTGAAAGTTTTCTTTGGGATTGGAGCATGTGTGAGTTACTTTAAAATGAAAAATAAGATCTGAATAGTTGAAGGCGAAGTTCTAGTACTTGATTAGTAACTAGTAGATCTGAGATATAGTGAAAGGAAAGGTAGTTATGTAGTTATTGGAATAAGTGTCATGAGTGATACAATAGATGTTTATATAAAGTGGAAGCTGTTGTTGTAAATCCTAATTTTAGGAAGTATCTTTATAACCCTAACTTTAGTAGTACAGAGAGAGGTATGTAATGAAACTAGCGAGAATCTTTATCTGATGTAATATGCTTTCATGTTGCATGTTTTTATTAAACGTGCTTTCGTAGTAATAGGATTTTGTTAAATAATGACACGGAGAGAATATCAATAAAACTTATACGTCGTAAGAAGTATTAGATGTGTAACAAAGAGATGTTAATACCGTTTTATTTCTATACAGAAATGTCGATACCCCAAGGAGGAAAGACTCGTCAAGCGACGAAGAATGGAGGTAGGGAATTGAATCAGGAACCACTGCAACAATTGGTAAATCTTATAGTAGGTGCTTTTGAAGAAGGAATCAATGATTTTAGAAAGAGACAGACGAAAATTTCAAAGGTAGGAAAAGAAATTTATTTGACTAAGGGAGGAGGAGTTAATATTTCAAAGAAAATGAAAGAATATTGGCTGGAAGAGAGTAGTAGTGGTAGCAGTAAGAATTTCAAAAGGATGTGGAATGAGGCTAAATATGTAAGAGAAGAAGGATAACCACAGAAGAAGATGGTAGATGTGATAACCCGAATAATTATAGATAGTGAATAATGAGTTATATTAATTCTACGAGTATAATATATAGTAATGATCCTTAGAAAGGAAGCTAACGAGTTAAAGATATATAATATTTGATATGTGATTATGTTTGATTGAAGGTTATGTAATAAAACCTATTAGTTGTTGAAGAAATGAGTAAAGTATATATATATATATATATATACTTTTACATGGGTAAATGTAAGAAACATTTAACTAAGTTAAACATTTAACTTAAGTAAAAGCAAAAGTTTTATTCTTTTACTTTTACTTTTACATTTTTACTAAAGTAAAAGACTTTTGCTTTAAGTAAAAGCAAAAATTTGAGATGATAAATTTGGGGCCATCACATCGGTGGTTGAAGAAGGCCTCTTGCGTCTTCTTCCTTGACTTGGTCCATCCCTGTTGGTGCCGGAAGGTGCTGTTGATCATCTTCTCAGATGAGTCACCATCCCCATACATTTCCACCTTAAAATTTTTATCCAGGAAATAACCCTTTCACCCCCAAAAATTTGGTTTATAAAGAAGGAGGAAAAAAATTTTCTACCGAAAATTGGTCAAAATCTTCAAAATTTCTTAGATTTTGTAAAAAAAATTTTGTTTAAAAACAAATTAGACTAAAATCTGAAACAAAGGATCACTCGATTGGTCCTGATCTATCAGTGAAATCGATCTAAACAAAAGACTAATTTGTTGACTATTTAAACAAAAATTCTTTTTCTTGAAGGTCCACTTAGACTCTAGCCTTACTTGCCTTGAACACATACCCATAGATCTAAAGATTCCCTTTAGCCTTACACTGCTCTGAGACTTACAAACGGCATTATTCGGGATTTAAAGCGATCTTGGGTGGTTCACGGCGAAGGTCGGGCGATTAAAAGCGGAGCAATAAAAATAAAAGTTTGAAAAAACATTTAAGTAAACAAATCAAACTATTTTCAATCGAAATCGCCGAACAGAATCAAAAACCAACCGTGTGGCTCTGATACCATATAACAACGGGATAAGTTTTTAAAAGAAAAACTTTAACAGAAGAAAGAAAAGATTAAGAAGATGACCAGTGAATCGGTAAAGTAATCTCTTTCTTTTATTTATAAACATTTGAGGAAGGGGTTACATTAATTCCTAGACTAAATGTTGATGGGAAGAGAGAAGTATTGAAGACTTCTTCTTCATCTTTAACTAAGAAGATCGAAATTTGAAAGCTTAGTCTTGACTAACTCTAGAGAGAAGGAGAGGCGGACCTCGGAAGAGCTTTCTAGAGAGAAGCTACGAAATTTGCATTGAATTAAGCTAAAAAACTCTAACACTTGAGTTTCTTTAAATAGAAAAGCGAAAAGTAAATTACTATTTGATTCACTTGAGAATCACTATTACGATTAAGCTTGGAGTAAAAGTAATTTACTTAAGTAAAAAGTAAAACGTAAGAAATATTTTACATTTACTTTTACATGGGTAAAAGTAAGAAACATTTAACTTAAGTAAAAGCAAAAGTTTTATTCTTTTACTTTTACTTTTACATTTTACTAAAGTAAAGACTTTTGCTTTAAGTAAAAGCAAAAATTTGAGATGATGGTTTGGGGCCATTACACGTCGATGTTGAAGAAGGCCTCTGGCGTCTTCTTCCTTGACTTGATCAAATCCTGTTGGTCTTGGAAGGTCTTTGTTGATCATCTTCTCGGATGAGTCACCATACCCATACATTTCCACCTTAAAATTTTTATCCGAAATAACCTTTTCACCCCAAAAATTTGGTTTATAAAGAAGGAGGAAAAAAAATTTCTCTAGAATATTGGTGAAAATCTTCAAAATTTCTTAGATTTTGTAAAAAATTTTTGTTTAAAAACAAATCAGACTGAAATCTGAAACAAAGGATCACTCGATTGGTCCTGATCTATTAGTGAAATCGATCTAAACAGAAGACTAATTTGTTAACTGTTTAAACAAAAATTCTTTTTCTTGAAGGTCCACTTAGACTCTAGCCTTACTTGCCTTGAACACATACAAGTAGATCTAAAGATTCCATTTAGCCTTACACTTCTCCCAATTGAGACTTCTGAAGCGGCATTATTAGGGACTTAAAGGCGATCTTGGGTGGTTCACGGCGAAGGTCGGGCGATAAAAAGTGGAGCAAGAAAAATAAAAGTTTGAAAAAACATTTAAGTAAACAAATCAAACTGTTTTCAATCGAAATCGTCGAACAGAATCAAGAACCAACCGTGTGGCTCTGATACCATATAACAGCGAGATAAGTTTTTAAAAGAAAAACTTTAACAGAAGAAAGAAAAGATTAAGAAGATGACCGGTGAATCGGTAAAGTAATCTCTTTCTTTTATTTATAAACATTTAAGGAATATATATATATATATATATATATATATATATATATATATATATATATATATAACTTTTTGCTTCTGTTAACATGTTGAAGTTATTCAACGATAATTGCGAAGGATTTTACGAAAACAAGGTAAGGGAGTTTAGTTGATTAGAGAACGGAATCCTTATAAGGAGGGAAGGATGTGACATCCCAGTTTTGTAGAATTTATAAATGAGAATTTTATAAATAAAAAATATTATTTATGAGATGATTGAGTGTGAATATGTGTATATGTGCCATATATTGTGAGATATGTGAATTTATGTGAAGAGAATGATATATATTAATTTTTAAAGTATATGGATTAAATAAATAAGTTAATTGAATTATTTATTGAGTTAAATAAATAAATTATGTTTTGATTATGGAGTAATGCAATTAAGTGTAGCAGATTAATTAAATGAATATGTAATATTTAATTTAATTGATATAATAATTTTATGTTATAATTCTAATTTAATTAAGATAATTAAATTAGATGAGTTATCATGATAATTGTTACATGAATTATAATTAACGAGTAATTATAATTATATGATAATTTTATGTGCTTAATTGATGTTAGACTTTTAATTAATTAAATTAGTTGAGATTTAATTAATTGAAAGAATAACATTAAGAATATGTGTTAAAAGATTTATTAAAAAAAATTAAAAGAATTTTTAAAATCGTTTTCCCAAACAAGACCCTTACTTTTGTTTTAAATCCGTTTTGTCAAACGGGGCCTTAATTATTTAAAAATTTGTTTTAAAAATAAAGTGTTTTTAGCCAAACAAGCCTTAGGGCTTTTGATTTTCTAAAAGAGTAACCTATACCATTAATTGTAATAATTATATTTATTATAATTATAATGGTCATTATGTATTATAATATATTTGTATTATATTATATGTATAGTACGTTAGATTAAAACAAGAGAATAGTACGTTAGTTTGCTAAAAGCCTAAGTCTAAAAGAAGAAGAAAGAGCAGAGAAGAAGAATAGCAGAGAAGAAGAAGAGGAAAAAGAAGAAGAAGGGAACCTTGAGAAGAACTTCCATCATCTCCATCTCTTCTTTCAATTCATACTAATAAAGTTATAATCTAAATTCTTGTTTTAATTATATTTTATGTTCTTCATAATGTAGTTCTCTGATAATTGAATTATGGTAAAAATTAAAGAACATGATGAATATGTATATAAACTGTGTTCATAACATGCCTATATATGAATATTATGTGTAAGTTCGTAGTTTAATCGGTATGTTTATGATGAATATGAACAATTAAAAAGTCACAGTGATATATTTTGTTAATATAAAGTTTTCCTTTAAAACCAAAATTTATGAGTTAATTGATAATTGAGGTATAAATTGGTGTTAGATTATGTTAATATGTTGAGATATAGATTCAATGTACTTTGAATTGGGTATTTTGGTTGAGTAACAAAATTACATTGTTCAATTTTATCAAGAACATTGGAAAAATGGTTTTCTCTAATTGTTACAAAATCAATTGTTTAAAACTATGTAATTTGATGGCTTAGTGTGTAAAAACATGTTAAAAGTTTCATATTATGTTTCTATGAATCTTTATATGAATTATGTTGGTTGTGTTGTGAATTCGTTGTGGAGAATTAAGCGAAATTGGCTTAATTACATGCGATTCATAAAAACTATCGGTAGAGTTTGTTTGGCTCATGATCATGTGTAGTCGTCAAAGCATATATTAGGCCTTGTGCATGTGTGACTTTGAAGTTTAAATGGAAAATATTTTTTTCAATGGGAACTTATGGGAGATAATATGTACTAGTTATAAAGCATGTTAGAAATGTTAATTGGATAGTAATGAGTTATATTAATAAAATATATAATTAGTAATTTAATTTGAATAATTATAATTATAGTAAAGGTTTAATTTAAATTATAATTTGTTAAATTATAATGAATATAGTTTGATTAATTATAATCAAAGTAAATGTTTAAACTTGAAATATACTTTGTTTAATTATAACTTTCAATATGTGAGTATCATTTGGAATAGTTATAATTGAGGTAAATGTGTAATTTAAATTATAATTTATTTAATTATAATTTATTTTAACGAGGACATGAATTGAAATTAATGGTTTAATTTAAATTATAATTGGTTTAAATTATAATTGATTTATTAGAAGTTAATTAAATTTTAATCTATGTAATTATAATTTAACAAATACATATTAATTATTTAATTAAAGTTAATAAATGCATGATTAATTATAAATGGTAAATTGTTTAATTATGCATGATGTAGATTAATTATGAATTATAATGTATGTAATTATAATTTGTTTAATGAGAGTAATGGCTTAAATCAGGATTATAAACTTTGTAATTATAATTTGATTAACATAAAATGTAATTTGATTAATTATGATTAAAGTGGATATTTAAATTATAATTTAATATGATTAATGGATTAACTATGTGGGATGTGATGTGATTAATTACATGGTAATTAATTATTAAGTAATAATTAATGAGGAATGAGTTAACCTAGATTGGTTAACTAACGATGAGATTAACTATGTAATAATTAACTTATATCGTTAATTATACATGTGGTTTGACAGCGAGTGTCAAACGAGTTAATAGAAGAGAATTTCAAAGCGTAAATTAGAAAGTATAAAGTAGGAGTTACTTAGACGTTTGATAAGTGTTGCTAGGTGACTAATATTTATGTATATGGTAATACGTTATGTAGGATTCATGAAGCAGATTATATTAAGTTGTTTCGGTAATTGGTAATCTATGAGCCAGACAAGTTCTTTCGGTTACTATTTTCTATGTGAACTTGATTATGATATGAACTGTTTTAAACTGTATTTCAAAGAGCATGCTATGTTATAGATACGTTGCAAGTCTGAAATGTGAGAGTCAACTTATGACTACACTGATTTTGAAATATTGATTGAGTAAGTAACTCAATCTTTATATTTGTTATGTGATTTAATCATGTATGTCATGTTACTTTAATATTATGAGTTGGGCATGCTAATTATGTGTTATGTGATGCATGATAACTGTTAGTTCTTGTTGAGCTGTCGAGCTCACTCTTGCAAATAACTATTTTTGCAAGTCAAGGATATGTGCTAAGTGATTTATAGAATTCAATGTACAAGGATATTAGTTATATTAAATTCCAACTCTTAGTTGATGTTGTGATTGTAATTTAATTGTTGAGTTGTAAGTCAAGCGATCCGACGTATAACATATATTGTTTATTGATGTAAGACTTTGTATAGTCCTTTTGTGATAGCGATTCATGTAATAGAGTTGAATCAATTATTTGTAATGTTAAGGTTGCGATTCAGGGTAAATTAGAAAGATGTTATAAAAGTTTTAATTATTCCGTATTTTTGTAAAGATTGTATATCGAATAATGATGTAAAGTTAGAATAAAGTTGTATCGTTAACGATCGAGATTGAGGATATTATTTTATGAATTTTGGGGTCGTTACAGTAGAAGCCTGTAAGGAATGTAGAAAGAACCATGTTGGAGTGTGTTTGAAAGGAAAACATGTGTGTTATAAGTGCGGTAAGAAGGGTCATATTTCTCCCCAACTATCTGGCGGGGAGAAAATCAAAGAGTGTTTTGCGTATGGATCTGAAGAATGTCAAATACGTAATTGGAAGAAGGAATCAAACGAGGAGGGAAACTAAAATAAAAGAAGACAGGACCACAATAACATCAACAACAAACCGACATGAAGTCACAAGGAAGGACTCAAGAAAAAGAACAAGGCTTGCCCAAAATGTGGAAAAAATCATCAAAGGGAGTGTTGGAAGGGAGGAGGCGTTTGTTATAGCTGCGGCCAGGAGGGGCATATTTCACCGAATTGCCCAAACCCGAAGAAGATCGAAGGATGCTTCGCTTTTAGGTCAACAGATCATCAGGTTAAGAACTTCCTAAAGAAAGAAAGGAAGGAAGGAATTAGACGACAATAAGGGAAGCCATAGCGGGAAACTGGCGATAGTCAAACCAGCTCAATCGAGTGAACCAATGCCACGTACGACTAATGTTATGATACATGATGCAGTGGCATTCTGAGTCGTGATGTCAGGTGATGTCCTAATCAATAATATAAATGCATATGTATTATCTGATTCGGGTGCTACCTGTCCCTTTGTGTCTGAAGAATTGCGAAACGACTAAGTTACCCCAAGAATGATTAGGAGATCCTTTGAACATAGAAGTTGTGAATAAGGAAGTAATCCCTGTAGAATTCGTTTACCGTTATTGTTGTTCATAAATTAGGGGACATAAACTAAGCATAGACTTGATTCCGATAAAATTTGGAGAGTTTGATGGGATCTTTAGGAATAAGCGAGGTTACATAATCATCTTTGCGATAATTGGTATCGGAAGAAAAGTGTGAATCTTCAGACTCCAAACCAGTCTAAGGTAATGTTTTATGGTAGCTCGTCGCTTAAACAATCGTGTTATCTTGCGATGATGCAAGCCAAGAAATTGTTAAGAAAAGGAGGTGTAGATTATTTGACCTTCATTATAGATAATAAGAGAACGGGAGTAGAAATAAAGAATGTATCAGTAGAAATAAAATTTCAAGATGTATTCCCAGACGATCTGCTGACCTACACTGACGGAGAAAACAAATTAAATAATAGATTTAAATGCAGAGCTAGCTGCAGATTTTGAAATCCCCATATCTTATGGCGCCGGTAGAAATGAAGGAATTAATAATACAACTACAAAAAAATGTTAGATAAAGGATATATTCAGCCAAGAGTGTCTCCTTGGGGAGCACCAGTGTTGTTTGTCAAGGAGAATGATGGATTGAGAAGGCTTTGTATCGAATATCAAGAGTTGAACAAAGTGACAATTGAGAATAGGTATCCGTTACCAAGAATAGACAATAAGATCTAGGAAGAGCATGCTAAACATCTGAAGAAGGTATTAGAAGCGTTGAGAAAGGTGAAGATGTAAGCAAAATTTCGAAGTGCAAATTTTGGATGGAAAAGGTTAGTTTTAGGGCACGTCAGATCCGGCAAAGGTGAAGGTGGTAAGTAATTGGGAGCAGTCGAAGATGCTGACGAAAGTATGAAGTTTCTGTGACGCCCCCAAAATTAGGTATACATCACCCATCTTGAGTCGCCAAATACATGGTACAAAATACAAATACAAACTTAATTATACAAATGTCGTGTAACATACGACAATACATAAACTGAGAGTTCTAATAAGAATATTGTCATCTAGACAATATCATACTCAAGAGTCCTCATTACATTTATTATCACACTATTTAGCAGATTAGTGAGGACTACTAATGCTCTTTATGCGGGCCAGTCACTCCATTCCCAGAGCTAGTCCCGGCTACATTCTCCATTTCACGAAGAGAACGGTGAAAGAAAGGGTGAGCTCAAACTAGCCTGAAATATTATGACTAAGATAATACAAAATAAAATTATCATTAGTCTTCAACAATGTTAAAGCGATAAAATATAATAGACATCAAGTTTAACTACTGATGGAATAAGCAATCCATTAAAAAGTCAAGTAGAGAATAAATTCTACTATCTTTTATGATTTAAAAGTTTTCATCAATTTTTATCGTTGAGACTCGACAATAAATAAACCACAATATCTAATCATCCACATGCCCACGGTCGAGGATTTTCATTAAATCATCGATGGTCATGACTATCTTAAGAATAACCCACGGTTATAATCATACCAAAAACTATCCATCGATGCATTACGGGCCATTGAGAACTTTTATCACATCATTTATAACAAGTCATGATTATACTTAGAATGGTCCACGGTCATAATCATACTAAGTTCATCTATGCACGTAAGCGAAAGATGACTTTCAACATAATATAACATGAGGATGATGACAATGACCTAATAATTCAATAAAATAAGTTCAAAATTATTTTATCCAAGAACCAATAACGTCCAAATTGTCGACATGATACTTGCTTTGTAGAGTAAAATTCAAGAATGCTGGGAAGAATATTTCCATGAAAAATCTTTGGATGAAGCGCAAATATCGAGGATATTCCTCTAATTTCATGGAGTATAGAAGTCAAAATTTTAACGAATGAGTATAATATCGAATGGAATAACAAAAGATATCACCATGCATGCGGTACTTGGCATAGGCGGTTATTCAACGAGAATAATAATAACGGAACGAGTCGGGTGAAAATCACACTGAAGCGGGATGTTCAAACAAAATAATAAATCTTGAATAATAAATGATGGAACCCGGTCGGTATATAGCACTGAAAGGATATTAAAATCGAATAATAAAAGCGGAATAATAAAATGGAACCCGTCGGCGTATATACTACAGACGAGATATTACAGCGAGAATAATAAAAGGCGAATAATAAAATGGAACCGGTCCGCGTATACTTACAGACGAGGATATTCCGATAGAATAATAAAAGCGGAATAATAAAATGGAACCGGATCAGGTATATATACACAGACGAGATATTAAACGAGAATAATAAATCGGAATAATAAAAATGGAACCCGGTCGGGTGTAAAACACCTGAGACGGGATATTCAAACATAATAATAAAGAATGAGAATAATAGAAGAATGTCACCAGGATAGGGTATTCAGCGTATACATGTTATTCAACGAATAATAAGAAATGAATATAACAACGATTCAAAAGAATGAATATAAAAGAATAATATCCTTTCTAGTAAAAGAAAAATATTTTATTTGCTAGGGTGAGGATTTAAAGAAAACTTATACTATGTTCTTAATTCAAAGTTTCTTAAAACTCTTAAGAAAATACGCTCAAAGATTATAGAAGGAGAATTCTACGAAATTACGGTGTGATTTCAATTCTAACTAAGCTTCTATTTATAAGAAAATGGATTGCATAGTAACGATCCATGAGCGGTCGAGATTGATTTACTTTAATCGGACGGTCCATAATTAAAAGCAAAATCTTTTAAATAAAATATAATATATTCTATTTATATAAAAAAGATTTTTACTATATAAAACACTATCTTGAGGCACTATGCAAACACTATGCATAATAAAATATAATATATTCTATTTATAGAATAACTTTAATAAAATACATTTTATATAAAAAGATTTTACTATGCAAAACACTATGCATAATAGAATATAATATATTCTATTTATAGAATAACTTTAATAAAGTATTACATTTTATATAAAAAAGTTTTTTACATTTTATTACGTTAATAATACGAATAAAACAAAACTTCATCATCATTATTATTATTCACATCATTAATCGACCGAATTCGTTCCCGGAAAGAGGGGCTTTCGATAAGGATTTCTCCTATTGGCGCTTGATTAGGTGACCAACCCTCTCCTTGGCGAGAACTTCTAGACATCGTTAATAATGCAAAATAATAATATTAACAACTTCGTCATCTCAATTATTGATTTACTAACATATAAAATATCGAATGATAATTGAATAAAACTAAATGACTTCTCACATAAGCATCGATAATCAATATAGGTATGCTACTATGTAACCACCGTATTCACATACTTTAATACACAGTATTTCAACAGTTAACGGTAAAACTTCCGTAGTTATTTTTATAAAAATACTTTTATCGTTTTCTCGAATCAAATGATAATTACATTATGGGGTCCACCATGATTGTCTTGAGTCGTCACGAATATTTCTGTTTTAAAGCGAACATTCCCTACCAATCGAATATTATAACAACTTGTGTACTTTGTAAAATTTATAATTATTACCTGAACTATAACATTATATCATAATATTCAAAATGATAATTATAAAAATTCATTTTTATTCATAAAAGTTGAGGTCTTACAATCTCCCTTATGAAATTTTGCCCTCGAAATTAGAATGCGTACACGGTATATCGAAGAGATAAGGATACCTTAATTTCATTTGATTCTAACTCGGTCATTTCCTCGACATCGTGGTTCCTCCATGAAACTTTGACTTGAGGTAACCTTGGGCGTAGAATATGTTCCTTCTTATCAAAATTTGAGCAGGGAACCTCTTCATACGTTAAATCTTCCACTATTTAAATCGGTTCTAACTTCGATAATGTGGTTGGGTCTTCCACATATTTATGTAACATGGATATATAAAAAACGTTATGAACACGAGACATATTTAGCGGTAAAAGCGAGTCTATAGGCCCACGATTCTACTTAGTTCGAGAATTAAAAATGGGCGATGAATCGAGGATTAAGCTTTCCTCTCTTTCCAAATCTTGTAACTCCTTTCCATGGAGCAACATGTAACAACACATGATCTCGATATCGAATTCCACGTCCTTTCGATGAAGATCGGCATAACTCTTTTTATCGGTCTTGTGAGGTTTTATCGTTGTCGGATCGTTTGAATCTTTTAAAATAGTCATACGTACCAATTCCGGTCCCAACAACATTGCTTTCACCCACCTCATCCCGACATCTTGGAAGCGACACTTTATTCCATCTGATGTCTCGAATGGAGCCATGCGATACTTGCTTGATAGGCATTTGTTGTAGAAAAACTCCACCATGGCAAGAACTTGTCCCAACTTCCCTTGAAGTCGAGGACCACGAGTCTTAATAAATCTTCAAGAGTTTGAATAGTCCTCTCTGATTGTCCATCCGTGCGAGGATGATATCTTAGAACTAAATAAATAAATCCGTGCCCATAGCTTTTTGCAAACTAACCCAAAATCGTGAAGTGAATCTTGGGTCTCGATCGAAACTATGGACACTTTGGCATACCATGCTTGATCTTACAATCTCATTTATGTACATCTGAGCAAGGCGTTCAAGTGTATAAGTTTCTCGTATAGGTAAGAAATGAAGCGATTTGGTCAATCTATCAACAATGACCCAAATTGCATCTATGCCTTGAAAACCTTGGGAAGACCGATGCTTGAAATCCATAGTAATGTGCTCCCACTTCCATTACGGAATTTCAAGTGGTTCTGATGGACCTTTTGGTACTTGATGCTCGCCTCGACTTCGTTGACAAGTTAGACACCTTGAGATAAGCAGTATTATCTCTCTCTTCATATTGCCCCACCAAAATGTATGTAGAAGATCATGATACATTTTGGTACTCCCAGAGATGGATTACAAGCGATGTGTTGTGCGCCTCCATCATGATTTTATACTTTAACTTCGAAATTCGTTAGGAACACAAAGTCGAGTTGACTCAAGTATTCCTTCTTCATCGATTCTTGCTTACGGCGTAGTACCTTCTTATACTTTCTTCCTCATCGCGCATCGGCTCCAGTGCATAACTTGGCGGCGGTTTTAACTTTATCGATTAAAGTCGGTTCTACTCGTATATTAATCATCATCCGTGTGGGTCCACAGGTCTTTATCTCTATTTCCATCCTTTGCAAGTCATACAAGATGGGCCTTTGCGTTGACAATATCGCTTTTCGTACCGCGTATGATCTTACTTTCGATCGTCGGCTACCACGTTTGCTTTTTCGGGATGGTATGATGATCATCAATCTTTCAGCGATTCAAGCCAGCGTCATTTGTCGCGTATTGAGTTTCTTTTGAGTGAAGAAATATTTGAGGCTTTTATGATCAAGTAAAGATCTCCACTTTCTCCCCATACAAGTAATGCCTCCAAATTTGAAGTATGAAGACAACAATGTTTACTGACTCTAGATCATGAGTAGGATAATTCCTCTCATATTCTTTAAGTTATCGTGAGGCATAGGCTATGACTTTCCCATGTTGCATGAGAACACAACCTAACCTTTTGCTTGAAGCATCACTTTGTAGATGACAAATCCCTCAAGGCAGGATGGTATTGTCGAGCAGTCTTTGAAATGAGTCTTCTCTTGAGTTCTTGAAAAATCTTCTCACATTCTTCATTCCAATAGAATTTTGTATCTTTCAGGGTTAAATTTGAGTTAATGGAGTAGCGATTAGAAAACCCTTCTACGAATCTCAGATAATATTACTAAAAGAAAACTACGTACTTGATTCTTGATTCTAAGTTGTTCCCGACTTTGAATGGCTTCATCTTTCTTGGGGTCGATAGGATATTCCATGACTTGATACAGCGTGCCCAAGGAATGCTACTTCCTCAAGCGAACTTCGCATTTCTTGACTTGGAATAAAGCTTATATTCACGAAGCTTTTGGAGTATCGACCTCAAGTGTTGCTCATGATCTTCCACGACTTTTGGAATAAATAAGGATGTCATCAATAAAGGCGACCACAAAGTGATCCAAATATTCCTTGAATACTCGGTTGATCATATCCATGAAAGCGGCGAGGGGCATTAGTCGATCAAAAGACATGACTAGAAATTCATAATGCCGTATTGAGTTACGAAAGCCGTCTTTGGAATGTCATCGGTTCTAATCTTTAATTGGTGATATCAGAACAAAGATCGATCTTTGAAAAGAATTTGGCGCCTTACTGTTGGTCGAATAGATTAGATCAATGATCGTGGCAATGGGTACTTATTTTGATGGTGACATGATTGACTCCAGATAATTAATACAAAGTCGCATACTCCCATATTTCTTCTTCACGAATAGAGCAGGAGCACCCCGAGGAGAAGTACTAGGGCGTATAAATCCAATGTCTAACAATTCACCTTGGTTGGGTCTTTAACTCACGAAGTTCAATAGGAGCCATTCGATATGGGGATTTAGAAATGGGTTTTGTCTTAGGGTTCAAGGTGGATACAAAATTCAATTTCACGTTACGAGGGATAAGCCATGAAGTTCTTGAGGGAATCGTCGGAAATTCATTAACAATAGAAATATCATTCAAAAGCGGCGTATTTTGTTTTTGATCAGTGTAAGCACGAGCTAAGAAAGCTTGACATCCGTTTTTTCAATAAGCGAATAGCTTTATGGCTTGAAATAGCGATGATGGATTTTAATGGTTTGGTTGCTTGAATTCTTATAATAGGTTGGTTAGGAATATGAAAGCTAAAAACCTTACGAAAACAATCAATTTTTGCATGATGAGTAGTTAACGAATCAATCCTAGAATCACATCAAATGAAAGTATTTTCAAAGAAATAAGATCGACGGGTAACATATAGTTCTGGAATTTGAATCAAACAAGACTTATAAGCCGTGGATGTAATGAAGGTTTCCCCAACGGAGTTTCAACGAGATAAGTCGAAGTCTAGTTTCTCGGTCAAATTTAAGCGTTGAGCGCAAGTAGGAGAAATAAAGGAATGGGTAGAACAGGTATCAAATAAAGTATAAACTTATTTAGAGTTTATATTATTAGCTTACCGTAATCACCTCGTTCAGATTCCTCGCTTTTTGGGAGGATTCGATAAATGCTCTCCTTGAACTACTGGGTTTGACTTGTCAGGACACCTTGGATGCTTCCATCCAATTTGGACTTGACTTTGGTGCCGCGACAAAATCGGGCTAGGTGGCCTTCTTTTCCTGAATTGTAACATACTTTGGATGGCATCGTGCGGTTTGGACTTATGTGTCCTTCCCTCCACATTTGTAACATCGATCGTGATCGGTCGTTCTCCTTCCTTAACGATGAGTCTTGGTCTTGGCGTCTTTCCATCTTTCTTGAACCTTCTCTTCTTGAACTTTTCACTCTTATTGTCTTGGCCATGATTACCCACAAAAGTGGTTATCATTTACAGCATATTGATTCCCTCCACGTTTGTTGTCCTTAGTTTGATGACTTCTACCATTGGTATTATCGACTTGTCGGTTCTCTCTCTTGGTTGGGTTGACTCATTATCGCGCTCGATAACTAAGCCCTATTCACAACATGTCGAATACAAACACAATTTATGAGAGATAAGGTATTGGCGTATCTCGGGTTTCAAACCTCTTAGAAACATCCGCATAATTCTCTCCTCATTATCAACCAAGTGGGGCGTTGGCAAGAGACAACTTCGGCAAACTTAACCGTCTTATGCCACGGTCATATTGTTTTTTGCTCAAGCTTGATGAACTCTACCTCCTTCATGTGATGAATACTTTCGGGGAAAGTACTTGTCGTTGAAACGACTCTTGGAACTTCTTCCAAGACATCTTGATAAAAAGCGAGTTGAGTCGCTTTCTGAGACTCCACCAATAATCATACGCACGTAATATGAAGGTGGCAAAAGGAACCTTTTGCTCTCGAGCATCCCAAGACATCAAATATCTTGTTGATCTATTTTATCCACGTCTCACTTAAGTGGTTTTGGCTTTCAGAAGAACTCGGTGGTCCCGCTCCTTGAATTGTTTAGCGGTGGCCAGTTCGAGAAATTGTCGATGTTTCCACTGCATTTTGGACAAGCCGCCTTAGCTGATGTTTCATGAATTCTAAAGCTCTCTAAACATACTGTCGTTAAATCATTTGATCGGTGTTGTTGTTTACGGGAGGATTATCGCTATCTGTTGTACATTGTCACAGATATTGATCATGTGGAGACTCAGCGGTCTCCTGTGCTCCATTGATGTTCTCAACATTCTCGGATGCCATTTTCAAACAACCATAAAACAAGGGTTAATTAACATATCACCTATTATTCCTATACTCTACGTGAGCCAATTAAATACCAAATAAACTTAGGTAGGTCATACTAGCGAAAATTCCCGTCTCTCCCTCTAGTTCTTATCTCACATCTTAGCAGGGGATCATATCTCTAAGCTTTGATACCAAGCTGTGGCGCCCCCCAAAATTAGGTATACATCACCCATTTTGAGTGCGTCAAATACATGGTACAAAATATAAATACAAACTTAATTATACAA
The DNA here is from genome assembly GCA_020205605.1 of Panax ginseng. Lineage (NCBI taxonomy): Eukaryota > Viridiplantae > Streptophyta > Magnoliopsida > Apiales > Araliaceae > Panax > Panax ginseng. The sequence continues at coordinate 24,526,814 of CM035130.1, read as the reverse complement.
ATGTTGTGTAACATCACGACAATACATAAAGCGAGAGTTCTAATAGGAATATTGTCATCTAGACAATATCCATACTCAAAGAGTCCTCATTACATTTATTATCACACTATTTAACAGATTAGTGAGGACTACTAATGCTCTTTATGCGGACCATCACTCCATTCCCAGAGCTAGTCAAAATACATTCTCTTTTCTGAAGAAAACGGTGAAAAAAAGGTGAGCTCAACTAGCCCGATAAAAATATTATGACTAAGATAATACAAAATAAAATTATCATTAGTCTTCAACAATATTAAAGCGATAAAATATAATAGACATCAAGTTTAAGCTGCGATGAATAAACAATTCATTAAAAGAGTTAAGTAGAGAATAAAATCTACTATCTTTTATGATTTAAAAGGTTTTCATCAATTTTTATCGGCGAGACTCGACAATAAATAAACTACAATATCTAATCATCCATACCCGCGGTCGAGGATTTTCATTAAATCATCATGGTCATGACTATCTTAGAATAACCCACAGTCATAATCATACCAAAAACTATCCATCGATGCATTACGAATGCTTTGAGAACTTTTATCACATCATTTATAACGGTCGTGATTATCTTGAATGGTCCACAGTCATAATCATACTAAGTTCATCTATGCACGTAAAACCAAAGATGACTTTCAACATAATATAACATGAGGATGATGACAATGACATAATAATTCAATAAAACAAGTTCAAGAATTAATTTATCCAAGAACCAATAACGTCCAAATTGTCAACATAATACTGCTTTGTAGAGTAAAATTCAAGAATGCTTAGAAGAATATATCCATGAAAAATACTGGATGAAGCACAAATATCAAGGATATTCCTCTAATTTCATGGAGTATAGAAGTCTAAATTTTAACCAAATGAGTATAATATCGAATGGAATAACAAAAGATATCACCATGCATGCGGTACTTCGCATAGATAGGTTATTCCAACAGAATAATAATAACGGAACCAGGTCAGTGAAAATCACTGCAAGCGGGATGTTCAACGAGAATAATAAATGCGGAATAATAAATGATGGAACTAGGTCGGCGTATATACATACATGATATTAAGCATAGAATAATAAAGGCGAATAATAAAATGGAACCCGAATCAGTTGTATACACAGAACGAGGATATTTAAACAAAATAATAAAAAGCGAGAATAATAAAATGGAACCGGTCCGCGTATAAATGCAGACGAGGATATTAAAATGAAATAATAAGGAGATGGAATAATAAAATGGAACCGAATCAAATTGTAAAACACACAGAGACGGGATATTCAAACGAGAATAATAAAAATGAGAATAATAGAAGAATGTCACCAAGTATAGGGTATTACTGCGTTATACGAGGTTATTCAATGAATAATAAGAAATGGAATAACAAAGTTCTCTTCATGAATATAAAAGAATAATATCCCTTCTAGTAAAAGAAAATATATTCCAGAATACTAGGGGTGAGGATTTAAAGAAAACTTATACTATGTTCTTAACTCAAAGTTTCTTAAAACTCTTAAGGAAATAAATTCAAGATTATAGAAGGAGAATTCTACGAAATTACGGTGTGATTTCAATTCTAACTAAGCTTCTATTTATAGGAAAATGGGTACATATATAGTAACCATCCATGAGCGGTCCAGATTGATTTACTTTAATCGGACGGTCCATAATTAAAAGCAAAATCTTTTAAATAAAATATAATATATTCTATTTATATAAAAAGATTTTTACTATGAAAATACTATCTTGAACACTATGCAAAACACTATGCATAATAAAATATAATATATTTTATTTATAGAATAACTTTAATAAATTATTATGTTTTATATAAAAAGATTTTACTATACAAAACACTATGTATAATAGAATATAATATATTCTATTTATAGAATAACTTTAATAAAGTATTCTATTTTATATAAAAAGTTTTTTACATTTTATTACGTTAATAATACTGAATAAAACAAAAATTCATCATCATTATTATTATTCACATCATTAATCGACCCGGTCGTTCCCGGGAAAGAGGGGCTTTCGATAAAGTTTCTCCTGTTAGCGCGCGATTAGGTGACCAACCCTCTCCTTGGCGAGAACTTACTAGACATCGTTAATAATGCGAATAATAATATTAACAACTTCGTCATCTCAATTATTGATTTACTAACATATAAAATATCTACAATAATTGAATAAAACTAAATGACTTCTCACATAAGCATCGATAATCAATCTGGTGTGCTACTTATGCAACCACACGTATTCACAATACTTTTAATACACAGTATTTCAATAGTTAACGATAAAACTTCCGCGTTATTTTTATAAAAATACTTTTGTCATTTTCTCGATCAGATAATAATTCTGTTGTGGGGTCCACCAATGATTGTGCCGTCGTACGAATATTTTCTGTTTAAAACGAGCGTTCCCCGACCAATAGAATATTATAACAACTTGTGTACTTTGCAAAATTTATAATTATTACCCACAACTATAACATTATATCATAATATTCAAAAATGATAATTATAGAAAATTCATTCTTATTTATAAATGTTGGGGTCTTACAGTTTCTTAGGGTTAGTTGGGTACTATCGAAGATTTATCCCCAAATTTCTCTGAGATAGCGACACCGTAGACAATCTAACGAGGAAGACGGTGAAGTTTATTTGGACAAAGAAGTGTAAAGAAAGTTTCAAGGAGTTAAAGAAAAGGTTGAAGCGGTAACATGTATTATCCTTACCTGATAATATAGGAGGCTTTGAGGAGTATAGTGATGCGTCGCACAAAGGTCGTGGCTATGTGCTAATGCAACATGACAAGATCATTGCGTATGCATCAGAAAGTTGAAGGACTACGAGAAGCGATACCCTACCCATGAATTGGAGTTAGAGATAGTATTTTTGCATTGGAAATTTGGAGGCATTACCTATATTGAGAGAAATATGAGATATATACGGACCACAAGAGTCTAAAATATATCTTGACACTAAAGGAATTAAACATACGACAAAGGAGGTGGTTGGAACTAATCGAAGACTATCCCTGGGAAATTCTTGATCACCCGAAAAAGGTGAACGTAGTAGCCAGACATGTTAAGTAGAAAAAGGGAAGGGATAAATTATTCAAGTTGATAGCTCAAGAGGAGCTAATCAGAAAGATGGAGAGATTGGAAATAAAAGTTGTTGGGATGTGATTATTTGGGTCTAGACATGGTGCAACCCAATATATTTAATTGTCCAGATATGGTGTTGGCCCATATGTATTTATTGTGACAGTGGGAGAGTCCTTATTAAAATAGGATTGTATTTCCTTATTTGGAGGGATAAGAAATCTTTCTCTAGTTGGATTGAATTGGATGTGACTCCTATAAATCTGACTACAAGCAAGGGTTGAAGGGATCATCATACAACAAGATCATCACGATACAACATAGGAGATAGATCACAATATATCATACGATACACCATATGTACCCCCAATATTATTATAGTGTATTTCTCTCTCTCCCAGTGATTTTTTCCCAATTGAGTTTCCACGTAATTCCTTGTGTTCATACTTTATATTTCTTTATTTATGTTTGTATGCGTGTATTTCGTGAGATTGATTTCCTGTGATCTGATCAATAGTTTGGCGCTTTATTTTGGCTTTGCCTTTTGGGTGATTTAAATCGGTACGTATTAAAATCGGTGATTAACGAGTAAAGAGACCGAGAGAGTCAGAAGGAAAGTATTGTAATAAAGGCTTGTCCAGCGTTGTTGGATAGAGCAAAGGAGTCACAAGACAAAGATGAAAAGTGTGAGAATGTAAAGAGAAGGATAACAGGAATAAAGAGGAAAAGTTCAGAAGAGATAATGATAGTATCTTGAGATTTGAAGATCGAGTGTGAGAGCCAGCCGTAAATAAATTGCGAGATAAGAGTTTTCATGAGGCATATAATTTGGCATATTTTGTTAAACTAGGAAGCACAAAAATGTACCGGGATCTTCGACGACACTTTTGGTGGCCCCATAAGAGACGAGAAGTTGTAGAGTACGTCGACCTATTGAAAAAGATGGCACACTTTCTACCAATAAATATTCTATTCAATTTAAATCAGTTAGTGAAATTATACGTAAAGGAAATCATTTTGCGACATGAAATACCGGTGTCAATTATTTTCGATTGAAACCCGCGCTCCACATCAAAGTTTTGGAAGAGCCTGAGGGAAAGAATGGGAACACGATTGAAATTTGATACTTCTTATAATCATCAAGCCAAGCGACAAAGCAAATGAACAATATAAACGTTAGAAGACATGCTTAGAGCTTGCGTAATGGATTTCAAAAGTAACTGGGATGATCACTTACCCTTAGTAGAATTCACTTATAATAATAGTTATCATACAAGTATCGGTATGCCACCATACAGAGCGCTCTACTAAAGAAAGTCACGAAACAGCTATATTGGGATGAGGTGGGAGAATGACTACTTTTGGGACTAGATTCACTACGGCGAATGGCGGGGCGTTGTGAAGACAAAAAGAACAGTTAGTAGTAGCTCAGAGACCAACATAAGAAATATCTTGATTAGCATTGTCACAATCAAGATTTTGAAGTGGGTAGTTTTGTATTTCTTAAATGTCTCCCTGAAAGGGAAGATAAGATTAGACAAGAAAGAAGAATTGAGTCTGAGGTTCGTGAAACCTTTTGAAGTATTGAAGAGAGTAGGAAAAGTGGCGTACGAGGTAGCCTTACTTCTTGAACTGGAACATATCCACATCGTGTTTCATGTTTCTATCTTACGATCATATAAGCCTAATTATAAGCGTGTGATACCCTATGAGCCCATTCTAGTAGAAAAGAATTTAACGTATGAAGAAATTCTTGTTCAGATAATAGATAGGGAAGAAAAAATATTAAGAAATAAAGTTATACCTTCTGTAAAGGTAATTGGCGAAACCACAATGCCGAGGAGACTACGTGGGAGTTAGAGGATATGATGTGGAGGGACTATCCCCATCTGTTTGTGTGACGGAATTTTTATAAGGGGGATGATGTAATACCCGATAATTTTATAAATAATTTTAGAATTTAAAACAAAGGTTATTGCAATTATCTGTGTGTGTGTGTATATATATATGTGTGTGTGTGTTTGTGTGTGTATGACATTTGATTAATAATTGAATCAAGTATGAATGATGAAGAAGTAAGTTAATGATAATGATAAGCTTAATTAAGTTTAAATGTTAAGCCTTGTGTGGCATAATTAATTTTTTAATTGGACTAGTTGGGTCATTGATTTAATAATATATTGGACTTGGGTTATCCAAGCCAATTTGTTAGTTCCCAGTAAGCACAACAATAGATCTAGAAGGGGGGATTGAATAGATCCTTTGTATTTGAAAACTCTTTTTCATTTTGTTTTGTGTTGCGAAGAAGTTAGCACATGACAAACATAAGAATCATTTCAAGCACAACGGAATAAGTTAAATATCCCCTTCATTGATATATTGATAAACATTATACATTATTCTTGGAGTTAGTTTAGTTGTAAGTAGTTAGTACATACATAGCAGTTATAACAGTTAAGTGCATAATGTAAAGACATTAAGGACTCTTAAAAAGCAGGGTCTTAAGTGGTTTAAAGACTTAAATCCAATCCACTCTAAGGAATGGGCGGCTACACTAAGAATCACTAAAACTAAAATTCCTTGAGGCCCACAACCACGGAACTTGGTTTCACTTTTGAACTCTTCAAGCCCTTTGGCTTGGAACTCCTTTAGTTCACTAAGAACTCTTCAAGGCCAGCAACCTTGGAACTTAAGTTCACTTTTGAACTCTTTAACCCTTCTGGCTTGGAACTCATTTAGTCCCTCTGGACAAGGACCCTTTGGCCCTAACTACTTGTAGTTGTAGTAGTTGTTGTTATTTGTGCTTTGCTGCTAAGATGTCTTAAAGCTTGATCATCTTTGTGCTTAGCAGCTAGGCTTGGTCCTCAGCATTCTACTTCGAGTCTGGACCTTCTTTTCTGGTGTAGCTGATCTTTAGTCTGTTTAGCTCATCTTCACTTGCTGTCAGCTGTGCACCATCACCACATAGGACTGCTAAGGCTTTTCATTGTGGGTCACCTTCTTCTGACCCTTAGCAGCCCTTGAACCTTTCTTCAATGATGTGCAAACATAGTTCTGCATCTTTACTGGTTCAGCTTCAGGTTCTTCATGGTGATCCATGGAGTGGCTCTTATGATCTTCTTTATTCTCAGCCACCTTCTTGAATGCTATCTTCTTGGCCTTCTCGGCTCTCAACTTGGCTGCCATCTTCAGTGGAATTCTTATCCTTGTTGAGTGAAGCTTTAGTCTGTTCAAGCCCTCCTTCAAGTCTGCTTCACTTCCACCTTTATAAGTCTCACTTTGCCCTTTGCTGACTTATGCATTACGACTTGGTGGAACTCGTAGAGTCAATAATTTAGCATTCCAACAACTCGACGAATCTACAACTCAGCAACAACTCTTATCTTTGAAGATTGACTGTTAAATACCCTTCCATAATCTTCCCATTAGAAAATAGCCATTGGAAGCTTTTTGAATTGCTTCGCAGATCTCGAGTTATTTGGTGCAGGCTTTGCGATGTGGCGTGTGCGAGTCCTTTTTACTTTTTGACACAACAATATGTTTTCTTTCTTTCAGCCTCAGAGATGTCACTTTCCGTGTCAGGCTAGTAGTCATCTTTATTTCTCCTTTCTGACTCCTTGATTCGAATCATTATGAGTTTTCTTTTTTGCATCAATGCTCTCTCAATTAACAGCGTTAGGATGTCGATTCTTGAGATCAAACCATTGCAAATGCTTTAATCTTGGATGCGAACTCCACGATTACGATGTAAGTGTTCTTGGACCTTTATCGTAGTGTGTCTTTGTTGGTTGTTTTCTCTTTGGTAGGTGAGACAACACTACGATTACGAAAATGTTCTTGGATCTTTAATATGGAACACCTCTTCCTTTTCTTACGTAGTGCTTGACACTTCTTTTTGCCTTGGTGATCTTAGGGCCGATATCTTGACTTGTTGTTACGGCCTCTTGAATAACAAGACACTTGATTATAGCATACCCGGCTCGCTTTCTCACGGAGATCTCTGTTCACCTATCTTGATAGGGTGACCCATGCTTAATCACTTTAGTCTTGTTCTTCCTAAAGCTGGTGGTGTCTCTGCATACCTTTATATCGGTTCCTTCTTCTTTAGCAAACACTACGATCTGAGTGATTCTCAAGATCGTTGTCTTACATTCTCTTGTGATAACTTCACTAAGCGACTTTCTCTAGTCGGCCACTTTGTATAAAGTCTTCATCTGATTTGTTTGTGGAAGACTTCATCTCGAATGACTTCACAACTTAGTCTGCATGTTGATGGAGTTGATGCTTAGATCTTCTATTTTCTTGCATGCCATTCGGTGAGTGTTCTCTGGTTCTCTTCAAGTGGAATGTATCTTTATAGCTCAGACCAGAGGGTTCATGCTTTGGATATACTGGGAGTGCCCATTTGTTGAGAATCGTGTTGACACTACAATTCTTCCCTTAGCGTTGTTGAGCAACCTTTGTGGAAGCTTTAGTTCTGCAGACTATGATTTGGCTTTGCTACTGCATACACTACGATTCTGAGATCAGACCTTGACAGACTACGTTTTCGCCTTGATAGCTCTCGAGTCTCCTTTGTCTCTCCTGTCAGACTACGATTTTTGGTGTAGTGCTCGACGATCAGACAAGTCTTTCTATTACATTGTTTAGGATCAACCTAACAAGTTTGATCATTCTATATTTATAGTCCTTGTACATAATTTCTTTTTAAGGACTTTACAAAAGCTATTTTTCTTATGTTGGATCAACCTAACATATTTGATCAATTCATTCTAAGTCCTTGTACATATATTCCTATTGTCTATCAAAGGACTTTACAGCTTTTATTAATGCAAGTATACTTGCATATTCATTCATTTATGTCATAATCAAATCATATAAAATAGGAATATCATTCTCATGAACATTCCCAACAACCTCCCCCTATTTGATTATAACAAAAATAATTAGTGCATATGCATGTGATGAATGAATCTTACATATAGTGAGCAGCTATATTTCTAAAAGCAGATAATCATGTATGTCATTTATGATAATATGAAATTACATACACTATGACACTCTACATTCTGGATCCAAAACATACCTAACAAGATAGAGATGTACCTCTTCTGCTCCGTGTATGTCTCCAGAATGTCTGTTGATCAGCTTCTGCTACTGCTCACCTTTATTTCTTCTTTTTCTTCTTTCCTTTGTTCCCCCTCAGATGCATGCTTCTTTTCTTTGTCTGATCTGGTTCTGATTCAGTTACATTGCTCTCCTTTGCTTGGATCCCCCTCAGATGATGATTCTGCTGCTGTTTTCTTCTTCTCCTTTGCCTTTCTCCTCTTGGCTTCTCTTAGCTTCTTCTTCTCAGTCTTCAATCTCTTCATTGAGTGCTTTCCTCTTGAATATTTCTTTTGATGTATCTTTTTCTCCCCCTTTTTGTCATTAATCACTTGGGAAAGCTGCTCCACGTTTGATGTGAGACCCCAATTTTATGAAATAAAAGTGTTCAATTTTTCTATTTTGGTGAATAGCTAAATTGATAAAAGTTTAAAGTTAAGGGTGATATTGGAAATTTTTTCAAAGTAAGTGATGATGAAGTTATGTTTTATTAGTACTATTAACGTAATAAAACAGAAACATCTTTTTATATAAAACAGAATACTTTATTAAAGTTATTCTATAAATAGAATATATTATATTCTATTGTGCATAGTATTTTGCATAGTAAAATCTTTTTATATAAAAGCAGAATACTTTATTAAAGTTATTACATAAATAGAATATATTGTATTTTATTATGCATAGTGTTGCATAGTATTTTGCATAGTAAAATCTTTTTATATAAAATAAAATACTTTTATAAAGTTGTTTGTTTTATTAGGCAATAATTAGAATATATTATATTTTATTTAAAAGATTTTGCTTTAAATATGGATAGTCAGATTAAAGTAAATCAATACGGACCGTTAATGGATTGGTTCTATCTGATCCATTTTCTTATAAATAGAAAGCTTAGTTAGAATTAAAATCACACGGAAGTTCAAAGAATTCTCCTTACATAATCTTGGCGTATTTCCTTAAGGGTTTTAAGAAACTTTGAAGCGAAGAACATAGTATAAGTTTTCTTTAAGAAAATCCTCACCTATCGATCGGAATATTCTTCTTTTTACGGTGAGGGTGTTATTCTTTCTTATTTATCTGAGAACTTACATTATTCCATTCTTTATTATTACATTTGGAATAATCATATCTGTGACATACCTATACATGGTGATCTTCTTTTGTTATTCAATTCTTTATTATTACATTGGAATAATCATGTCTGTGATTTACCTATACTTGGTGGAATGACTTTTGTATATGCGGTTTACCCAATACTTGGTGATCTTCTTTTATTATTCGCATTTACTATTACATAGGAATATCACAGCCGGTGTGAATTTTACGACTGGTTCCATCATTTATTATTAGTATTTACGATTACAGTGAATATCACATGCATGCATTTTCTGGGGACTGGTTCGATAATGTATTATTATTCGTATTTATTATTACATTGGGAATAACTTTTGTGTGTGCGGTCTCTATCGCATGCATGGTGAATGATCCTTTGTATTCATTCCTTATTAAATTGTGAAAATGATTTGTATCGTGGATTCTTTGCATGGCGGTGAAAATCCATTTCTGATTTCATATATTCTTTATTATACTCAGTTGGTTAGAGTTTTGACTTCTATACTCCATGAAATTAGTGGAATATCCTTGATATTTGCGCTTCATCCAGTATCTTTTCATGGAAATATTCTTCTGAGCATTCTTGAATTTTACTTTACAAAGAAGTATCATGTTGACAATTTGGACATTATTAGTTCCTGGATAAATAAATTCTTGAACTTGTTTTATTGAATTATTATGTCATTGTTATCATCCTTATGTTTATATTGTGTTGAAAGTCATCTTTGGCTTACGTGCATAGATGGACTTAGTATGATTATGACCAGGGATCATTCGGTATAATCATGAACTGTGATGTTATAAGTGATGTGGTAAAAGTCCTCAGTGGCCTATAATGCATTGATGGATAATTTTTGGTATGATGATGACCAGAGATTATTCGGTATAGTCATGACCGTTGATGATTTAATGAATATCCTTGGCTCGTAGTACATGGATGATTAGAAGATGTGGTTTATTTATTAAGATGAGTCTCAGCGATAAAAGTTGATGAAAACGTTTAAATCATAAAAGATAGTAGATTTTATTCTCTCTTGACTCTTTTAATGGATTGTTTGTTCATTGCTGATTAAACTTTATATACTATTGTATATTGTCGGTTTAACATTGTTGAAGACTAATGATAATTTATTACGTATTATCTTAGTCATAATATTTCTTCTTGGGCTAGTTGAGCTCACCTTTTCTTTTAATGTTCTCTTGAGGAAATGAGAATATTTGGGGCGAGTAGGGAAAGGGTGATGGTCGAAAAGATAGCATTAGTAGTCCTCACTATTACATTAAATAGTGTGACAATAAATGTAATGAGGACTCCTTGAGTATGGATATTGTCTAGATGACAATATTCTATTAGAACTCTCGGTTTATGTATTGTAAGTATGTTACGATATTTGTATAATTAAGTTTGTATTTGTATTTTGTACCATGTATTTGGCGACTCAAGATGGGTGATGTATACCTAATTTTGGGGGTGTCATAGTTGATATCAAAGCTTAGGGATATTATCCCTGGCTGAAATGTGAGATAAGAACTAGGAGAAAGCGAGAGAGAGGGGAATTTCTTATTAGTATGACCTACCTAAGTTTGTTTGGTATTTAATTGGTCGGTCAGAGTATAAGGATAAAATGTGATATGTTAATTAACCCTTGTTTTGTGACAGTGTTTGAGAATGGCATCTGAAAATGCTGAGATAAGAAATGAAGCACATGAGAGTGTTGATTCAGCTCAAGCAAAAGGTAACGACCAATAACACGATAATAATCATACTGGTGGCAACAACTATCGGAATAATGATAACCATCGTGAGGGAAAATATCATGCCAAGAATGGTAACCACTTCGGTGGTAATCATGGCAAAGATAATAGAAGTGGAAATTGCAAGAAGAAGGTCATTTAGCTTGGATTTTATAGTGCACCAAAGTTAAGTCCAATTTGGGGCGGTGGCACCAAAAGCGGATCTGGACAAAACAAAATCATTTGGTTTTTAGGAAGGCGTTTTTCATGACTTATCAAAAGCGGAGTAAATCGAGCGAAGTTATGCGGGTTAGTTAATTATAAATTCTTACGAAGTCTATACCTTATTAGATATCGATTCTACCCATTCTTTTATCTCTTTTGCTTTGCGTTCAGCGTTTAAATTTGACTCTGAAGTTAGACTTTGACTGTCGGTTGAAACTCAGTTAAGAAAACCTTCATTACATGTCTTTATCCAGTCTTGGATGAGAGTCACGATTTTGAATGATATTTCTATTGTTAATAAATTTTACTGACGTATTCTTGAAGACTTCTTAAACTACCCTAGAGCGTGAAATCGAATTTTGTATTGACCCCGATCTGAAAACCCATTTCTAAAACCCTCGAATATCTCTTGACTAAAAGTATACATTTACGTGGATTACGATGAAAGTCATAATAAAAGTATAGGGCTGATGAAAATTATGGGTATATGAAGTATTAGTAAGTGTTATGATAAGTTATGTTGGTTATTATGTGAAAACATGAAAGATTCTTAGAAATCACAAAGAGTTGAAAATCAGATTTTAGTGAAAAACATAACATGAAATTCAATTCACCATATCTCCTATTATATTTTGAATTTTTGAATGTGGTCAAGTACTAGAGTTAGATCTATGAGTTATCTAACTTATCCAAGTGGAATCACTAGAAAAGGTGTTGTAGATTTTAGGTGTGGTGATTTTAGAAAAGAATCGAAAGCGAAAATTTCAAAAAATTTCTTTGCCATGATTTTAGAGAAATTTTGTTTTGACCCATAAATTATGAAAAAATTCTGGCCTTTTGGGACATGAAATTATATGGTATAAAGTACCTCTGTCCAAAAATGAGATCATTACGACTTAAAATGAGCAAGTTATGACTATTTCAATATTTAGGTTTTAAACGAAAAATGCTATAACAGGAGTTCTATAACTCCGATGACCATGAAATTTAAACTAAAAGCTCACGTTAACATGTGTAAGATTCTGCCAAGATTTGGGAATTTTTGGAGTTAACCTTGAGGTAGCTAATTTCTTAAGGAATTAATTAGAAATTGATTTTTGAAAAAATAGTAAATGAATTTTAAAATTTAGAAAAATATATATTCATTATGGGACTATATCTTTGCTAAATCCCGAGAAAGAAATATTTTTGGGACTGATTTGGTATTTTTCATGAAAATGGTTTAATTACGAACATATGAGTTAAATATGTTATGTGAAGTAACAAAGTTGAAAAATAGGATTTTATGGCTTGGAAATCCTATATAAGGTATATCATATTTTTGTGAGGGAGTTGATCATTGGTGATGAAATCTTATGAGTATGACATTTTTGAATGATTAAATGCATTATTTGGTAAAGTGTAAACAATTGAAATAAATTGTTTATAAGTTAAGAAGTGATTAAAATATTGTTATAATATTAATTATATTAGATTATGAGATTATTAAGTGATTGATAACATTGGGATATTCTTGAACCCTGGATAAATTATATTATAAATATTTAATATTTATCCTTTATCTCATTTGATTGATCCTTTATATCATTGTCATGATCCTCATGCTTATATTGTGTTGAAAGTCATCTTTGGCGTAGTGCATAGATGGACTTGGTATGATTATGACCGAGGATTGTTTGGTATAATCATGGTAGTAATTAAACACGATTATCTTTGTACGTGGTGCATGGATAGTCGTGGTCGTGATATTAAAGAATATCCTTGGCCTATAGTGCGGGGATGATTCGATGATATGGATTAATTATTGGTGAGTCTCGACAATGAAATATTAATTCATGGATGTGGTAAAAGTCATCTTTGGTAGTAGTGCATTGATGGACTTGGTATGATTATGACCAGGATTGTTAGGTATAATCATGGTAGTAATTGAAAACACGATTATCTTTGTACGTGGTGCATGGATAGTCGTGGTCGTGATCTTAAAGAAAATCCTTGGCACGTAGTGCGGGGATGATTCAATGATGTGGATTAATTATTGAAATGAGAGTCTCGTGATGAAATATTAATTCATGGATGTGGTAAAAAAGTCATCTTTGGTAGTAGTGCATTGATGGACTTGGTATGATTATGACTAGGGATTATTCGGTATAATCATGGTAGTAATTGAAAACACGAATATCCTTGGCGATGGTGCATGGATAATTAAGTGGTCGTGATCTTATTAAAATTGAGTCTCGGCATTATTGATTTATAGTTGTATATCTTTGGCTTTAGTGCAAAGATGAATTGTTGATTATTGGTTATCTGATTTGGTATGTAGTGCAAAATGAATTGTTAATAAATATCTTTGGTAGTATTGCAAAGAAGAGTTTAATGTTTTCAACGATAAAAGGTATTCAAGGTATCCTCACCTCTTAAATCATACACAATGCGTCACGTAAATTTTGAGGCGAAATTTCATAAGGAGGAGATTGTGAGACCACGAATTTTATGAAATAAAAGTGTTCAATTTTCTATTTTGGTGAATAGTTAAATTGATAAAAGTTTAAAGTTAAGGGTGATATTTGAAATTTTTTAAAATAAGTGATGATGAAGTTTTGTTTTATTAGAATTATTAGCGTAATAAAAGCGAAACATCTTTTATATAAAACAAAATACTTTATTAAAGTTATTACATAAATAGAATATATTATATTCTATTGTGTATAGTGTTTTGCATAGTAAAATCTTTTTATATAAAGCAGAATAAATAGAATACTTTATTAAAGTTATTGCATAGTAAAATCTTTTTATATAAAAGCAGAATACTTTATTAAAGTTATTATAAATAGAATAGTGTTGTATTATGCATAGTGTTTTGTTTAGTAAAATAAAATCTTTTATAAAAACAAAATACTTTTATAAAGTTATTTGTTTTATTAGGCAATAATTAGAATATATCATATTTTATTTAAAAGATTTTGCTTTAAATATGGGTATAGTCAGATTAAAGTAAATCAATCTGGATAGTTCATGGATTGAATTCTTATCGGTCCATTTTCTATAAATAAGCTTAGTTAAATTGAAATCACACGAAAGTTCAAAGAATTCTCCTTACATAATCTTGGCGTATTTCCTTAAGAGTTTTAAGAAACTTTGAAGCGAAAAACATAGTATAAGTTTTCTTTAAGAAAATCCTCACCTATCGATTCGGAATATTCTTCTTTTTTACTACGGTAAGGGGTGTTATTCTTTCTTATTCATGAAGAGAACTTACATTATTCTATTCTTTATTATTACATTGGAATAACTTTGTATCTGTGACATTATATATGGTGATCTTCTTTTGTTATTCACTTTATTGGTTGGAATAACTTTGTATCTTGTGATTTACCTATACTTGGTGGAATGACACATATGTCATGCGATTTACCCAATACTTGGTGATCTTCTTTTATTATTCGCATTTACTATTACGTGAGAATATCACATCGATTGTAATTTCACGACTGGTTCCATCATTTATTATTAAAATATTTACGATTACGCCGGAATATCACATACATGCATTTCTGTGGGACACTGGTTCCATCATTTATTATTAGTATTTATTATTACATTGGGAATAACTTTTATGCATGCACGGTCTCTCTATCGCATGCATGGTGAATGATCCTTTGTATTCATTCCTTATTAAATTGTGGAAATGATGCGTATCGTGGATTCTTTGCATGGCGGTGAAAATCCATTTGCAGTTTCATATATTCTTTATTATACTCAGTTGGTTAGAGTTTTGACTTCTATACTCCATGAAATTAGTGGAATATCCTTGATATTTACGCTTCATCCAGTATCTTTTCATGGAAATATTCTTTTGAGCATTCTTGAATTTTACTTTACAAAGAAGTATCATGTTGACAATTTGGACATTATTTGTTCCTGGATAAATAAATTCTTGAACTTGTTTTATTGAATTATTATGTCATTGTCATCATCTTTATGTTTATATTGTGTTGAAAGTCATCTTTGGCTTACGTGCATAGATGGACTTAGTATGATTATGACCAGGGATCATTCGGTATAATCATGAACTGTGATGTTATAAGTGATGTGGTAAAAGTCCTCGATTGGCACATAATGCATTGATGGGCGATTTTGGTATAATTATGACCGAGAGATTATTCGATATAGTCATGTAGTTGATGATTTAATGAATATCCTTGGCTCGTAGTACATGGATGATTAGAAGATGTGGTTTATTTATTAAAATTTGAGTCTCGTGATAAAAAGTTGATAAAAGCGTTTTAAATCATAAAAGATAGTAGATTTTATTCTCTACTTGACTCTTTTAATGGATTGCTTGTTAAGATTCTTGATTAAACTTGATGTCTATTGTATATTATCAGTTTAACATTGTTGAATACTAATGATAATTTATTCTGTATTATCTTAGTCATAATATTTCTTACTGGACTAGTTGAGCTCACCCTTTTTTTCAATGTTCTCTTCAGGAAATGAGAATATAGCTGGGACGAGTAGGGGAAAGGAGTGATGGTCCAGAAGATAGCATTAGTAGTCCTCACTATTCTGTTAAATAGTGTGACAATAAATTTAATGAGGACTCCTTGAGTATGGATATTGTCTAGATGACAATATTCCTATTAGAACTCTCAGTTTATGTATTGTCGTATGTTACACGATATTTGTATAATTAAGTTTGTATTTATATTTTGTATCATGTATTTTGGCGACTCAAGATGGGTGATGTATACCTAATTTTGGGGGCGTCACATTTGACATAAATTGCTTTACTAGGTGAGATGAGTTACCAACCTTAATCTTGAGTTCTTGTTGGCTTAGCTCAAGTTGGAGAGAGAAAGACTGTTTCAGGTCGTCAATCTTGTCGAGAAAGAGAGATTTGATCTTCATTAGCTTTACGAGCATGTAGAAACTTCTTTTTTGATCGATCATGGCCTTGAAATACTTTATCCCTTAGTTGAACTTTGAGGGATATTTCTGAGAGTTTTTCTTGAAGCCTTTTGGATAGCTCATCATCGTCTTCAGTTGGCATGTTCTTTATTTACATAGCAATTCTTGAAATCTCCTCGACCAATTCTTACGAGGACTTACGAAGCTCTTGCTCTTGAAAAGATGCATCATCATGTTGTTTGTCCTCTTTACGGCGGATGGTTGATCGACTTCTGCAGAGTATCAAAGTGAACTCCACGACTTTCTTTCTCTTGAACATCAGTTCAATTATACGTTTCTCACTCTTGGATAGACCTTCAAAAGTGGTGAGAATTTGATAAATCGTTGAGCTCCATGCTGCTTGGGCAGAATATATCTTCTCAACTTCATCGTGACCATTTTGATTGGTAGAGTGGGAGGACTCTACGATAGTAAACTTTGGCAGAATTCTTCTTCCATCTGAATTTGCTCGACAGTCATAGGGAATGTAATGGTTTTCAGCATGCCTATAGACTTTGAAGTGAGAGTTATCCTTGATCAGTAGAGTTACAAACTTCTTCACCCTTGGAAAGTTCTGAGCCACCAGTTCTAGTTTGGGGAGGTGAGAGAAGCACCATGACAGATAGCTGCTGTCTTTAGTGAGGGATGCCTTTACCCATGCTGTGACGCCCCCAAAATAGGTCCACACGACCCATTTTGAGTCGCCAGATATCACATTATAAAAATCCAATACAAACTTCATTTATCAATTGTTGAGCGTATGCGTGCGATGCGACAACGATTAACTATGAGTTTTAATAAAATATTATCTAAATGAAATAGTATCCAAACTCAAATTATTACAATGCCATATATAATCTGACTGACAAATAACGCTTCGATGTCGGATTCACTTCACCTATTATAGTTCACCAAAATTAAATATTACGTGGCGTATAAAATCGACACCCACATCTTAGGTCTTGAATACAATTATATATTGTATGTCATGCGTTTTATAATGTATTGAGAAACTTGACGATCTCGAACCATCTCACTATTTCCACATTTATCCCGCTTCGACCCATTACACACTCTTATTACACGAAAGGAATTGTGAAGCAAAAGGGTGAAACCACAACTAACCAAAAGAATATCATGACTAAAGATAACTACATTATCAATAGCTTTCATCAATAATAAATCATAGATTTAGAACATATGGTAGATGATAAAACTTTTCAACCATAGTTGCGGTGAAACAAGCAATCCATTAGAAGAGTCAAATAGACCATAATGTCTATTATCTTCTCTATGTTAAAAGTCCACCAACAATGTTTTATCCCTATAACATTAATCAACAATCCCTATCCACAATCATATGAATAACTCATAATCATAATTGTGGTTTCAAATTTCTTTTCTCATCCAGGACAAAGATAATTTTCATCACCCATCTTCACCTGAAACATCAAAAATCATGGTTATACCAAATCACAATTCCTACTCATAATCATACTCACAAATTCATCTTTGCACTACGGTCAAAGATATACAACTGTAAAACCAATAACAAACATTTCATCTTTACACTACAGGCCAAAGATATATAACTGTAAAACCAATAACCAATAGTCCATCTTTGCACTACAGGCCAAAGATATACAACTGTAAAACCAATAATCTTTGAGACTTCGACAATAGTATCCACGACCACGAATTATCCATGCACTACGGGCGAAAGATATTACGTGTTTTCCGTATAATCATGATTATCTGAATAATCCTGGTCATAATCATACCAAATCCATCTATACTACGGCCAAAGATGACTTTTACCACATCCATAAATTAATATTTCATCATTTGAGACTCATTTCGATAATTAATCCACATCATCAAATCATCCACACTTTTGAGGCCGAGGATATTATTTAGTATCCGTCCACGAATTATCCATACACTACGGGCCAAAATAATCGTATTTTCATCAACAGATCTGATCATGCCATAAAACAATTCATCTTTGCACCTTGGCGAAGAGAATCCATAGCCATAATCATACCAAAAGCTGTTCATCAATGCACTACGGGCGATGAGGACTTTTCCATATCATTTGTAACATTACGGTTATGATTATCTTAGAATAATCCACAGGTCATAATCATACCAAGTCCATCTATGCACTTTCTGAGGCCCACAGATGACTTTCAACAAAATATAAACATGAGGATGATGACAATGATATAAGAATTCAATAAAACAAGTTCAAGAATTAATTTATCCGAGGAACTAATAACCAGCGGTATAATAAAAAAATATATGAAAGCGAAAATGGATTTTCACACCCATGTGGTAATCCACGTTATCTGAATCATTTCCACAATTTAATAAGGAATGAATACAAAGGATCATTCACCATGCATGTGGTAATCCACATAGGCGAGTTATTCAATAGAATAATAAAGAATGGAATAACAAAAGACATCACCATGCATGCGATAGAGCTAGCTTGCAGACGGGTTATTCTCAACGAGAATAATAAATGCGGAATAATAAATAATGGAACCGGTCCGAAGCGTAAAATGCCGAGATAGGATATTAAAATGGAATCGTAAATCTTGAAATAATAAATATTGGAACCGAATTCGGTGAAATTCACATAAGCGGGATATTAAACGAGAATCATAAATGCGAAATAATAAATATTGGAACCGAATCGAATTGAAATTCACCAAGCGAAATTCACAAATCATAAATGCGAAATAATAAATATTGGATATTAAATAGAATCATAAATCTTGGAATAATAAAGAAGATCACCAAGTATTGGGTAAATCGCATATCTGGTCATTCCACCAAGTATAGGGTAAACCCGTAGCATCTGAGTTATTCAACGAGAATAATAAATGCGGAATAATAAAGAAGATCACCAAGTATTGGGCAAATAGCATATCTGGTCATTCCACCAAGTATAGGGTAAACCGCGTGCATCTGAGTTATTCAACGAGAATAATAAATATTTGAATAACAATAGACTTCACGGTATCTGATGAATTGGCGTATCTGAGGTTATTCAACGAATAATAAAGAATGGAATAACAATAGACTTCACCGGTATCGATAATCCGTATCTGAGTTATTCAACGAGAATAATAAAGAATGAAATAATAGAAGTTTTCTTCATGAATAAGAAAGAATAACACCCCTTACGGGTACAACAAATAATATTCCTTACTATAATAATATCCCTTAACATTTTAAATAAGAGTATTAAGGACTAGTAGAGGAGGATATACTCAAAAAAAACTTACTTTACTCTCTCAGTTTTCTTAAACTCTAAAATAAATACTCTCAAGATTATAGAAGTAGAATTCTCTAAACTTCTTGTGTGATTTCAATTCTAACTAAGCTTCCTATTTATAGGAAATGGACTGCATAGTAACCAATCCTATGAATGGTCCAGATTGATTTACTTTAATCGTCGGTCCATGTGGCGCCCCAAAATAGGTATACATCACCCATCTTGAGTGCTTGAATACATGGTACAAAATTAAAACAAACTAATAATCACACAATAAATGTAAAATCGACAAAACATATGTTGTGAGTTTAAATACAAATATTATCTTCTAGACAATATCCATTCTCAAATAGAGTCCTCGTTACATTTATTATCACACTATTTTACTGAGAATAGTGAGGACTACTAAAGACACCATCTCGGACCATCACTCCAGTTCCCAGATTAGTCCCGTATGTTCTCATTTCTTGAAGAAAACGGTGAAAGAAAAGGTGAGCTCAACTAGCCCGACAAGAAATATTATGACTAAGATAATGCAAAATAAATTATCATTAGCCTTCAACAATATTAAAGCGATAAAATACAATAGACATCAAGTTTAAGCTGCGGTGGATCAAGCAATCCATTAAAAGAGTCAGTAGAGAATAAAATCTACTATCTTTTATGATTTAAAAGTTTTTCATCACTTTTATCGGCGAGACTCGACAATAAATAATCCACATCATCCACCTTTTCTGACCAGGATATTCATTAGGGTCGCGACCACAAATTCCATGCACTTCTGAGCGAAGAATATTTGTGTATTCATCAATAGTCATGATCATGCTAACAAGCTGTCCATCGATGCACTACGGACCAATGAGGACTTTTATCACATCATTTGTAACATTATGGTCATGATTACCTTTGAATAATCCACAGTCATAATTATACCAAGTCCATCTATACCTTTGAGGCCCACGATATGACTTTCAAAAAAAATATAAACATGAGGATGATGACAATGATATAAAAATTCAATAAAACAAGTTCACGAATTAATTTATTAGGAACTAATAACGTCAAATTATCGACATGAATCTTTGCTTTGTAGAGTAAAATTCAAAAATGCTCGGAAGAATATTTCCATGAAAATACTAAATGAAGCGCAAATATCAAGGATATTCCACTAATTTCATGGAGTATAGAAGTCAAAATTTTAACCAATTTGAGTATAATAACGAATGGAATAATAAAAGAAATCACCATGCATGCGGTGCCCGCATAGGCGAGGTTATTCAACGAGAATAATAATAACGGAACGAGTCGGGTGAAATTCACACTAACGGGATGTTCCAGCGAGAATAATAAGTGCGAGAATAATAAATAATGGAACCCGGTCGATGTAAAAAACACCTGAGACGAGGATATTAAAGCGAGAATAATAAAGATGAAATAATAATAATGGAACCCGGTCATTTGTAAAACACAGACGATGATATTCCAGCGAGAATAATAAAGACAAAATAATAAAAAAGCGGAACCCGGTCGGTAAAAGCACAGACGGATATTCCAACATAATAAGCGAATAATTAAAAGCGGAACCCGGTCCGGCGTATATACTGAAACGGGATATTCCAAAAGAATAATAAAGACAGAATAATAGAAGAATGCCACCAAGTATAGGGTAGACCGCGTATACAGGTTATTCCAACAGAATAATAAGCAATGGAATAACAACAGTTCTCTTCATGAATATAAAAGAATAATATCCCTTACCTTAAAAGAAACTGAATATAAGAGTAGGGAAGTAGAAGAATACTTTTCTATAGTTTCTCTATAATTTCTCTCTCTGGAGTTTCAGTGAATTCGTAAGAAAATAATGAAGGAATGACCTTCTATTTATAGAAGAATGGATTGCATAGTAATTAATTCATGAACGGTCCAGATTGATTTACTTTAATCTGACGGTCCATATTTAAAAGCAAAATCTTTTAAATAAAATAAAATATATATATATATATATATATATATATAACACATTTTTTCAAAATATTAATATCAATATAATATATCCACCACTTAATTTTCTCCCCATAACCAACATCAATCCCCACCCACCCAATAATCAAATTCACTACACTCTTACACATTACTATCACACTACCACTTTTCCACCATTTTCCACTCACACACCCATCACACTTTATATCACTTTCACGTATCATTTTCTCCCACCATATACCTAATACATACATATACTTCCATACATATACTCTTCCATTCCCAAAATCATTTTCTAACACATATGGGCCCCATGTGTGGGCCCCACCTTTAAAATTTTCTCTGATTATTTTTAAAAAATGGGTAAAAGAGATCCGTAAAATAAGCGGACTTCATAAAAATCACCTTAATAATTTTAACAACATTTATCATCTTTATTACAATTCACAATATTAATCGACTAGGTCGTTCCGGGATAGAGGGGCTTTTCGATAAGGATTTCTCCCTATTAGTAGCGCATTGATTAGGTGACCAAACCTCTCCTTGGCGAACTTCTGAACATCGTTAATATTGCGATTTATAATATTAATAACTCTGTCATTTCAATTATTGATTTAATAATATATAAATTATCGGCGATAATTGAATCAAATAACGTGAGATCTTATGCAATAATTACTATAGCAATAATTGAACAAAAGCGGTGACTTCTCACGTAAGCATTAATAATCAATCTGTGATGTCTTTCTTATGCAACAATGCGTATTCTTTGTACTTTTACTATCGAGTAGTTCAACGATATTAGCAGGTAAAACTTCCGTAGTTATTTTTAATAATATATTTTTATGTCGTTTTCTCGATCAAATGATAATTACATTAATGGGGTCCACCAATGATTGTCTTGGTTGTATGAATATTCCCAGACCTGAAAAAGAATATTCCACGACCAATCGAATATAATACAATAACTTGCATACTTTACAAAATTTATAAATCTGACCCATAGCTATAACATTATATCAAATCCACACCTTAATATTCAAAAAAATATTTTGAGAAATTTAAATCTTTATTTATAAAATCGGGGTCTCTGATCTCCCCACCTTATGAAATTTAGCCCTCGAAATTTACGTCACGATACACAGTATGTCGAGCAGATGAGGACACTTCATCGATTCTAACTCTTGAGGTATAACCTTTAAGCGTAGAATATATTCGAGTTTTTAACAGTACATCTTCATACGTTAAATCATCCGCTATCTCATCCGGTTCTAAATAATGTGGTTCAGGTCGTCCCACATATTTACGCAACATCGATACGTTAAAAACGTTATGAACATGCGACATATTTGGCGGTAAAACGAGTCTATAAGCCACAGATACTACTTAATCGAGGATTTCAAATGGGCCAATTAAATCGAGGGTTGAGATAACGCCTTCTTGAACCTTCTTCTTCACATTCATCAGCTCTGAGTATGTAACTTGAGCGGCTTTAACTTTATCGATTAAAGTCGATTCTACTCGTATATTCGCTATCTTCACGTGGGTCTCTAGAGTCTTTAACTCTATCTTCATCATTTGTAAGTTGTACGAAATGAGTCTTTGTGTTAAAAAACATCGCTTTTCGTAGCGTATACAATCTTCTACTCGACACATCGATTACCACGTTAAGCTCTTCCACGATGATATTGAATGGTACGATCATAATCTTCAACAGCTCGAGTCAACGTCTTTGGCGCATGTTACGTTCGTTTTGGTTGAAGAAATATTTTAGGGTTTTAGAAATGGGTTTTGTACTGGGGTCAATACAAAATTCGATTTCACGCTCTAGGGGTAGGCTAAGAAGTCTTCAAGAATACGTTAAGAAATTTATTAACGATACCAACTATGACTTCTATCCCTTAACCTGGATAGCACCTCACAAATGATACCTATCAACTTGCCATCTTCATTCACAATGTCGCCTACAGAAAGTCTGGCTTTGGTGCATTCCTCACAAGGAAGTCAACAACGAAAGGGTCGGGGCTCTTTACTTATGGCTTGATATGACGATGATTGACTTTAGTGGTTTGGTTACTTTGAATTCGCATAACAGGTTGGTTATTAATATAAAAGTTAACAACCTTACGAAAAACATGATGAGTATTTAACCAATCGATTCCTAAAATCACATCAAAGGAAAATATTTTCAAAGAGATAAGATCGACGGTAATGTGAAAATGTCGATTTGAATCAACAAGATTTATAAACATTGGAGGTAATGAAGGCTCCTACTAACGAAGTTTCAACCAATAAGTCAAAGTCTAACTTCTCCGGAGTCAAATTTAAACGTTGATCACAAGCAAGAGAGATAAGATAATGGGTAGAATCGGTATCTTATAAGGTATAGACTTCATAATTTATAATTAACTAACTTAGGTGCTAACCCGTTCGGGTTATTAAGCTTTTTGAGAAGTCACGCAAAACTCTCCTTACCTCTAGGTTTTGACTTTTCTGGAACGGTCTTTGGTGCCTCCATCATAGCTGAACTTGTCTTCGGTGAACGACAAAATCGTGCTAGGTGACCTTCTTTTCCATAATTATAATATGCTTTGGATGGCATCGCACAGTTTGGACTGATATGTCCCTCCCCTCCGCATTTGAAATATATGATAGGTGGTCGTTCTCCTTCCTTAACAACGGGTGCTGGTACTGACGTCTTTCTATCATTGTTGAATTTCCTCTTCTTGAAATGTCCATTCTTATTATTTTGGCCATGATTACCACTGAAGTTGTTACCATTTCTGGCATGTTGATTCCCTTCACGCTTATTGTCACTTAACCCGATGGCTAACTATCCTTTGGTATTATCATTTTTGCATTTGCTCTCTTTTTTCGTTGGGTTGACTCACTTTATCGCGCTCGATGGCGAGCCCTATTAACAACATCTGAATACAAACAAAGTTTATGAGAAATGAGGTATTGACGTATCTCAGGTTTCAAACCTCTTAAAAATATTCGCGTCATTCTCTCCTCATTATCAACCAAATGGGACGCAAATCGGGACAACTCGACAAACTTGGCTTCGTATTGTGACACGGTCATGTTGTTTTGTTCCAGCTTGATGAACTCTATCTTTTTCATGTGACGAATACTTTCGGGAAAGTACTTGTCATTGAACAGTTCTTGGAACTTCTCCTAAGACATCTTGGTCTGACGGGTTGGAGTGCGTTTCTGATTCCCACTAGTAATCTGCCTGCTGCCCTTGACATGAAGGTGGCAAAGGGAACCTTTTGCTCCTTGGAGCAACCCAAGACATCAAATATCTTGTTGATCTGTTTAATCCACGTTTCCGTCTTAAGTGGTTTTGGCTCTCCAAAGAACTCCGGTGGTCCTAGTTCCTTAAACTATTTGGCGGTGACCATCCGAGAGTTGCTAGTGTTTCCACCTGTATTTTGGACAGGAACCACTCTCGCCTGATGTTGCATGAATTGCATGAAGCCTCGGAACATTCCATCGTTCATCATTTGGTCAGTGTTGTTGTTTGCACGAGGATTATACGCCTTCACGATGCACATTATCTTGACTATTGATGCATGGAGACTCAATGGTCTCACATGCTCCATTGATGTTCTCAACATTCTCGGATGCCATTTTGAATCTTGCCACAAAACAAGGGTTAATAAGCGTATCACATATTATCCTATACTCCGAGGCAGAGCCAATTAAATATCAAATAAACTTAGGTAGGTCATACTAGCTTGAAGAATTCCCGTCTCTCCCCTCTAGTTCTTATCTCATATCTCGGCCGGGGATCATATCCTAAGCTTTGATACCAAGCTGTGGCGCCCCCAAATAGGTATACATCACCCATCTTGAGTCACCAAATACATGGTACAAAATTCAAATACAAACTAATAATCTGACGATTAATGTGTAAAATACGACAAAACATATGTTGTGAGTTTAAATACAAATATTGTCTTCTAGACAATATCCATTCTCAAATAGAGTCCTCGTTACATTTATTATCACACTATTTTACGAGAATAGTGAGGGACTACTAAGACACCATCTCGGATCATCACTCCGGTTCCCAGAGCTAGTCCCATTCGTTCTCATTTCACGAAGAGAACGGTGAAAGAAAGGTGAGCTCAACTAGCCCGACAGAAAAATATTATGACTAAGATAATGAAAAATAAATTATCATTAGCCTTGAACAATGTTAAGCGATAAAATACAATAGACATCAAGTTTAAGCTGCGGCGGATCAAGCAATCCATTAAAAGAGTCAGTAGAGAATAAAACCTACTATCTTTTATGATTTAAAAGTTTTTCATCACTTTTATCATTTGAGACTCGACAATAAATAATCCACATCATCCACACTTTCTGACGAAAGATATTCATTAGGGTCACGACCACAAATTCCATGCCTTACGGGCGAATGATATTTGTGTATTCATCAATAGGTCATGATCATGCCAACAAGCAACATCCATCAATGCACTACGGACCAATGAGGACTTTTATCACATCATTTGTAACATTATGGTCATGATTACAAGAATAATCCACACGGTCATAATTATACCAAGTCCATCATATGCACTACATGAATACAGATGACTTTCAAAAAAAATATAAACATGAGGATGATGACAAAGATATAAAATTCAATAAAACAAGTTCATGAATTAATTTATTCAGGAACTAATAACGTTCAAATTGTCGACATGATATTGCTTTGTAGAGTAAAATTCAAGAATGCTCGGAAGAATATTTCCATGAAAAATACTAAATGAAGGAAAATATCGAGGATATTCCACTAATTTCATGGAGTATAGAAGTCAAAATTTTAACCAATTTGAGTATAATAATGAATGGAATAACAAAAGAAATCACCGTGCATGCGGTGCTTAGCATGAGGCGAGTTATTCAACGAATAATA
The DNA here is from genome assembly GCA_020205605.1 of Panax ginseng. Classification (NCBI taxonomy): domain Eukaryota; kingdom Viridiplantae; phylum Streptophyta; class Magnoliopsida; order Apiales; family Araliaceae; genus Panax; species Panax ginseng. Next base: position 24,500,340 of record CM035130.1, on the reverse strand, counting down.
ATAATAACGGAACGGTCGGGTGAAATTCACACTAACGGGATGTTCCAACGAGAATAATAAGTGCGAGAATAATAAATAATGGAACCGAATCGGGTGTAAAACACACGAGATAGGATATTAAAATGAGAATAATAAAGGCGAAATAATAATAATGGAACCAGTCATTTATAAAACACGAAGCGAGGATATTCCAACGAGAATAATAAAGACAAAATAATAAAAGCGGAACCCGGTCCGGCGTAAAAGCCTGAACATGATATTCCAGCGAAATAAGCGAATAATTAAAATGGGAACCCGGTCACGTATAGCGTATAGCAAACGAGGATATTCCAACGAGAATAATAAAAGGCGAAGAATACCACCAAGTATAGGGTGAGGCCAGCGTATCTGAGTTATTCAACGAGAATAATAAGCAATGGAATAACAACAGTTTCTCTTCATGAATATAAAAGAATAATATCCCTTACCTTAAAAAAAGCGAATATAAGAGTAGGAAGTAGCGAAATACTTTTACTATAGTTTCTCTATAATTTCTCTCTACGGAGTTTAATTGAATTAAGTAAGAAAATAATGAAGGAATGACCTTACATTTATAGAAGAATGGATTGCATAGTAATTAATTCATGAACGGTCCAGATTGATTTACTTTAATCTGACGGTCCATATTTAAAGCAAAATCTTTTAAATAAAATAAAATATATATTATATATATATATTATATATATATAACACATTTTTTTTCAAAATATTAATATCAATATAATATATCCACCACTTAATTTTTCTCCCCCATAACCAACATCAATCCCCCACCCACCCAATAATCAAATTCACTACACTCTTACACATCACTATCACACTATCACTTTTCCACCATTTTCCACTCACACACCCATCACACACCTATCACTTTCACATATCATTTTCTCCCACCATATACCCAATACATACATATACTTCCATACATATACTCTTCCATTCCCAAAATCATTTTTCCAACACATATGGGCCCCACATGTGGGCCCCACCTTTAAAATTTTCTACCGATTATTTTTAAAAAATGGGTAAATGGAGATCCATAAAATAAGCAGACTTCATAAAAATCACCTTAATAATTTTAACAACATTTATCATCTTTATTATAATTTACAATATTAATCGACCAGGTCGTTCCCAGGATAGAGGGGGCTTTCCAATAAGGATTTCTCTCTATTGGCGCGCAATTAGGTGACCAAACCTCTCTTTGGCAGAACTTCTAGACATCGTTAATATTGTAATTTATAATATTAATAATTCTGTCATTTCAATTATTGATTTAATAATATATAAAATATCAGCGATAATTGAATCAAATAACGTGAGATCTTATGCAACAATTACTATAGCAATAATTGAACAAAAGCGGTGACTTCTCACGTAAGCATTAATAATCAATACCATGTGCTACTATGCAACCATGCGTATTACTGTACTTTTACTATCGAGTAGTTCAACAGTATTAATGATAAAACTTCCACCGTTATTTTTAATAATATATTTTTGTCGTTTTCTCAATCCAACAATAATTCCGTTGTGGGGTCCATTAATGATAGTCTTGAGTCATACGAATATTCCCAAACCTGAAAGAATATTCCACGACCAATCGAATATAATACAAAAAACTTGCATACTTACATAAAATTTATAAATACTACCCACAACTTATAACATTATATCAAATCCACACCTTAATATTTAAAAAAATATATTTAGAAATTTAAATCTTTATTTATAAAATCACGGGGTCTCACACTCTTCTTCAGAATAATGCTCAAATGCCTTCCATGGAAAACCTTAGTGAGTGGTTTCCCAGTTAACCTCTTCTTCTCTGCCATTTCCAACCATTTGGACATTTAATCAAGCAGAATAGCTCCAAAATTGATCTGCTTCTTCAGAACTATGGCAGGCATGATCTTCAGCTGCTGATCACTCACAGTATCATGTGCAATGTCCTTGCATAATATACATTTACCTACAATCTCTGCAAGGAACTCAAACTCTTCAGGAAACTCCTTTTTCTTCATGTCCTTTAGGCCAGAGTTTCTTCTGTACTCCATAATCTTCTTCGTTCTTTCTGTGTCCATTTCATCAAAACTCTTCAGTCCTTGGTCAGGAAAACCTAGGCACTGATTGATGTCAGAAGATTTCAGCTTCAGAATCTGACCTTTGACCTTGGTAGAAAGAATTCCAGAATTCATAGTTATGTTGGAATGAAGTTCTTTAACCAAGTCAACATATATCCGAGTATTCAATTCAAGACATTTTGAGAATCCAACTTTCTTTATGAGTTCAAGAATGTCTTTGAACTTCTTCTCAAATTTCTCGAACGTCTTGGTTCCAAGCTGAATATCAGTGATTACTTGCCAGTTTTTCATTTGAAGAGTTAGGGTTTTCTGGGTTTATGACTTTGTGAGGATCTTGTGAGATGTCAGGAGTGATTCAAGGTTTGATGACTATTTGGGAAGATCTTGGTTGTTTGGAAGTGTTTAGGCTTTGGCTTGAGAGGATGAGTGTATGGATTTTACAGGTTTGCAACCTTTGAGAACTCTTTGGAATGAAATTGCCAATAATTTGAATTTCCCTCTTGTAACTGTTCTTTTCACGTTTCTTAGTGGGACAGTTGTAAGATTCTAATTGGTCACAATCTGTAACTCCTCCATCATGTCAGTTAACCAGGTTTGACATTATTCTGTTGACTATTGACTTCTTCAAACCGTGGAGTGATTTATGTTTTGGCTCAGTACTCCACGATTTCCCAGACTACTCCACAGTCTTTGCTTCTTCTTCGATGATCGTAGTCTGTGGTCATGCTTCAATAGACGACTTCTCCATTAGATTCTGAGGGCATTTGTAGTTCTTATTTCTGACTAGTAATTTTACGAGGCTGCTACACACTTGATGAGATTCTTGAGATGTATTTCATATTAACATTCCTTCTAAGTAAGGTAGCTCGGGAAAGGCCAACCTCTTGGCTTGATGCTTTGGATCGAGGTTTGTCCACGAAGTGACTTAATAGATGAAATGCTTAAGGCTTGATTAATCTTGTGATCACATTTGACTTCTCATCTTTGGAGAGTTCATTTACCAACCTTTGGATATTCATTGGTGTTGGTTTTTATAGATAAATAATCGTGGGATCCGTCTGCTTCTTTGCTATGATCAGATGGTTGATTATAGGCACTCCACGATTTTGAGGTGGGTGGATGATATGGTTATCAGTAGCATGTTTTGGGATATTACTGCTGACTATGATGGATATTCATTTGGTTCATCAATCACAGAATTTTGGAATTGATGGCTTGGAATCTTTACGGTTTGGGTTAAACTCAAACTTATCTCACACTTACGGCGAAATTTCACTTCTTCATTTTGCTCCCAGAGTTTCACCACCTCCATATCTTCATCAGTTCTTCCACCATCTTTTTCTCAGCATATATCATAATCTGACCAAGTACAATGATGTACTTTGTATGACTGATCATGACTTGATCTTCTATAGTTCTGGTCTCATTCTTAGTTGGACCAGATGCTTGAGATTGATTGTTTTGCTCAACCTTTTCATCAGCAATCCTTTTATCATTTTCCTCGTCTGTTAGATCAGCCTGGTCCTTTTCCTTGATTTGGACGCAGCCCTTGTTCCTTCTTCAGATTTAGTCCAGATGATAGTTCGGACTGAGAGACTGTCACAACTTCTTTATGTGCAGTCAGAATTTATCTGGACTCTACGATTGGTGATAGCTCTACAATCGTAGTGAGGAAGAACTTCTTTGTTTTGTGACTTCTTTCCTTCTTCTCCTGAAGTTCACAGCTTCTTCAACTTTTCACTTGATCTTTCTAAGTTAATCAAGTTACTATCTTTTCTGCTCGAAGGGTCTAAAAAATTTGCTCCATCAATCATCTTTGACACTTTCAGTGTTACTGCTCCTAGCATATCATTGCTTCCCCATAGATGATGTTATCTCTTCATCGAAGCATGAATTTCTCTTCTTCATATTCATTAGAAGGTAGCCTTGAAGATCTCCTTCTGACTAGAATCATCTCTTTCATACATGCTTCCTTGAATCATAGAGAGATATCTTCAGAATTGATTACTCCATGATTGTTGATAGAACTATGAGCGTAGTCTTCTTCATTTGCCATCCTAATAGATGTTTTTAGCAGCCTTGTAGCCTTTTCTTCATTTCATCAATATCCACCGAGGATGAGTGAAGACTCGTTTGGGACTATCACCTCTTTAGCATCTAACAGCCTTCCTTCAGTTAGTTTCCCTTCCTCCTTAATCAAAACTGTGAACTTTTGATGCTTACTGAAGAAGCACTACGATTATCGTCATTGTGACATAATTGTGGTGTGTTGGTTTGCACAGGCTTGGCACAGTCTTGATCGTAGAGAACACAATGATTTTCTTCCAGCTCTTTGATAGACTGCATTCATGGAGTTCTGCTTCTTAGATATTTCCTTTGAGCTGATATGCTTTGGTTGGATAAGCATAGAGGATCTTGTTCATCCTGGCATGATCGCTCAGCTTCCATATAGAGATCAGTAATCTTGTGAGCTTTATTTATGTTAGCTTAACAAGTGTTCAAGAACAGGCTTTGGCATATAATGATTTTGACAAGAACATTCTGAAATTTCTTAAGCCTCCAGCTGGTTAAGTCCTCGTGGCTGAAGTCATCTGCTTACGTATTCCTTAGTGTGGTCCGGTAGACCACGTACCTACAGGTTTAGATAATTTCTATTTTGGTACCCAAGTTTGATTGGGTCTGCTTTGAGTTAGTTTCTCAAAACCCTATTCCTCATATACTAGAATTTACACCAAATTTAACATCAATATTATCTATGCATGATCGAGATATAGCTTTGGCGTTTGTCATGCATCTTTTGGTGAGTGTGTGAAAGATTAATCATTTTAATAAGACACTCTTTTTCTTTGTTGGTTTCACCATTGCCTTATGTTCACAAATTTTGAATTTCCTTAGAGTAAGAATCAATTCTATTACGTATTTGTATCTGGTTGATTCATGGAGATAATCAGTTTCTAAGAATCTTCAAGATACTCCTCTAGAACTGATCATACTCTATGTGTTATCAAAAACTTAGAACATAGGTTAGTACATTCATACAAACCCTAAGCAAGAATTACTCCTCTTAAATTTAATTAATACTTGATATACTTATGACATATTTTAGACTTCTTTCAAGATGTTATCTTCAACCTAAAACTTGGTTGGAGAGAGAGTTTGTTAACACTTAAGTTTCCAACCTTAATGTACTATCTCTCTTCCTCTTTTTAGGTAGAGTCTGGTCTCTTGATAGAATATTATTATAGTACATAAGGTGATGCAACATGATGTATACATTTATATTAATGAGGACCTATATCTTTACACTATCAGTCTCTTTGACAGTCATTTACCTTTCTATAATGAGGCTAGGCATTGATGTACATATCTTTACATTTATTTCTGACCACTTGTTGCTCCAGTTGTCCTTCAATTTGTTAGTCATAACATTGAAGAAATAAACTGAGAGAGTCTTGACATCTTTAGCTATTTGATCATCTTGAACCTCAGGGTTCACATCCAACTATTGGTTAGCCAAATACATATTTGAGAAGTTCTTCTTTCTTATTTGGATACGCGTTTCATAGCATGTATAGCCCTTTCATCTTTCAGAATGGAGGATGCTTGATTCTTTGATGTTGATGCCTCTTGACTTCCCATCTATGGTCTTCAGACTACAAGATTAACTGTGGACAAGGATTGGTCTTGATGCTATGTCATATAAGAACCTAGACCAATCTGAGCAGCTTCAGATGTATATACACATTTACCTGTACACATTATTTCCAACGTGTGAGCCCATCTGCATTTACAAGTTACTTACTACTAAACTAAATCTAGAACAATGTTTGTGCCTAGGATCAGACTCAAAGTGATTAGCTTTTGAATATAGCATGAGAACCTGTTCTGATACCAATTGTTAGTTCCCAGTAGGCACAACAATAGATCTAAAAGGGGGGGGTTGAATATATCCTTTGCATTTTTAAACTCTTTTCCATTTTGTTTTGTGTTGCTAAGAAGTTAGCACATGACAAACATAAGAATCATTTCAAGCACAGCGGAATAAGAACATAAGAATCATTCCTTGAGGCGCATGACGGTGGAACTTTAGTTCACTTTTGAACTCTTCAAGCCCTTTGGCTTGGAACTCCTTTAGTTCACTAAGAACTCTTCAAGGCTAGCAGCCTTGGAACTTGTGACACCCCCAAATCTGGTATCTTACTTTCCACATGATTTGGTGTTCACTGTTCAAATATCATCAGACTATGTACCCATAATAATAGAATTTTATTGAATAGATAAATAAATCATCATCTTACATCATCTGTAATCATAATACATCATAAATCCCAGGTTATACTTAACCTTAAATTTCTGTTGCGGAAACGTAAATAAATAAGTCTTAAGTCATCATACATAAATTTAAACTTTAACATTCTTCACATTAACACAAGTTTTCAACACTTGTTAGCTTTTCCTTTGCCTTTGCTACTAGAAGGTTCATCATGCTTAACTACAATATTATTATGCAAGAGTGAACACGGAGGCGCAAGAGTATAAAAATATGATAATAATAACATGCGAATGAAAAGAAATCTGATTAACAAGTAGCTCAACTTTGAATCAGGAATATTAATCGAGAATCAAATTACTTCTAAACTCTTGAATCAAGAATATTAATCAAGAATCGAATTACTTCTGAGGGTCATTAAGACCTTGAACCTAGTCTTAGGTTGTCAAGTATATTAACCTTGTAACCTTTAATAGTCTTTGGACTATAGACTTTACTTCACGTACTTAGGGTGATCGACCCTTCGTACTGGTACTGTGCACATTACCTTAACACTTAAAACATAATCTTCAATCCCCTATATTAGGGTTGTTCATCTCAGTTTGACATCAGAATTCTGCACCAATTAAAGTTGGTTTGGACAAATCAATAAATGATATTCAATTTGAATATTAACTTCTCAAAGTATACAATTGAATAATTATTGCATACGGAATGATACTTTTAAAAGAATCATGGCATCTCATATGAATTACGAACTTGAATCATCAAGAATAAGAATTTACTCAAATTTAAAAGTTTGAGTTTAGGAAACTTACTTAATAATAATAAATAACAAGTGTTTAGGGATAGGAAACTTGTCTCGTCGCATGCTTCTGATATAATTCACTTCTTTAGTTACTCTTACTTATCAATACATTCATAACATCAATTAATCACGATTCAATATGATTGTTGATTTACAATAGCGTTCTTTCAATTTCATTATTAGGTTTTTAAAATAATGATTCACGTTGATTAATTAATTTATTAATTAATCACATACTTAAGTTATTAACTTGTATTAACAACTTATTAGATGTGTAACATATCTTTATGTTTACTAAACTTAAAATAATGTCTTAATATTTATAACACATTATTTAAACTTTATAATTAATAATTTAATTTACATAATTAATTTATTAATTAATCACATAACGTAATCTACTAACTCATATTAACATCTTAACATATGTATACAACATGTTTTCATGTTTATTAGATTTAAAACATTTTTCATAATTTTCCAACACTTAGCAAAATTTTTCGAATTTTTACGTAAAAGCGTGTGCCATTTGATGTCTGATGCTTGAGAATCTGCGATCATTAACGAACACAGAAACTCGGCCCTTTTCTCCCAATTTACACCATTATAATAATTTGTAACGTTGCTCATGAAGTATAAACTTCATAGGAACATCACAAACCACTGTTAGCACGTTTCTACCAAATTAAACCATGTAATTACATCAATTACATCGATCAATTTCATTGTTCTTCATAATTTTCTAAAACATTACGGATTCGTTACTACATCGAATCCGTTCATTTTAATTCCATTATCTCTGTTTTAACATATACAATCGAAATCGTGTGTCAATTTTAATTAAAACCAATGATTACCACATGTATTTCACCCATATGGGTTATTAACCCTTATTCAACACTCTGTATATTATAAAAACCCAATTTAGTAACAAAATCACTTGATGTGATCACTGTGAATCATGAAGGCCTAGCCTAAATTATATCATGGACATATGTTTATATATATATATATATATATATATATATATAACCATGAAACTATCAATTGACAATTTCCTCCATTTACAGAGGACTTTTAAAAAACGTAAAATGAAAAACTCTGTAAATATTTGAAAACCTAATTAAGGCAAAAATTAAATCAAATTGATTACTTTAAAACATGTTTATACGTTAGAAAACATCCTATAATCCCATATCCATATAGATAAAGTTATATCTTAACCCAATTGAGAAATTCAATTTTCACAGAAAACCAAAGTACGTGAAAATGAAAACTTTTAGAAAACTAAATTTTTGAAACCTTGAAAAGAGAATTACCCTTTGTTAGTAGGAAGATAAATCACAGACAACACTTTGATTCTCTCAAATCTCCCAAACTCTCTCAATTTCTTCTTCTCCCTTTTCTTTCTAAACTTTTCTCTGAGAAATTCTAAATTTTCTTCTGATAAAATGAATTAGGAAGACAACGTATACATATATATATAATGATATAAGTTATCCGTTGCAATATAACTTCCACTAGGGCCTTGTTTGGTTTCTCCTTCTTATATTTTACCATTTATTTTAATTAACTAATATATTATATAGTTAATTGTCACATCACTTAATAATTACTTTATTTAAATTAATTTAATAAAATAAGACAATTCACATTAGATCACATTGCCACATAATTAATATTTTTATTTATTAATTATGTTAATTCATTAATTCTCTAATTAATTATTAATTAATTAGAGTAACACTATCTTATTTAATTAACTCATTTTAATCAAATAAACTCAATTAAATATATTCTTTGAACTATTAAATTACTACCCATTAATTTAATTAATGTAACACACATAATTAAATTAATCTATCACAAATTCATGAATTAATTATTTAACTCAATAATTAAATCATTAAAAATAAATATTTATTTCAATAAATATTTAAATATCTTCTAAAATTCTCGTTAAATCACATCTTTCCCCCTTAAAAGGATTATGTCCTCGAGAATCACGAATTAGATTAATAATTTTGTCCCATCACATTCTTTAAATCATTATTGAATATTTATTTATTTCAATAAATATTCAATAATTGTACAAAAATCTCATTTGTCACATCTTTTCCCCTTAAAAGGATTATGTCCCCGAATCACGTTCACATATTTAAGAAAATAAGTGTGGATAGTTTTTCATCATATTCTCTTCGAGTTCTCACGTAGCTTCTTCAGCGTTGTGGTTTCTCCAAATTACCTTAACAGAAGGTATTACTTTGTTCCTGAGAACTTGTTGTTTCCTGTCAACAATTTGAACAGGAACTTCTTCGTATGATAAATCTTTCTCAAATTGTAAGGGTTCATGTTCTATCACATGCTTGTAATCGAGTTTATAACGTCGTAATACTGACACATGGAAGACATTGTGGACATGCTCCAGTGCCGGAGGTAAAACTACCTCATAAGCTACTTCTCCAATTCTTCGTAGTACTTCAAAGGGTCCAATGAACCTGGGGCTCAATTTTTCCTTTTTACCAAATCTGATATTTCCCTTCCAAGGAGAGACCTTCAAAAATACTAAGCTACCCGATTCAAATTCTACATCCTTGCGGTGTGGATCGGCGTATTTTCTGCCTATCCTGAGTCGCTACCAACCTAGTCCGTATTATTTTAACTATATATGTCGTTTGTTGGACAAACTCTGGTCCTAGAAATTGTATTTCACCAACTTCATCCCAGTACAGTGGAGTTCTGCACTTTCTACCGTACAATGCTTCGTAAGGTGGCATACCAATACTAGCGTGGTAACTGTTATTATAACCGAATTCCACAAGTGGTAAATAATCATCCCAATTGCCTTTAAAATCCATGATACAGGCTCTTAACATATCCTCTAGGGTTTGAATTGTCCTTTCACTTTGTCCGTCAGTCTGAGGGTGATAAGCAGTACTCATCCTCAACTGTGTTCTCATACATTCTTGTAGTCTCTTCCAAACATTTGATGTGAAACGCGGATCATGGTCCGAAACATTCGACACTGGCACCCCGTGCCTCGAAACAATTTCTTTTACGTATAGCTTTGTCAATTGTTCTAAGTTAAATTTAATTCTGATTGGAAGGAAATGTGCGGATTTTGTTAATCGATTGACAATAACTCATACTGCGTCGTAGCCTTTCTGGGTCGTCGGAAGGCCAACAACAAAATCCATTGTAATATGTTCCCACTTCCATTCTGGGATTTCTAACTGTTGCAACAAACCACTTGGTCTCTGATGTTCTGCCTTGACTCTTTGGCAAGTCAGACACTTGGCAACACAATCGGCCACCTACCTCTTCATGTTTGGCCACCAAAAGTATTGTCGTAAATCCTGATACATCTTGGTACTCCCGGGATGGATGGAATACCTCGAACTATGAGCCTCACTCAAAATTTCCTCTCTTAATTTTGGTACTGGCGGTACCCAAACTCTGTTTTCAAACCTCAATAATCCTTCAATGTCCATTTTAAACCTAAGTTCAGCCCCTTCAGATATCTTTTTCTTTACTTCTTCACATTCCTTATCTAGGATTTGTGCTTCCTTAACCTCATCCAATAAAGTTGTACCAGATTACATCTGGAACAGCTTCTCATCAGTCTCCATTGAACATCTTACTTTCAATTCCAACCTTTCCATTGCTGAAATCAATTCCTCCTGTGCTGTGAGCATCATTAACTTTTCCCGACCCTTTCTGCTTAAGGCATCGGCTACAACATTCGCTTTGCCTGGGTGGTATAGGATATCACAATCATATTCCTTAATTAACTCCAGCCACCTTCTTTGGTGCGTATTCAAGTCTTTCTGTGTAAAAATATATTTCAGACTCTTGTGATCTGTGTATATTTCACACTTCTCCCCATAGAGATAATGTCTCCAAAATTTTAAAGCGAATACCACCGTAGCCAATTCCAAGTCATGGGTTGGATATCCCTTCTCGTAATCTTTAAATTATCGTGATGCATACGCAATGACTCTACCGTTTTGCATAAGCACACAGCCTAGCCCTTTATGCGATGCATCACTATATACCACAAAATTTCCTATATCATCCGAAAGGGACAATACAGGTGCTGTACTCAATCTTCTCTTTAGTTCTTGAAAACTTTCCTCACATTTCTCCGTCCAAACGAATTTCACAACCTTCCTAGTCAAATTCGTTAGCGGAGTGGAAATCTTGGAAAAATCCTGAATGAATCTTCTATAATAACCAGCTAATCCAAGAAAACTTCTTACTTCCGATGGTTTTTTTGGTTGATCCCAATTCATCACTGCTTCGACCTTGGAGGGATCCACCAAAATTCTGTCCTTATCAATCACATGTCCGAGAAATTGCACCCTTTCAATCCAAAATTCACACTTTGAGAACTTGGCGTACAACTTCTTTCTTCTCAACACTTCCAATGTTAACTTCAAATGTTCAATATGCTCTTCCTTGGTCTTAGGGTATACCAATATATCATCGATAAAAACCACTACGAATTTGTCCAAAAACGGCTTGAACACTCCATTCATTAGGCCCATAAATCTTTGGCGCATTTTTAGACCAAATGACATAACCAAAAACTCATAGTGACCATATCGTGTCCTACATGCTGTCTAAGGGACATCTTCTGGTCTCACCTTCAACTGATGATAACCACTCCTCAAGTCTATCTTCGAGAAATATCTCACTCCCTTTAATTGATCAAACAGATCATCAATCCTTGTAACGGATACATATTCTTAATGGTAACCTTGTTCAATTCCTATAGTCGATCAGAGTCGCGTCGTCCCATCCTTTTTCTTAACAAATAACACCGACCCTCCCCACGGTGATACGTTCGATTGAATATACTTTTTATCCAGCAGCTCTTGTAGTTGTACCATTAATTCTTTCATTTCTATCAGAGCCATACGGTATAGTGCTTTCGATATTGGAGTCATTCCTGGTACCAAATCGATCACAAAATCTATTTCCTGCCAAAGTGAAGTCCCGGCGGATCGTCGAGAAAATATCCACGAAGTCCCTTACGACTGGTATTTCTTCCAACTTTGGATTCTCTTTACGACTATCGACTATGTAGGCTAAATATCCTTCACAGCCTTGTCTTAATAACTTCATTTCCTGCATCATCGTCAGACAACTCGCTTGCCTAGGCGACTTGCTGCCATAAAACACAACCTTCGACGGAGTCATAAGGTTAATACATTTCTTCTGGCAATCAATTACAGCTCTATAATTGAATAACAAATCCATTCCCAGGATAACGTCAAATTCCCCAAGTTTAATCGGAATAAGATCTACGTTCATAATGATACCCTTAATATCCACTCTACAATTCTTGTGTATATACTTAACAGGAATCACTTCCTTGTTTGCAATCTCTATGTTCATAGGGATTTCTAATTCGTCTTTATGCATCTCTAAATTTTTTGCAAAGTCATCGGATATAAATGAACAAGTAGCACCCGATTCAAATAAAACATAATTATTGACTTTATTGATCGGAATGATACCTGACACCACATCGCGAGACTGCACCGCGTCCTGTACGGTCATGTTGAATGTTCTTGCGGTAGGTAGGTTTGTCGATGTCGGTCCAAAGAATGGTTGTTAGGATTTCCACTATTATTTCCTTTGTTTCCACGACCTATCCCTCCAGATGCCTTCTTTGGACAGTCCCTAGCCAAGTGATCCTTTGACCCACATGTATTGCAGGCGCCCTTCTTAGGGTTAGGGCAGTTAGGTGCTATATGGCCTTCCTGACCACAATTATAGCAAATTCTCTTCCCTTTCACGCAGACTCCCAAATGAGTCTTTCCACAGGTTGGGCACGGTTCTAACCTTTTCTTCTGACTACCTTGCTAGTTTACGGACGACGGGTTATCACTCCACTTCCATTTATGATTATGGTTTCCTCCCGTATTACTGCCACTAGCCTTATTATTCCCTTCATTTTCATTCTTCTTCTTCTTTTGATCTTGATTGTACTTAGACACTACCTCGCTTCCACCTTCAGTGAGGATGGCCTTCTCCAGAACTCCAGCAAAAGTGTTCAATTGGAACATTGACACCTTGTTATACAACCAGGGTTTCATTCCCTGTTCAAAATGTCTAGCCTTCCTCTCGTCAGTATGCACTTGATATTGGGCAAACCTAGACAATTCGTTAAACTTTCTTTGCGTGGTCGAGCACGCAGACATATTCCCTGTTTCAACTCCGAAATCGCACCTCCATTTGATTCTGCTGTAATTTGGTGGGAAATACATCTCGAAAAATATTTCCTTAAACCTTTCCCAGGTTATTACACCTTCTCCTCCCCTGACCTTATTTGTCTGCCACCAGTAGCTGGCTTCTGACTTTAGCATAAATGTCGCATAGGCGGTCTTCTGTTCCTCCCTAACTCGGGCGACCTCAAAAACTTTCTCAATCTCCATCACCCAAGTCTGGGCTTCTATCGGGTTCGTGGAACCCTTAAAATCTGGTGGTCCCACTACCTTAAAGTCTTTAAAGGAAGTGTTTGGTGGAGCCTGAGGCTGATTATTCATCGCTCCAGCTAACAGATTCACCAACTGCTGAACGGGGTTCGCATTGGCATCATTATTGTTATTGTTATTGGTTGACCCTTCTTGGGCTTGTTGACGATTTTGTCTCCTTCTTGGCGGTATATTTCTATTAAAAATATACGTTTGTTAGAACTTTGTACAATCTCTTAAATATTTAAGACTTTTACTCAAATATTTAACATAATCACTTTAACTCTTTTCTTTTCGAATAAGTCTTGATATTTTATTTACATCAACAGTTTTAAACATATTACTACAGCATCTATGCCATTTACTTCAACTAACCCAAGATAAAGAATATTCAGGATTTAATTTCTAAAAATATTCCTTTGTTCTTTATCACTTCAGAATTTACATTAACTACTCTAAAGAGTATCATATAATATTAAACATTTTAACATAATTACTTAATAAACTTTGATATCTTATTAAAATCATAAGGACCCTTTGGCCCTGGATACTTGTAGTTGTAGTTGTAGTTGTAGTTGTAGTTGTAGTTGTTGTTTGTGCTTTGCTGCTAAGATGTCTTGAAGCTTGATCATCTTTGTGCTTAGTAGCTAGGCTTGGTCCTCAACATTACCTTGATTCGACATTCTTCTCTGCAGTGCGGTGATCTTGATCTGTTCACTCATCTTCACTTCTTTGTCACCGTGCGCCATCACCACATAGGACTGCTAAGGCTTTTTATTGTGGGTCACCTTCTTCTGACCCTTAGCAGCCCTTGAACCTTTCTTCAATGATGTGCAGACATAGTTCTGCATCTTTACTGGTTCAGCTTCAGGTTCTTTATGGTGATCCGTGGAGTGGATCTTCTGATCTTCTTTATTCTCAGCCACCTTCTTGAATGCTATCTTCTTGGCCTTCTCGACTCTCAACTTGGCTGCCATCTTCTGTGGCATTCTCATCTTTGTTGAGTGAAGCTTTAGTCTGTTCAAGCCCTCCTTCAAGTCTGCTTCACTTCCACCTTTGTAGTCTCACTGCCACTAAGACTTGTCTGTTCAGCTTGGTGGAACTCGTAGAGTCAACAATGTAGCATTCCAACAACTCGACGAATCTACAACTCAGCAACAACTCTTATCTTTGAAGCTTGGCTGTTAAATACCATTCCATAATCTTCCCATTGGAAAATAGCCGTTGGAAGCTTTTTGAATTGCTTCGCAGATCTCGACTTATTTGGTGCAGACTGCTGATGTGACGTAACAGGTCCTTTTTGACTTTTCTGACACAACAGCCTGCTTTCTTTTTTTCAGCCTCAGAGATGTCACTTTCCATGTCAGGCTAGTAGTCATCTTTATTTCTCCTTTCTGATTCCTTGATTCTAATCCTTAAGAGTTGTCCTTTTGCATCGATGCTCTCAATCAGCAACGTTTGGATGTCAGTTCTTCAGATCAAACCATTGCCAATGTTTTAATCTTCAGATGCCCGAACTCCACGATTCTGATGCAAGTGTTCTTGGACCTTTATCGTAGTGTGTCTTCGTTGACTGTTGCTCTTTGACTGGCTGAGACAACACTATGATTCTGAAGAGTGTTCTTGGATCTTTAATGCGGAACACCTCTTCCTTTTCTTGCGCAGTGCTTCAACACTTCTGTTTGCCTTGACTGATATTAGGAACTGATATCTTGACTTGTTGTTCTAGCCTCTTCTAAATAGTAAGACACTTCAGATTTGTGGCATACCCAACTCGCTTTCTCCTGGAGATCTCCCGTTCACCTATCTTCAATGGGCTGACCCATTCTTAATCACTTTAGTCTTGTTCTTCCTAAACTGGCCGGTGTCTCTGCATACACTGTATTAGTTCCTTCTTCTTTTGGCAAACACTACGATCCTGAGTGATTCTCAAGATCGTTGTCTTCTGTTCTCTTGACAGCAACTGCACTAATTGACTTTCTCTAGTCAGCCACTTTATATGAAGTCTTCATCTGATTTACTTGTGGAAGACTTCATCTCGAATGACTTCACAACTCAGTCTGCATGTTAATGGAGTTGATGCTTAGATCTTCTGTTAGCTTGCATGTCATTCGGTGAGTGCTCTCTGGTTCTCTTCAAGTGGAATGTATCTTTGTAGCTCAGACCAGAGGGTTCATGCTTTGGATATACTAGGAGTGCCCATTTGTTGAGAATCGTGTTGACACTACGATTCTTCCCTTAGCGTTGTTGAGCAACCTTTGTGGAAGCTTTAGTTCTGCAGACTACGATTTGGCTTTACTGCTGTAGACACTACGATTCTGAGATCAGACCTTGACAAACTACGATTCTGCCTTCATGCTTGCTGTCTTCGTCTGATCTTGCCTGTGACGAACGAGATTTTTGTAATTTAATTTGAATATTTATTGAGTTAAATAAATATGTTTCGATGATTTAATTATTGAGCTAAATAATTAATTGATGAATTTATGGTAGATTAATTTAATTATATGTGTTACATTGGTTAATTAATGTGAGGAATTTTATTATTCAAAGTATGTATTTAATTGAGCTTATTTGATTAATAAATTAATTAATAAGCATAATGTTATTCTAATTAATCTAATAATTAATTAGAGATTTAATGATTTAACATAATTAATAAATAAGAATTTTAATTATGTGACTGTGATTTAATGTGAAATTATTCTATTTTATTTAATTAATTTAAATAACATTATTTGATTTAACTGAGTGTGACATTAAACTATGTTATAAAGCTTTAATTAAATTAATGGGAAAGGAGGAATAAGGGACAAGCCAAACACAGCCCTATGGGGAGTTAGCCAGTTAACCACTACCACTCACTTCGCCCACTTCGTATATCATGTATACATATGTTATATTATACATTATATTCATGTTCATATCAGTATATTACGTAGTCATTCATGGAAAAACCAGAGAGAAAATTTGAGAGAAAAACTGAGAATTTGAGGAGAATAATAGTGGGTTCTAGAGTACATATCATCATCTTCACATAGTTATCAAGGGTATAATTCCTTCATTCCATTTTCAATTCACGTATTATATTCTCCATCATTGTATATTTCAAGTTATGTGAAATTGATGATTTAAGATTGAATTGTTGAATTATGTGTATATACATGTTAGTATAGGATCATAACATGTTTCTACTAATTAAAGTACGTTTATATATGTCTGAATTGGTTTTTCAAAACTCACAGAGTATAAAAGTTGTATATATGGCCATACGGCCCTTACGTATAATTTTTATACCATGAATCGATGGTTTAACTTTAAATTAGCACTTGTATATGATTGTACACATTTTTATGAACAAAACGGAAGTTAAACGAACGGATTCGGTGTTATAACGAATCTGTGACGTTAAATTTCTTGATTTTTCTTCAAAACATGTTAAAGTATGAAAACAGTGAAATTGAACGTGTTAACTTGTATAATTAAGTGCATTAAAGTACTAAGAGCATGTTTAGGACATTGTTTAATGTTTCTGTGAAGTCTAGGCTTCATGGGTAGCAATTAAAGTGTTGTAGTAGCAATTTAAAAAGGAATTCGTGGCATGCTCTGTGTGTTCTTCGTGAACTGGGTCTACGTTGCTGCGCGGTCGCGCCACTTCAAGGCATTCTTGTCGCGCGCCCGCGCCGTGATGTCATTTAGGACTTGATATGATCATTACGAATTTCTGGTGATGTCATTTAGTCTAACAAATGCTGCTGCAGCATTTATGGGCTTAATGACTGGAGTGTTCAAACCGTTTTTGGACAAATTCGTGGCGGTCTTTATCGATGACATTTTGGTATATTCGAAAACCAAGGAAGAACGTGAAGAGCATCTGAAGTTAACACTAGAGGCATTGAGAAGAGAGAAGTTGTATGCCAAATTTTCGAAATGTGAATTCTAGATTGAGAGAGTGCAATTTCTTGGACATGTGATCGACAGGGACGGAATTTCGATGGATCCCTCTAAAGTCAAAGCGGTGATGAACTGGGATCAGCCACAAACACCGTCGAAAGTGAGAAGTTTTCTTGGACTGGCGGGTTATTATAGAAGATTCATTCAGGACTTTTTCAAGATCGCAACTCCGCTGACAAATTTGACTAGGAAATCGGTGAAATTTGTTTGGACGGAGAAGTGTGAGGAAAGCTTCCAGGAGCTTAAGAAGATGTTGAGTTCGGCACCTGTGTTATCTCTTCGGGACGACATAGAAAATTTTGTGGTTTATAGTGATGCATCGCACAAAGGACTTGGCTGTGTGCTCATGCAAAACGGCAGGGTCATTGCATATGCGTCACGACAATTGAAAGACTATGAGAAGGGGTATCCGACCCATGACTTGGAATTAGCGACAATGGTATTTGCCTTGAAGATCTGGAGACACTATCTCTATGGGGAGAAGTGTGAAATATATACAGACCACAAGAGTCTGAATTATACTTTTACACAAAAGGACTTGAACATGCGCCATCCGGGTAAGGCTAATGTGGTTTCCGACGCCTTAAGCAGGAAGGGTCAGGAGAAATTGATGATGTTGACTGCTCAGGAAGATCAAATTTCAGCAATGGAAAAGCTAGAATTGGAAGTGAAATATCCGATGGAAGTTGATGAGAAGTTGTTTCAGATGCAAGCTGGTGCAACCCTATTGGATAAGGTTAAGGAAGCTCAACTTCAGGACGAAGAATGCGAGAAGGTGAAGAAAAAGATATCTGAAGGAACCGAACCAAGATTCAAGATAGACAGTGAAGGACTACTAAGATTTGAGAATAGAGTTTGGGTACTATCGTTGACCGATTGACAAAATCCGCACACTTCCTTTCGATCAAGATCAGATTCAACTTAGACCAGTTGGCAAGGCTATACGTGATTTTTGGACCGGCCAAGCAGCCACGCCGGATTATATCTTGAAGCAACAAGGCCGCATTAGTTTGCCAGTAAATGCACTAAAATTATTTTTGTCCGTAAAATCGATACCATCACACATCAATTCATACATGGAATTATTAAATTGATATATAACACAAAGTTAGGCTTTAATACCACTGTTGGGTTTGTACGTAACGCAATCATGTAATCAAATCACATAAATAATGGCAGAAGCGTGAAAAACAAGGTTTTAAAATTTTATACAAACCCATAACCATGATAATGCTTTGTGCTAGTTATCAATAACAGAAAAGTAAAGAGATGATAATCATACCCTTGTAGATTCTAGCTTCCACAGGTACGAGTTCTACTCCTTACTTTCTTGAACCTCCTTGAATATTCTGTTGTGGCTCCTTCCTCTGATCAATATCAGTCACCCAATTGTTTGGCATCTAATGGTGATCCACCAAGGAAGATGAAGAACTCAGGAAGATGGGTTTTTGGCTTAACCCTTGTTTCTATCTCTATAGAATGTGTACTCCCAACACTTGGAAAAACTCACGTACCTAAATCTGATATAAGACCTTCTTATATAGATAGTAGGTTAACCCTCCTAATCCAATTAGAATAGGGTTTTATTTAATTAATTAATTAATTACTTTTAATTAATTTCTCCTAATCTCATTAGCATTGAGTGAGAGTACTAATATTAAATTAATCCCTAAACTCCTTTAGGATTAAAATATTAATAATAATATTAATATTAATAAGACTCCTCTTATTAATTTATATTTAATATTTCTAAAATATTAAATAATAAACATTAAGCTATTTAATTTATTCTATCACCATAGATTAAATTAATTACACTTAATGCATTATTACTATTATGCCATTTTCTTCTTAAATTGTTCTTCTTCCTTTTATGGTGTGACCCATTAGGTTCTCCATATTAAACCGGTTCTGAATAAATCAATTAGAACAATTCTAATCTCATTTAAATAAATAAATTAATCTAACAATCTATTTAAATAAATAATATTTATTCTACAATAGGGATAAGTCTCCCTAGCGATCAACGACTTTCCAGATAATATAGATTTCAACATAAATCATAAAAGAACCTGTGAGTTAATAGCTACCAGACAATTCAATCCTTCCACCACACAATGTCCCAATTAAATATAAGACATGGATTTACTGTCAAGTCTTATTTTATTTAATTATATGTATTTCGATTAGAAAATGCACAACTCCAAATAATGACAATTAGAAACCTCTTTCTAATTTCATTCCACCTTGGCCAAGGATTCCCGGGTTTTAATTTAACGAATCACATAGGACATATCTCCTCTTTTACTAGAGGTGGTAGATTTTTTATTGATCATACATTATCTCCACATGTAACTCATCATACCCAAGCATACCCTATATATGCCTTAAAAGGCCTTAAAGAATAAGTCAAAGTATAATTAATTACATACAAGATACTATGATGATCTCAAGTCCAAGAGGATCACTTGTACTACTATCACATTAGGAATTCCTATTTGACAGGCGAGTAAAACTCCATTAGGTATTCCATAGCGAGTCACGTTCAGTAAACTTATTCTCCAATAAGCACCTACACACTTGCTTTAGTGTCTCCACACAAATTACCATGAGATCAGTCATCCTCATCCAATGAGCAAGCAACATATGTACCAATCTATCCGGATTTACTAATCCCCCTTTTAGTAATCCCACGATTGGGAACTATTTTAGTTTTTAAGCTATCTAAGAATTTAGATCTCATTAACATGATCTCATCATGATTCTAAAACATTGCTTAAAAATATGGGTTATTTACATATTATAAAAACATCACCATGTAGATAATTAAATGCCTTAAATGAATATTTTATTAATAAATAAATAAGATTATTTACACAGTATGTGTTTTATCATCATACATGATTAGCTTGTATGCACAATACTGTCACTATTAACTAACCCGTGATAAATTCGTTCGGGTTTCTCGTATTTTGGGCAGTCACGATAAACACTCTTCCAGGAATCACCGACTTTGATTTGTCTGGGACAGTCTTTGGTATCACCACCCCCGCTGGACTTGGTTTCTCTACAGGACACACTCGAGCTATGTACCCTTCCTTTCCACAGTTATAACAAACCTTGGATTGCTATGTGCAGATGGGACTGATGTGTCCCTCTTCTCTGCATTTATAGCATACGACCGGCGGTCGTTCTCCTCACCTATAAACAGTTGATGCTGGTGCTGCTGTCGACGTCTTCACGTTCTCATTGTTGTACATTCTCTTCTTGAAATCTCCCCCTGGCTCACTTCTTCTATTATCATAGCTACGATTACCACCGGAGTGGTTACCACTTCTGGCCTGATAATTTTCTCCATGCTGATTGTCATTGTTTCGATGACTGCTGTCACCGGTACGACCTTGATTGTTGTGTCTTGGTTGAACATAATCATTATCTCGTTCTAACAATTGGGCCCTGTTCACCACATCTGAACATAAAGAAATTTTGTGAGAAATGAGGTACTGACTAATTTCGGGTTTCAAACCTCTCAGAAACATTTGCGTCATACGTTCCTCATTATCAACCAAATGAGATGCGAACCGGGATAATTCCGCGAACTTAGCCTCATACTGGGACACAATCATGTTGTTCTGTTCCGGTTTGATAAACTCTACCTCTTTCATATGACGAATACTTTCGGGAAATTACTTATCATTGAACAGTTTCTGAAATGCTTCCCAAGACATATTGACTGCGACAGACTGATTACGTTTCACAGATTCCCACCAATAATATGCCTCTCCACGGAACATAAACGTGGCGAATGAAACATTATGTTCCTCCGTGTATCCCAAGACATCAAATATCTTGGTAATTTGCTTAACCCACGTCTCTGACTTGATTGGATCTGGCTTTCCCTGAAACTATGGTGGTCCCAACTCTTTGAACTGCTTGGCAGTGACAAGCCGCGAGTTGTTATTTCCACATGTATTATGAACACGAGTCTCCCTCGTCTGGTTTTTCATGAACTGCAAAAAGATTCTAAACATCCCATCATTAATCGGCTGGTCAGTGGTGTTGTTTTCAGGAGGAGCATTGTTTTCCTGTTGCACATTCTCTTGGTTGGTGATCAAAGGTGTCTCCACGATTTTATTCACTCCATTAACATTTTCAGCTGCCATTCTCAAATATTGCCATACAATAAGGGTTAATTCAATAAATTAACATATCACATATTAACCCTATATGCTCTGACCGACCAATTAAATATCAAATAAGCTTAGGTAGGACACAGTAGCGAAGGTTTTACTCGTCTCTCCCCTCCTACTTTTATTTCCAAATCTCCGCCAGAGATCATATCCCTATCTGATACCAACTGTGACGCCCCCAAAATAGGTTCAATACCAACCCATTCTGAGCCGCCAAGTACATGGTACATAATTCCAAATACATATCTTTTACAACAAAAGGTTATGAGAAATACGATCATACAACTATGAGTTTCAATACAAATCGTATATAATAAGAAATATAAACATTCAAATTCAGTCCTCAATAATTATAATTAGTATCACACTATTTTACAAAAATAGTGAGGACTACTACTGCTCTACTCTGACCATTACACTGTTCCCCGACTAGTTCCTGCAACATTATCATTCCCTGAAGAGGACAATAGATGAAAAGGGTGAGCTCAACTAGTCCATTAAATAATATTATGACTAAGATAATGAAAAATAAATTATCGTTAGTCTTCAATAAATCAGATAAAATATTATGGACAACAAGTTTTAGATCAATATTCGCAGCGGAAATAACAATTCATTAGAAGAGTTAAGTGGAGAATGAAGTCTACTATCTTCTATAATTTAATATTTCATCATCAATATTTTATCCATATAACATCAATTAATATATATCTCGAATCAAATATCCATCTTTGCACTACGGGCCAAAGATATTCATTTGTATCACCAACTGGTAATGTTCATTTCAACACTTGTCCATCTATGCACTATGGGCTAAAGATATTCATAAGATAATCATTCATCTTTACACTACAAACCAAAGATATTAAGTTATATCACCATTTAGGACTAAGGATGATGAAAAATATTTTTAAAGAACGAATCCAGCGAGATTAAGGATTCGTATTTTAGTTTATTCAAGTTCAAAAATACTCCAAATTATTACTTTGTGGAGAAAAATTCAAGAATAAAGCTCAAAACTTGGATACAATCAAAGATAGGAACCTTAACAGACAATTTGGACAGATAGAAGAAAATTTAATTTTTCTGTGAATAGTACCGTATTTGTGAATAGTGTCGTATACGTGAATAGTAACCCCGACATGAAAAATATAAAATTTTCATAAGAAAAATCATATTTCGTGAATAGTACTCGTGAATAGTACCGTATTCGTGAATAGTGTCGTATACGTGAATAGTAACCCCGACGGAAAAGGTAAAAATTTCATAATAAAATTCATACCAATATTTCGATGAAATGATATTGAAAGAAATAACATCATTTACGAAATAAAATAACATCTCTTACAACTGTTGAACGAAAATAATATTCCTACGAATATTGAACGAAGATAATATTCCTTACGAATATTGAACGAAAATAATATTCCTTACGAATACGAAAAATAATATCTTAAGCGAATATGAAATAAATAATACTCCTTACAAGAAAAATAATATCCCTTACAAGAAAAATAATATCTCTTACCTTAACCGGAGAGTATTTTAGACTGGAATATCGGATATTATGTGGATGAAAACTTACACTGCTATCAACACTCAAAGTATCTAAATACTCACAAGAAATACGCTCGACATTATAGGGAAAAAAAATTCTGATTCTGGCGTGATTTTTGATTCTAAACTAAGCATCCTATTTATAGGAGAATGGAAGGATACTATTTGAATAAAAATCATGGACTGCACAGGAAAAATTTGGACGAAGTTCATGGGCGCGCACTTGCGGAAAAATTTAATTTTACTATTCATTACTGTGCAATAAAATATTCTGATAAAACAAAACTTTAAATAAAATATAATATATATATATATAATAATACTCCATCCCTTCACGCTTCCTTCCCCTTCCAACATCATTTATATATATATATATATATATATATATATATATATATATATATATATAAAACAAAACCTGAGATAACTTCTACCGACAGCTTTTGAAAAATGAGTAAGTAAATCCCATATAATAAGCAAAACTTATAACAAATACTTCAATAAAAAAACCCCCTCTATTTATCTCAATTCACTTAGCTTCACAAAACACATTTTTAATAATATTTTTTTTATCATTAATATTATAATTCACAATATTAACAATCAATACTGATAAAAATACTTCAGCACTAATTCCTTCCTTTATATCCACAAAATTAAATATTTCCTTATCATATAAATCAATAATTAACTATTCACAATAATATTACAGAACTACAATATTGATAGCCAGGTCGTTCCCAGGAAAGAGCGGGCTTTCCGACAAGGATTTCTCCTTACTGACGCGCAATTAGATTAATCTAACTTCTTTCCTCGACAGAACTTCCTTAGACATTGTCAATAATGCTATCTAATAATATTATTCAAATAATATGAATTATTGATTTGATAATTTGAAATACTGTGCAATGACAATTATTGAATCAATAAAATATTATACAATTATCAATGTAGCAATTATTGAATCAATAATATAAAATATTGAACAGTAATTACTATAACAAGTATTGAGTAGTGACTTCTTACGTAAGAATCAATAATTAAAATTATTTTGCAATACTGTAAAGCTATCTTGTGCAACACCGCCAGATTCATCGTATTTTAACCAATTTAGTATTTCAACAGTTTTAATTCTGTGAATAAATCGCCATAGTTATTTTTAGAAAAACTTATTCTTGTCGTTTTCTTCATCCGATAATTTTTTGTTATGGGGCCCACAAATGATTGCGCCGTCATACGAATATTCCCCGACAACAAGAATATTCCACGACCAAACGAATATTCCCCGACAAAAATGAATATTTTATTACCACTTGCTAACTTTGAAAAATTTGCACATATTTCCCATAATTCACCACATTTATCAAAATAATACCTTACTGTTTAAAAACAATATATAAAGAAAATTAAATTTTTATTCATAAAATTTGGGGTCTTACAGTTACGATAACAATAGGTTAATCAAAGGATAAGAAGTCGAAGTCGGAATTAATCAACGACACAGGCAAGTATCATAACCTATGCATTTACTTTATGCATGGAATCTATGATTATGCAAGTATCCTAACCCTTGCATTTACTTTATACAATGGATCTTGTAAGCAAGTTTCCTAACTTCATTTGATTTTGATATTGAATGCAAGTTCTCTATCTTACACAACTTTGGATATTGTGCAAGTTCTTAACTCTACTTTTTATTGAGCAAGTATTCTAACCATATTCTTTATTGAGCACGTACTTGAGCTTGTACTATTATTGATCGTACGAGTAAATAATTGTTACAATAATTCTTGTCTTATAAATTATATTTCATATCTTGATTTAAATCACAATTATATTCTTCGAATTATGTTGTGAGTATTGAACTTAGAAATTGTTCTTATATATATTGTTGAAGTTGTCTACGCCATTTGTTTCGGTTAAACCAATATCATGAATTAGAAAGTGATCCAACCCCATTGCTTGGTGAGGAATCTTATAAATTGACTGAGATGAATAACCCTCATTGAATGGGAAACTATATAGTCGGGGTGCCGACAACTGCAGGGTATGTTATGCATAACACCAGGTACGGTAGGCTGATCCCCTATTTGTACTTGTTTGGGTTTCCAGAAATATTTTTGGTGATTCTAGTAGGAGTTCGTGGTCCTTAGCGACTACTCAGTATCTAGTATTTATTAACTTGAAATTGTTAAATTCGTTGGATTCTTCTATAAATTCATGGTCCACAGTAACACTCAGTGATATCTATCCATTCACTTGAAATTGTTGAAACCTTTGAGTTCTTTAATAACTTCTCGACCCGTAGTGGTTCTTCATTAAGTTCACAGAATAGATTTGGAAACTATTGATATTTACTTTGTTCACAACATTCGTATTTAAATTCCAGAGCTATTAATTATCGTTTTACCCTTGAGATTAAGAATCGTATATACACCTGTTCACATTTATTGGCATATCACTTCCTGGGAAAATTTGTTGCTCACTCTTGCTTCCCATAAATATTTCAGTTAGGGCAGGACAAGGTGGAACCCCAGGACAAGAGCGAAGGCAAGGCTATGAAGTAGTTGTGCTCTTCTATGTTAGGATGTTTTCTTTATAATGTATTAAGACTTACTTAATGTTATATATTAAGTTATGTTTGGATTAAGTTATGAAGTGTATTAATAATAGTTTCGAGACTTGGGACGATAATATTTATGTTATATCAATGTAAATTATTCTATTATTTTGTTGTATAAGATTTTAGTATGTTATTAGTATTAGTACGTGAGGCACCGAATTCGAGATACGAGAGTCTGAATTTGGGGGCGTCACATTACCAGTTAGTGAGAAGGATGTTAAACAACAGTTGTGGAACTTATCAATGGTGGGAAATGGCTATGACTCAAAGATGTGTGGCTTAGAGACTTGAAGACACCTGTTGGTAGTTATTAGTTATGGGCAGTTTTGGGGAACTATCACCCCTTTGTTGGTAGCATCTTATTGGTGTAAACCTCTTGGCAGTTGGGGGTGTCAACCATTATGCTATAAATAACCAATGCATTGTGCACAAAATTTGTTGGGTAAAGAGCATAGAGAATGAATGTTTGGTGCATCATATGTGGGAAATACACGAGTTAGGCAAGGTGTCTAGTGCATTGCAAGCTTTTGGGAAAATTCCTAATTTATTGAGAGTGCAATAAAAAGTTGGACGTTTTAGCCTGTAAATTCGTGTGTTGTCAATTGCTTGCTTACATACAACTTGTGCTCCAAATCAGTATATATACAGTTGTGAGTGTGTGTATGTGTGTTGTTGGTCTAAACAGTGAGTCAGAGTGTTGTGCGGGGTTGGTTAACTAGTTGTGGGAGACGGACCAGACCAGATGAAAAATTCAAGTGTAAACTTCGGCCTTGTGACACATAGCATGATGCTTGTCTCTTAATTAAGCTAACCAGTAAAACCAAAAAAAAAAAAAATAAGGTCAAAAAACATATTTTACATAATTTGTCTCATTGTATGGAATTGAATGTACTCAAATTTTAGTATTAAAATATTACATTTTTTAAGAAAATCATTATTTTAAAAAAAAATTACTTTTCACATTTTAATGTTTAAGAAATAATGTGAACAAAATAGCACAAAAAATTCCTTTAGATAATACTCCATATCCCTATAAAAGGAATATTACTTTTTTATTGATATTTTTTCAATATTAAAATTTGGATAGGATGCATGCATTTTATTAAGCTTTTTTTTATAATTTCTTTTTAGTCAATAAGATATTAATGAAGAAAAGAAATATATCTATAAATAATACTCCATATGCTTCAAACTACAAATTCAATTTTGAATTTTTAAAATTAATTTGAAATATTTTTATATTTAAAAAATAATCAATCTCATAATTAATTTATAATATTCATATTTATATTAATGAATTTTTTTTTTAAAAGTCAATATGACCATGTAGAAATTGGTTACTTGAAAATACTCATTTGAACGACCCATATTTTAACTTCTAATTCTACAAATTGACTACGTACATACTGACGTGTCATCAAGAACTCAAATTACATGCATCGTCATCTTCTTTAATTTGTTCAGAATCTTGGGCTTTAATTTACAACTCTCTTTATATATATCGTTTGTCCGCTACTCTTACTATGGGTCAGGCTATAAGATGTCATATTGATAATAAACGTCGTCGTTTAGTCTGACAGCTAATCATTACAGTGATCATTGATAAGAGTTTTCATGACTGCTAGAAGGATTAGCAGTTGAGTCAAGTTGATCTTCTCCCTTAAATCTCACATTGAACGGAGATAGATTATTATGTTCATAGCAAACATTTGTTATGGATCATTATCATTATATAATTGTAACACCTCAGTCCCATATCGAAAGATATGAGAAAAATTTGTCTGTATATAAGGAATTATATAACTATCGATAGTACCTTCAAGTCATAATTTTTTGGATGAGCCTGTAATGGGTTAAGAATGACCCAAGAAGATACTACCTTGTTTAGATGGATTTGATTTGAACTTGGAATTTTAGGTAGGTCTTTTGAAATGGTATCAGAGAGGTCCGGATGTGATCTACATCCTTATTATACCGGCCGATTCCTTAATTACAGTGACAGCCAACGTCCAGCCGTCCGAATCTGTGTTTTGTTTTGTAAGCTATCACAAAGCACCAAATCATATAACCATGAACAAACACGTAGTACAAAGGAAACAAAATTAAAATTGTAAGTGATCAGTTTCTATTTATACTTGATATTTAGAAAACTGAAGTAGAACCTCAAAACTTCAAATATTATTATTATTAGTTTAAAATGATACATCTGTATTAATAAAACAGGACCTAATTTGAATCCATTACACTTTAAAATTTGAGAAACCACAATAGCGGCTTAGATTCAATCTCAACTCTTCCAACTTAATCCAAGGGCTCCCATCTCATCTCACTTCCAAAGAATCCCGCCCAAATCAACCCCCCTTATACGCTACCCAGATCCCAACCTCTGTTCCTTCTCATCCCGCATGATCTACGTTTGAGATCCGGCCGAAGATCCAACCATTTAATTTACCGACTGAAAATAACATTTCTCTATTAAGTTTTAGTGTCTTCTTCACGGTCACATTTGTATCTCATTCAGTGGCATTCTATTTAGGTGGAATATGAGATTAGTGAGAGAATTTGTTGACTGTGAGTGGGTTTGCTATGGGTGTGGAAAAATATTGGAGGTATAGTGGAGGGATTTTGGTTTGGCCAAATTTTAAGCTGGCATTGGTGCATC
Source organism: Panax ginseng (assembly GCA_020205605.1). NCBI lineage: Eukaryota > Viridiplantae > Streptophyta > Magnoliopsida > Apiales > Araliaceae > Panax > Panax ginseng. Next base: position 24,471,671 of record CM035130.1, on the reverse strand, counting down.
CTCAAAACTACAACAAGCCCTTTCGCCGGAGATGGTGTTCTCTGGCGCCGGCTCAACGGCGGCCGATCCGGTGGTCCTTGGTTTGTGGATTTATGCTGTTTGTTTTGGGTTTAATTTCGTTGTTTACTGGACACATGGCTTCTGGTCTTGAGTGGCACTCCTAGAGATTAGGAACGCGTAGTTGGTAATCTCTAATCTTTCTACATCCATATATGCTAAATTGTAGTGTTGGAAAAATGAGAGTTGCCTATTTTCAAACTGTTGTCCATTTCTCTGTTTTGGTGTGATTTAGAATGAAAAAAAATTCTGCAAGGTATATTGTTATGGATGGCCTTTGTTTTGGTCTTCACAATTTTTCTTTGTTTTGTTAGGGTCATAATATAAAGTGGATTCATTGTTTCTAGGAATGTGTATAATGTTCTCAATTTTGATACTTCCTAAAGATGCATTTGGAAATAATGTCTCTGCAAGTAGTGAAGGGACTCGATTGCAAATGTGCTCAATGTGACCAATAAAGGATGGAATGGATTTGGCTATATCCCGGCTGAGTTTATTGCAGTCACTGCTGGAAGACTCTTCCTTCATGTAGATGAGGGGAATCAAACCTTTAGTTTATAATCACTTAAACCAGAAATCTGTAAAGTGTATTTTGAGTATTGCTTATCAAGGAGGAGAAAAATGTATTCTGAGAGTAGAAACACATTGAAATTTTGAGAGCGCTCATTGTGGTTTGAAAATGAACATCAATTGGCACAAATGTAATATTAGTCACTATAAATCAATCACTCATTGCTCTTCTTTTTTATCACACTCACAGTTGATTGCAGGTGTAATCTGAATGGTGAAATGCCTGATTCAGTGCTCTTTCCATAATGTTTAACGTTGATGTAATTTCATGCATTTGTTATTGTTCCAGGGTTTACCAAGGAAACTTAAATGCACAAAGATGTCAATGGAGTCATCGACTATTCCCTCTCAATTCAGCTTCAATAGGTAACTTTCTATTTCTATTTCTCCTTACATAAACATCTATATATGTATTTGAGTCCCCCTTCAAGATACGCACAAACAATTCTATTGAATAAACTTTAGACTGTTTCTGAATTTTGATTTGAATTTAATAAAAGACATATTGTAACCCTATACATCTGTTTAATTTGTGCTTCTATATGTCCTTGGACTTTGTTTAGAACCTTTAGCCGGCCTCCCTAACCTCTTGGCAGGTTACATATAGCACATCAACTACACATACTGCAATTGCATGATAATTCTAAGGTCCGAAATCATCATGATGTTGCCACAGGTAGCATTTTTTAGATTTCTTTCCACTCAAATATTTACCCAGCAATTCCCTGCAAACTTATTGATTCCTATATATATCCAGGTTGCAACCATGAAGCGTACGCAGAAGAAATGACCATGCATCGTCTGTTTCTTCTGTTTATTTGGTACAATCCAGTGTCTCATTACAGAAAGAAATTCAGATGCATTGAGATGATAGCGGTTGGTTTTGCGGTAATTAAGGAGATGATATCCATTATCCCATCAGAGTATTAACCGATTTAAGCTCATTATTTAGCTTCATCTTAGGCTTTTTTTTGTGCACTCCGACTTTGTGTTGTTATTTGCTCAATACGCTTCACAACGCTAGCAAATTTTGAAGGAAAGTGCGGAATGCCAAAGGTACCTAACTTCTAAATGTTAGCCACATTTACAAACAGTTGGCATCTTATCTATATATGACTTTTTAAAATTTTGAAATAGCTGAATTGGGATTAGTTCAATTATCTCGAGTACTGCTGACTTTAGTGCTAAAGTTTGTAACTTTTTTTAAAATTGTTGATCAAATTTTATGTTTTTATTGAGAAAAAATGATGGGTGTTGTTGTGGCTATTTATTTTATCCATCACTTTCTCCCTTTTCATTTTTTTAGCTTTTTTCCTCGGATTCAACGATTTTGAAAAAAGAATTCATATTCTGTTCTCTGCTTTTCTTTTTTTAATATGTGTGTTCTTATTTCTCTTGATTGGTTCCCTTTAGTTTTGGAAAAACGATTGGTTCTTATTTCTTATTTTTTAATTCATATTTTGTTCTCTGCTTTTCTTTTTTTCCTCGGATTCAACGATTTTGAAAAAAGAATTAATATGCTTCTTGGAGCATAGTCTATTGATGTGATAATGGATTAAATTTTGGTTCATCCTATATTCTTGCTTTAAGTGAACTAGATTTACTTGGACATGTTGAGCTTTGATGGAGGTTCCGATGCAATATACTTGATCAAAATTTTAGCTTTTAGTAAAATAGTCATACAAAGACTATAATTATCATTATTTTGTGTTATGTTATTTCAATTGTTGTTTAGATTCATGGTTTTAGTGGTATTGAAACTGAGAGAACATCTACATTTTGTTTATATTGTAGATCTTTTGATGACTTTAATTGGTTCTCTTTTTTAGTGTAGTTATGGTACACCACTCCTCCCATGTTTTTAGTTTATATTTGGAAACTGCTAGAGAGGAGGAACGAAAAATTAGATAAAGACTCTTTGCAACCTAAAATTTTAGGCAAAGTTGTTTGATTTTCTGTTTTCTATGGTAAGAAATTCCTTTCTGAGCTATCATTATTCTTCCGAAATGTTTTGGATAGTTGAGGATCAAGTTTTTTTAAATAGTTACTTGAAAATTTTGGCTTAACACATAAGGACGCATGTTTCGTCTTTTGTAAAGTTAATTAATTATACAAGGTTATGATGATTTTTGGTATGAAATGATGGTTGTTTTGGTGGTTTGGATATATATTGATGATTGTAAGTTTTATAGACAGATTTAAATTTTTTTGGATATCTATTTTTAAAGGAAACTCTGCCGAATTTTTTTGAAACTAGTAGCGACTAGCTTTATGTTTTGGTGGATGAATATGTGTTGATGATTGAGTATGTATTAATTATTATGATGGTATGGTGAATTATGATAATTATTATGTCTAATTGTAAGTTATTTTAAGTTGCAAAGAGACTTTAAGTAATATAGTGTTTTTCGTTATGTGGGCAAATACTAGTGAGTATATATTATTTGACAGTCAAATAAAGGTCACATTACTTAATCATACAACAAACATATCTCATATTTCTCATAGATTTCACATAACACACACTTAGGGGGGTGTATTCAATTAGGATTTTTAAAGACTTTTAAAGACTGTTAAAGTTTGGGTGTATTCAATCAAGACATTTAAAGAGTTTATAAAAGTTTGGTGGTATTCAATTACAACTTTTTTAATGTCTTTAAAAGTTATGTGGTATTGAATTAAGATTTTTACAAAGTCTATAAAAGTATTTTGGTATTCAAAAAGTCATAGACTTTTCAAATTTCTATTAAATGATAGACTTTGACAGACTTTAGAAGAAGAATTATAACTATCAACCCATATCCAAAGTCTGACCTCATCTCTAAAAATTTCTAAAGACTTTCAAATAAACACAAAGGTGGATAAAACTAGTTATTAATTGGACTTTGTCTTTTATTGGGTCAAACTAATTATTTATTTTATATGGGTTAATAAATATTAATATGTGATGGATAAATAATTTGATAAAATTTGGGCCATAAAAATAATTATAATAATAGAATTAACAAGATATATTAATAAGTAAACAAATAAACCTAATCTGAATTGGCGAGGGAAAAAACAACCGTTCCAAAGCTTCCAATAGAAAGAGGAAAGAGATTTGTTCAACAAAGGTGAGATAAAATCATAAAACTCTCATATTAATTGTAAAGATTATGTATGTATAATATATGAAAATAAAAAATATATGATGTGTATGTGTTACTGTTAATATATGATTATGTATGTATAATATATGAAATTATTGTTAATTTTTGAAAATATATGATCATTAAACACAACGAAGATTATGTATGTGTAAAATAACTTGCACGTAAAATTACTCAATACAGTTATTTTGTAGCCAATTTGTTAGCAAGAATAAAATGCGAATTATTATCTCATTGATACTAACTCTAGATTAACCGCTGGGTATGAACATAAAATTGCTATGATTCGCATGAAGCCATGAACCATGATAACAGGTTTATATATATAGAGAAATTCTTGAATTATTGCTTAGAAAAACTCTGAGCAGACAAACATACAAAAATAGCTTGGACAAGGCTTTCTTGATTCATCAGCCACGTATTCATCTCAATTTTAAATTTATTATTTTGCAATTTGAGTTTAGAAAATCAAAATCTATCTCTACTTTTAATACAAACATTATACTTCAATTTTAAAAGGGATGTATACATTAAAAGACAAGACAGTGAACAAAAATATTTGTTTTAAATTTGGTAGAATTAAGGAGAAGACAAGACATGAAAACAAATAAAACTTACTTATCACCGGTAAGTATTTACGTTAGATTTTAAAAAAGAGTTTTGTGGTCATGTGTGGTAGGACAAACAATATATTGTATCTTCATCACTTTGCTGGTACAAAATTGCTGACCATTGTATGTATAATATATGATTATGATTATGTGTTTAGACTAATAAATTACTATAGGAAATACTAAGATAGATGTGTATTCAGTTTTCATGTTTAGACAAGTGCAACACTAAGAACTATATACTCGGTTGTTTCTGATAAAATGAATAAGAATAGAAAATAGTTTGAGCATAAATACATAATTAAAGTATCCAATAGTTTGAGAATAAGAATATGAGCTTAATTTTTGTATTAATTCTGTAATTTTTTAAAGTTTTATTCAGATCCTAAGATTCAAATGTATTATGAAATGAGTAGAATAATATGAACGCTTTCAATATATATAAAATCTCATGCCACAATAATATAATGAGATTTACTCTAGTTCATAAAAAAAGAAAGAGATGTTGCATACATGGGCTAATTAACAATTAATATAAATTGTAAGATATATTAGAAGTATACAAAAGTCTATCATAGTCTTGATAAAAAGTTTATAAAAAGTCATTTTATTTCATATAGATCTATAAAAAGTCATTTTAAAAGAATTTTTAAAGTTTTTAAAAGTCATTAAAATCTCATACAAAAGTATGTCACTTAAAAAAAGTCATTAAAAATCTTGAATACACCTCCTTAATCGATAAGAGAGATGTACTTGTGGTTTTAAACTTTTAATTAGGCACAAATATCAATAGCCTTGACCTCAGACTTCTTCACCTCCTCTTTGGGAACAGTGACAGTAAGCACACCATTCTCCATACTAGCCTTCACCTGTTCCATCTTCGCATTCTCTGGCAGCCTGAACCGGCGGAGGAACTTGCCGCTGCTCCTCTCGACGCGATGCCACTTGTCATTCTTCTCCTCTTTCTCATTGCTTCTCTCTCCGCTGATCTGGAGGACTCTCCCGTCTTCAACCTCCACCTTCACTTCCTCTTTCTTCAGCCCCGGGAGATCGGCCTTGAAGACGTGCGCCTCCGGCGTCTCCTTCCAATCAACGCGCGCATTGGCAAATGCAGAGGTCTCGCCGGAAACATTGCTGATAGGAAACAAGTCCTGAAAAGGGTCGAAAATATCGAGGGAGAATGGATCGAATACACTGCTTCGTCGGCCGCCGAATAAGCTTGGAATTAGCGCCATTTTTGGGTGATCGATTGTTTTGATTGATTTATTGGGAGATTTGGCTGGTGATGAGAGGATTTTAAGTGCGAGCTATTGGATTTCGATTGGTGGTTGATGAAATGGTGGGGAGGGGAAAGGTATTTATAATGTGAAGAAGATGAATCGAGTGTTGTCTGGGGGTTTCGAACGAATTCTAATTTTACACCGGGGCAGAGGAGAGAGGGAGAGGGAGAGGGAGAGAGCGCACGAGAGAGTTCTACAAACTTCTGCCACGTTCGTCTGTTTCCTGAGAATTCCCAGTAGGATCCCACAGGTTTGGGCTATACTTTAGTAGCACTTATTTATAAAAATAATGTTACTATTACATAAAAAAAAAAAAAAAAATCACATAAAACTCACACACACTATATTATGGGTCTCATGTGTCAAGCGGGGCTCAGAAATATACATGTGTGTATATGAATTTTATGTGATATTTTTATGTAATAGTAGCATTGTTTTATTTGTAATAAAAAAAATTAAACTCGAAAGAATACATTTAAGAAAGTGGGTAATTTGAGGCCAAACATATTGATTGCTTAGTAGAAACAATATCAATTCTTATCACATATAATATCATAAAAAATCATCATCTCATCGTAGGCACTTCTTAATTTATTGTTGAATTAAGTGGACCATGTCAACAACAAATCAAAGAGTGTCACACGTACAGTATGTAAGCTTTATGTAAAATTATTATGTGATAATAGCATTATTGTAGTACAAACTAACAAACGTTATTTACTCGTACCAGTTGCCTTTCACTTGTGTTCCCAAATTTTCTCAAAACTTCTTAATCTTTTAGTTAACTAAAACGTTAAAATGAAAAATTGTACTTTGAGTATCATTTTGTTTCAATTATATAGTACTTGATTTTATAATATAACAATCATATACTTCCTTCGTCCCAAAATAATTATTCAGTTTTAACTTTTTTTAGTCAAATTGACTATTTTTAAAATTAATAATTAAGCATGTATAAATATATTTTTAACATTATAAAAATTGGTATTAGTAGTAAATTGTTTATACTTTTTTTTGTTATAATCTCTTCACCTATATTTTGGCAAAAATGGTACAAAAAATGTTTTAAAAATAGTCAATTTGACTAAAAAAAATCAAAACTTAGCAATTATTTTGGGACGGAGAGAGTATCTCGTAATACAATTATTAGTATAAAATTGTACCTTTTAAGATATAGTTAACAAAAAATTTTATGTGGACATGAAAATTGGGTCTGGTGTATTTGAATTTTACCTATTTTTATTTTGACCCCAATGAGAAATAAAAGTATAAATATGCAAAATTTAAATACATTCAGATCTAATTTTCATGTCCAATTTTTATATCCGCATAGAAGAACTCTATAATTAATAGTGCAAAACTTAAAGGCAAAATATATATTTTGCAATACTAATTGAATTGTATGAGGAAGTAGTGGTTTATAATTATGTATAGCAATTGATAATTCAATACAAGATTCGATAAATACCGATCATGAAAAATCAATACTGCTACTGTGTCAAAAATATTAGTAAATACCGATCTAATATACTAATATTGTGCCAATACCAAATAATACCGTATCGATATAATATACTGGTATCGTACCGATACCAAATAATACCTTACCAAATGTTTCATTTTGCATAGCGCTCGTTAATTCCTACCATTTTGTTAGGGGTGTGCATCGGTAAAAGATCATATCGGACCGGTTCAAACCGTACCGGTTCAAACTGTACCGTACTGATTTCACTAAAAAATGAAAATTGGTATCGATATCGAATTACTGATATCTCGAACCGGTACAGGTAAATAACAAATATGTCCTTTTTTTTCCTCCTCTTTTTCCCTTTAGTAGCTCCACGCCTCCACAGAACCAAATAAGCAATCACCAATTTTTGAGAGCTAAAGAAGAATTAAATAGCCATAACAAACTTTCTAAAGATGAAATAAAGTTGAAAAGATATATTCAAGACAAAAAAAAATAATTTTAAAATTATATATATATAATTATCATCCATAGCCCCTCTCAAGCCTCTTATCATCCCACCACCTCTGCAAAAATAACATCCTCAGAAAAAGAAAAAAAACAAACCCTCCCCCAACAATCATTACCAAATCTTTTAGCAGGATCCGGTTATGTTAATTTCATGATAAATTGGTCAATTGACCAATACAGTGTTGACATGCAAATAGATCACTTCCCGACCTTCGTGTTGACACTGTATTAGTCAATTGATCAAAATTAACTTCATACTAACCACTTTCCTTTTAGCATAAACAACACCATCTTCAATTTACTTCTGTAACCAACAAATTTACCAACAGATCTATCAATAAATCAACCACAACAATGAGATCGAGTCGACAGACTTCCTGAACTCATTGTCGAAAAAGAAAAATAACAAGAAGAAAAAAAATAAGAAAGAGAAGAAGAATACAATACATGCAATCGCCGAGTGATGGACTCCATAGCTTATTTTATCTAATTCTTTGCTCCAATTCATTGATGGTCCAAATTGTATTGCTAAGAGAATGAAAGAGTGGAGACCAAAGATTGTGAAAGTCAGAAGTGTAATGACTTTGTTGGCTCACCGTATGCAATATAACATGTATGTATAATCAGATAGAACCGTTACATAAGTGAAGGTTGAAAGAAAAAAAACAACAACAAAATCTTTATTTTTACTTCAAATATTTAGTACAACACATACATCAATAATAGCAAATCCAATTTCCGGTCTTTTGATAAAAACGCATGCACAAATTGAATTATTCTCAAATCCTTCTTTTAAAAAATATTCACTGAGGCGATTATACTACATGCGTCCAGATTGCTTTAACCCATATAGGGATCTTTGTAGCTTGATAGAATACATACTTCGAGATGTAAAAAATTATATGCTTCAAACATTTTATATCCTTTAGGGATTTTCATGTAGATATTAGTATTTAACGATCCATACAAATATGTTTTAACAACATCCTTTAATCGCATATCCTAAATATATTTTGCTACCAAGCTAAAAAAATCTAAATATAATTGCGTCCATTACAGGATCATATTTTTTTCATAATCAATAGCAGGTCTCTGCAAGAAACCTTGTGCTACAAGTTGCGCTTTGTACCTTATAATTTCATTTTTCTCATTTCTTTTATGTACAAATACCCATTTGTATCCAACAAGAATTACACCTTTATGTGTTCGAACTACATGTCCAAAAACTTCACGTTTATTTAGTGAATTTAATTCTACTTGAATCGCCTCTTTCCACATTGGTCAATCATTTCTACGTTGACATTTATCAACGGTTTGTGGTTCATATTCATGATCATTACTTCTATTTATATCAAGAACAACTTTATATGAAAATATGTTGTCGACAACAATTTTATTTCTATCCAATATATCCGTCTCCTGTATATCCATAATGTTTCGAGATCTCGTTATTTTCAGGTACCTGATCCTCTTCAGGGGATAACTCTTCAAGAGTTTTATTTTTAGGAGATTTTTGTTCATAAGTTTTGGATAGATCAATAAATTTTGTAGCTTGTTTAATAGGTATAGCCTCTTTATAGGCTGCAACTTATTTTTCTTCTGGGGAATTTTATCTTTAACACCGATCATTCTTCCAAGTTTCAGGTGTGACTTTGACTTAATTAGTTGCTACTATATTAATTAATTGTCCTACAGGAACTTCAATCCGTACTGGAGTATTAGTAGCTAGAATGTCAGATTTCACTATTTTTTATTATCGGTGAATAATTCTTGTAATTGATTTGCAAGTCCTTGCAAATGAATAATCATTTGAACTTTCAGTTCACATTGATTTGTATGAGGATCAAGATGAGATAACGTCGAAACATTTCATGTAATCTCCCATCGTGCTTCAGGCAACGATCTCACGTCGTGCTTCAGGCAACGACTTTTCTCCCCCTAATTGTGGGAAGATTGTTTTATTAAAATAATAATCCTCAAAACATGCCTTAAAAATATCACTTGTTGAGGTTATGATGCAACATGTAAAATAGCATGACCCCAAGAATAAAATGGTAATTTTGATTTCATAATCGCAGGTCGAACAATAATTTTAAGTCTCTTGATAATAATTCAACTAAATCATTTTGAGTATATGTATACGCAACAAGATGTTTAACATCAATTCTAATTAACATGCAATATTTATCAAAAATTTGAGATGTGAATTTTATCAACATTATCTAAATAAATTTTCCTGGTTGAATCGATAATTAGGATATTTCACTCAACCTGATTATTTAAGTATTAAGCCCAGTAAATATAACATTTTTAGTATAAAATAAACATACATATGATCATTTGGTTAATGCACAAGTAAAATCATAAAATACTTGAATATACCACAATGTGGGTGTATTGGTCCACATACATCACCCTGAATTCTTTCTTAGAAAGATGAACACTCAATAACAATCATTAAATGTGATGGTTTGGTAATTAATCTACTTTGATATAATCAACAGGTAAAGGAATTTTCTGGTTCTTTAAGGGATGTTCAAGAGAGTTTTCAATAATTCAATGCATCATTATTGATCCCAGTGATCATGCCAAAGCATAAAAACATTTAGATCCGAACGTTTCTGGTGTATTGCACACTTTTGGTGTATTGCACACCAGAACACTTTTGGTGTATTGCACACCAGAACGCTTCTGGTGTATTGCACACTTCTGGTGTATTACAACATTTGTTTCAAATGTTCTCATTTTAGTATAATTTAACTCAAGATAGAAAATATACAGTTTTTCTAATATGAGCTTCTGGCCCAATACTATTGAAGTAATATAAAGAAATTCTTCACTGCCTTCAATATTGGTTTCAATATGATAACCATTATAACGTATATCCTTAAAGCTGAGTAAATTTCTGCTTGCCTCAGAAGAATATATAAAGAATCATCAATACAAAATTTTGTGCCCTTTGACAACATTATAATCGCTCTTCCAGAGACTTTAATTAAGTTTGATGAATAATCACTATTCAAGAGTCTTCAATTATGTTTGATGAATAATCGCTCTTTTAGAGCCTTCAATTAAGTTTGATGAGCTTCTGGTACAACTTCATATATGCAAAACATAAATTTAACTTTATTACTTGAAACATAAAATTACTTATTATAATGTCATAATATAATGAAATAAAAATAATTAATTGGTATGAACATTTCTATCAACATATCATCAAGGAAATCATAGATATCAAAATTAGTTATATCCACTCTATTTGAAAAGTCAAAATAATTCATGGGATCTTCAGGATCATTATGATCAATAAAATTTATTTCAATTTTATTTCCTTTTCTTTTATGGAGTCTTGGTACAAATTTATCAATTAATGTTTAGGAGTACGACAAGTACATTCCATTTTCTATATTGATAGTTCTTTTCACGCTCACAACCACAACCATAATTTCCTCTATGTTTATCAAATGAGATTTCATTCACTTCAGGGAATGGAGTAGAACCAATCGGGCGAGATTGCTGGTTTTTCAACAAAAACTCATTATTTGTTCAATCACTAGAAGAAATGATATCACTTATAGGAATATAATTTCCTTTATCGCTTCAGGGAATATTTTGTAAACTTACGCTCTCGATATTGCTGCTGCAGGAGCATATTCGAGCAGCAATATCGAGGCATGAAATATAATAAATATTTTTTCTAACATGTCTTTATCAATATTTTTTTTTCATGGAGGTAATAATGAATAAAAATCATTGATTTTTGCATGATCCTGCAGGGATGTATGATTGTCAATTTTAATTGTATCTCCAAGGTTCTTTGCCTTTATATGAATCTCAACATCAAGATTCCATTACAAACAATTCTTGCTCGATATAAATCAAGGGCAACAAATTCAAATTTATAAGATTTGAATATTAAATAACTAAACATATTCCCCATCAAATTAAATAATTATATATGTTCAGATTTAATTGTAATGAAATAATTTATAGAAATGCAATAAAACACGAAACTAAATTTGTCCACTAAAATTAAATAACAAACCAACACTACTAAGTATATTAGTCATTGTAATTTCATACAAAAATATATCGAAAATATTAGAAATTTAATTTATTATAATATAACAACGCTACGTAACTATCACCATTCAAAGACTGAAAAATTTGCATGAAGTATATAAAAATGTAAAGAATAAATGATAATAATTCATGCCTCTTATCATAATGAATACCTCATAGGATTGCAGATAAAGAATATAAGTAATTCTCGTTAGTAATTAACTGAATAAAAATGTGCAAGGCATAGGAGTATGAAAAAAAATGTGTTGAGTAAAAATAAAGACAGTAAGCTAAATTGTATAAACATAAGCGAGATATAGTTAAAACTGTAACTGAACAATGAAAAATTATATCAAAAAATAAGGTAATTCTAATCTTACTAAGTTTGTATACATGATACTAACTTTCTGCATGTTAGTGACAACAGTAACAAAATAATATTTTGAGTAAATTGTGTTATCTGCGCTCAAAAGCAATGAATACATCACTAAAAATAAGCACGCTAAATAATACAACTAAATGGTAATGAGAACCAGATGCTAATCAGTCAAAATGCTAGATCAAGAAAATATAAAAGTTAAATATTCGTTGCTTTGTAGGCTATATTGTAATTCCAGTACACCGTACAATGTAATGTATCGCCTAGAAAAATAATGATAACAAAAATCTAAAACACTCTTGATGGGACAACCGAAATTAAATAGTTTACATAACAACTGTTAAATAGTTCTATTATAAATACAAGGATTTGTGGAAAAGTGCAGTAAAAAGAAACAACAACTGCATATGAAATTAACCATGTTGTTTGCATGTTTGTTGATTTTTTCAGAATAATCGAATTATTTGTGATCACATGCATAGAATAATTATCAGAAAAAAAAAAATAGTACAGGCATGCATGATGACCATGCAATACACAAACACACATATATAGAGAGAGAGTTATACCTTCTTCTACTTCAAACCAAAAATGATTATCTTCAAGATGAAGGTGAGAAGCAACTCGTACTGATAACGTGTTATAAAAGATTAATATTATGAACAAAGATGATTAGAAGAAAAGAGAGTATTATCATAATCTTTTTGTATCTCAATCACTTTACAATGCTCTTATTTATAGAAATAAGAATATCAATACTAAGAAGTTATGAGTTTCAAAACTCAATGGACATGGAAGTTATAAGATCATTACGTTAAAGATAGGGAGGATGAATCTAGACATCCTTTATAATTTTATAACAAACAACAAAATCTTTACTTTTACTTCAAATATTTAGTACAAAACTACAATAACCGCACAATCTTAATTTTACGACATTCAGACATCACCAAAATTTTAAACAGACAAACACAGGATAGTCATATTGGAAGGGCAGATTGAAGGCGGCTAACTGCATTATTATCAAGTACTAGCTAGCCAGAAATGGCAATGGCCTTGACCTCAGGCTTCTTCACCTCCTCTTTGGGCACAGTCACCGTAAGCACGCCATTCTCCATACTAGCCTTCACTTCTTCCAGCTTTGCATTCTCTGGCAGCCGGAACCGGCGGAGGAACTTGCCGCTGCTCCTCTCCACACGGTGCCACTTGTCGTTCTTCTCCTCTTTCTCGTTGCTTCTCTCTCCGCTGATCCGGAGGACTCTGCCGTCTTCGACCTCAACCTTCACCTCCTCTTTCTTCAGACCCGGAAGATCGGCCTTGAACACGTGAGCCTCCGGCGTCTCTTTCCAATCAATCCTAGTGTTTACAAATGCTGAGGTTTCCCGAGCCGAATTGGGAACATTGGCCAGAACGTTGGAGAATTCCTGGAATGGGTCGAAGTGATCAAGAGAGAATGGGTCGGAAAGGCTGCTTCGCCGGCCGCCGAAGAAACTCGGAATTAGGGCCATCGTTTGTATAATGGGTGGGATTGATCAACAGATTGGAGTTTGGAAGATGGAATTTAATTTGATAACAACGGGGATTTTTGTTTCTGATGGGTAAATGGGGGAGATTTGAATGGCATTTATAGGGTGAAAATGAAGAATCCAGACTTATCTGGGGTTTTCCATACTTGATTGTTTAAACTTAAATTCACACACAGGGAGAGAAAGAGCGCGAGAGAGTTCGACAACCTTCTACGACGCTCATTTGCTTCCGTCCGTTCCATTACCGCCGTTAAGTCCAAATAAGTGGGCTAATGGCAATTATTACATTTGGGTTTCAATATCAAGGAAAACAATAAGATTTTGGGTTGGGCTTTCATCATCAAAAGTTTTTGGTAAGCCCAATGTTCATAACACAAAAACCATCGGTCCGTTGTTTTAAAAAATTGAAAATGTATGTTTCCCACCCTTAATTTCTTCCTAGTTCTCCTCTTGGCCTCTTTCCCAGACTTCCTATTATGCCCCTGTGACATTGTAATAGTGTAGGTTATCCAAAAAATAAATAAAAAGTGTGATCATTTATAGTAAGTACGCATAGCTTAAACCAAAAAATGGAAGTATTTCATGTTTGTGAAATTTATAAATATTAATGATCTATTTTTGTACCATATAAACCCCTAAAATTAATAAATTATTAGCTTAATAGAGTTGTAGGATAATAAAAAAAATTGAGTTATAATTACAATTTTCTTTGGTAACTCTCGTTAAACATTTTTAATAAGTAGCAAATACAAGCATAATTGTTAAACCCCAAATTCATTAGACTATTTTTGATGGAGTGTGTTTGAACTCAAAAGTCGTTTAAAAGCACATTTCAAACCAATCAAAACCCTATGGAACTAAGGAACTTTTGATAGAAAAATAAAAAACAAGATCCGGCTTCATGGTAAGTTTGGTCAATTAATTAATACAGTAGATCAATTTTCGATCTGTGTGTAGACATTATATTGATCCATTGACTAAAATTAAATGCTAACCACCCCCTAAAAAACATGTTCGTAAATATACAAATGTACAACCAATTTAGTCCCCAAAGAAGTGACAATTTTTTGGTACACTACTATCTGTACTAATAGTAAAAAGAGTAGCTATAGAAGTTGACAATATTACACCACCCACTCTTGTGATTGCACGATGTAACCAACAATTACCGTAATATCATCAGGCTTCCCCCCTACATGCTGATAACCAGCCTCACTAGCAGCACTTGCAAAGGGACTCGACCCATTTTTATTCTTGGATTTACCCAAAGCACACTTGGCTATAATCTGCGCTAAAAGCTGTGGGTCGTCTTGTCCCCTCAAAATCAGCAAATCCTCAATATCCCACCCAAACACATTATCAAACAATCCATCAGTCCCGACAACAACAATGTCCCCAACTTCAACCCCAACTCTAAACTCTGCAGCCAAGTTCGGGCAGTCGCTCCTGTTCCCCAATTGAAACGGGCAATTAAACCTTCTCTGTTGCGAGGGCGATGCGAATACGATTCGCCCTCCTCGAATCAACACAAACCCACTATCCCCAATATTAACTGCCTGCAAAAAATCTTCCAATAATGTAATGATACAAGCCGTGGAAGATCCTTCATTATCTGTATTCAAGAAGGCTTCGTTTAAAACCTGTTTTGGATCAATTCCTCTGCTTCTTTTCCTGCTCTGGTCTTGAACAGCGGACTCGGCGTTTGACATGAGTTCGCGTGCGTATTCGCCGGCGTCCACGCCCTTTTTAGCCCAACCGCCGACGCCATCTGCAACGCCTATCGTCTGCTCCTCGGGGCAGATGAAGTGAGCGTCTTCGCCGAGGGGTTTCAACTTGTTTTTCTTGGGTATATATCGCGACCCAGCAACCATTTTCAATTTTTTCTTGCTAAAATTTGCATCAGTTTCTGGGAAATTTTTGTAGAAGGATCTTTGTACCGGTCTAAGTTTCTTTTGGGCTGTACGTGCCATGGTTGGCAAAGAATTGAAATACCCATAATTTTTTCATAAAGAGGGGAGATTGTAAGACTCCGGATTTTATGAAATAAAAGTATTCAATTTTTCAATTTAGTAAATGATTAAATTGATAAAAGTTTTAAGTTAAGGGTGATATATGCAAATATTTTTTTTAATAAGCAAGTAGTTATAAAATATTCATTATTATTTTTAATATTCGCTTGGTAGGTGGAATATTCTTTTTGTTTTAGAATATTCGCATCGCACGCACGCAAATTATTTGTGGGTCCCATAACGTAAAATTTTTAGATGAAGAAAACGACACGAATGAGTTTTTTAAAATAACTACAGAATTTGCCATCAAGTAACACCGCTGTTGAAATACCCAAGTAGTTAAAAATTATGTAATACGAATTCTTGCATGAAGCACTACCAGATTGCACAAAGATTTTTATATTATTGTTAATTCAATAATTGCTGCTACAAAATATTTTCTATTATCAAATCAATAATTCATATTATTTGTGAATAATTAATTATTGATAAAAATGATAAGAAAATATTTATTTAATGGGGGAATTTTTAAAGAGATAATTGTTGAAAATTGATATTTTATCTTTTTTGATAAAATAATTTATTCAAATATATTATTATAATATTACATTATAAAATAATTTATTCAAATATATTATTATAATATTACATTATAGAAGGATCTTTGTACCGGTCGAAGTTTCTTTTGGGCTGTACGTGCCATGGTCGGGAAAGAATTGAAAACTAGTTTTTGGAGAATTGAAGAAGGGAGGAGGAGGAGGAGGGTTTAAGAAAATTTTAGTGGGTGTGGGTATAGTAAACTTAGTGGGGTTTCGGGAAGAGGGAGTATTAGACAAGATTTGAGGCGGCCTTAATTAGATCATAATTAACTTGATAGCCAAGTACGTCTTGTGGCTAGAGGAGCCATTCATTTGTTTTCAATGTAAAGTTATTTATTTTCATTTTTTAGTACATGCTATCTACAAACGAATTAGAATTAGAATTAGAATTAGAATTAGTTAAATAGTTTTATGTGATTTTTGAGAGAATAGTTTGAAAGTTGGAAAAATGCCAAAAAAAGAAAATCAAATTGCAAAATTTACACTTTAATTATGGGATCTTATAGTTATTTTGTGTAGAGACATAAATATTAGTATATTAATTATTATTGTAATAATCTTCAAATTAACTAGTTTATTAGTCGGTGCGAGGCACGGGCATTTTTTTTGGTCACTTTATAAATTTTTTATGGTAATTCAATAATCTTTATATATAGTTAATTGTTGAAATTTTTATAATCAAATAAGTAATGTAGTAAATAATAGCATAACAATTTTTAGATGGCGTAATAGTTTAGATAAAATAATAATAATTGTTTAAGCACATCAAATTTGTAATGAGTGTAAGTTTGTTAGATTATACTTCCTCCATCCCCAAAAGTCACAAATTAAGGTAGTTAAATACTCCCTCCCTTCTTTAATACTACATAAATTATTTTAGAGTTGTACATAAGTATTAAGGAAATGATTATAAAACATTAAATAAATTATCAATTGTCTATATTGTCCTTGTATTGAAAAAAGAGGGTGTTATTTATTGGGCAAAAAATAGTGAGAGAACCAAAGTTATATTTATTACTTGGAATAATATTGAAAACTAAGCAATTAATGCTTACTTGAAATTCTCAAATGACTTACATTTAGAATTTTTTTTTTTTCTAAAACGACTTATATTAAAGAAAGAAGGGAGTATTTAAGAACTAGAGAGTATAAATTTTCTTCTTAATATATCCTTGTATATGGACCCAACCCATATAATAATATTATTGTATTATTTGTATGGGTTAATTGATTTAATTGGATTTTGGGTTTGGAGAGGGAGAGAAAATTAATGTGAACCACTCGTTTGTGATGTGAGTGATTCACGATTTAGCTAAGTAAGATATAATGTGTAGTCGAGGGCAGGGGCGGATGGATATGAAGGGTAGCACTAGCAGCTACCTATGTTGATTTCTTTTAGGTATAGGGTATGAGCATAATTTATAAGTTAATAAACTCAAGAAGGTGATAGAAAAGTTAAATTTGATGGGACCAAAATTAAAAATTATATTATAATTTAATTTGTAAAGATTACAGAGTAAGTGAGTAACAGAGAGTCAGAGTCTTAACGAACATCAGAGCATACTTGAAAGAACTTGTTGTGTTTGTAAATTATGAGTTGATTTTGACTGTTATGGCTTGATTTTATTTAAATATAGAAATCAAAATTTGAAATTTTGTGCATACGGTTGAAATTGTAATTGTTTGAAGAATCATTCAAATTAAACTAGGAAAAGTAACCGAAGTAATTGAAATTCTGCCCACCTATTCTATTGGTATTACAGAAGTCCACAGAGGACTCAAGATCCAAACAAGTCGTGGCTAATAATTCTTTGGTTGCAGGATGGACTTGTAAGTAATGATATTTCATATCATCTAGTTTTATAAATTTAAAAACCATAGAAAGATTCAAATATAAAATGGAGCTGAAATGTATAATTTTTCTATTTGAAAATTTTGCAAATTCATATTCACATAATTGTGTGTTTGATTATATAAATAGGGTGCTTCAAAAGTTAGGATTGAAAATTTTGAGGAGGTTGAACCATTTGATACATATTTAAAGCCTAGAAATTTAACTTGGTTATAAAAGGCTGATCTTTTATTTGTGGTGAGAATTTTTAGTTGAATTTCAGTATCTTTGAGTACATATTTTTCTGGTTATAGTTTTAAGTAACTAAATTAACTCTTAATTTAATTTGGAAATTGTAGGATAATCAAGTTGGGACTTGATACTTTTGGTGGATGATAAAAGTCTGTTTGTGAAAACTGATGAAGAAGCAGCAGTAGATTTGACTAACTAATTGCAATTTTTTGTGTTCAGAGTATAAATTTTGGCTGGTTTGTTTATCTTATTTTAAGTAAAGGTTATTTGAAACTTATAAAAAGATACCAAATTAGGTTTATGATTTGAAATTAATTCAGGATTTTGTTTGAATATAGAAAGAAAATTTGGTTCGAGACTTTAAGTATTTGGGGAAACATTTAAATTGAACTATGAAAAGTAATCGAAGTAAGTTTTTAAATTGTATCTACATATTTTTAATTTTTAAATGCATTTTTTAGTTTGGATTATGAATATTTATTTGTTGTATATTATAGAATTCTATTTTAGTTAATATTATGATTAATTCAAGTTTTCTTTATTTAACTTTTGTCAATGCCGAAGAGATTTTAATTTTCCTAGGCGCGTTTCTACATTTTTTAGATTTTCTATGTCGATTAATTTACTTAGGGGTGATATTTTAGGAAAAAACAGCCATAAATGCTGATGGGGTTTTGGAAGTTTGTTTTTAATGATGCGTCAATTAGACAGAGCCACCAGTTGTGT
Source organism: Panax ginseng (assembly GCA_020205605.1). Taxonomy (NCBI): domain Eukaryota; kingdom Viridiplantae; phylum Streptophyta; class Magnoliopsida; order Apiales; family Araliaceae; genus Panax; species Panax ginseng. The sequence goes on along the minus strand of CM035130.1, from coordinate 24,452,639 downwards.
GACGCCCCCAAAATAGGTATACAACACCCATTCTTAGTCTCCAAATACATGGTACAGAAAGCAAACTACAACTTTATTATTACAATTGTCGTGCAAAATACGACAACGCATACTGTGAGTTTAAATACAAATATTGTCTTTTGTGAGACCCCAGATTTTATGAATAAAGATTTAAATTTCTCGAAATATTTTTTTTGAATATTATGGAATGAATTTGATATAATGTTATAGTTGTGGGTAATATTTATAAATTTTGCAAAGTATGCAAGTTGTTATATAATATTTGATTGGTCGGGAAATATTCTTTTTGTCGGGGAATATCCGTACGACGGTACAGTCATTGGTGGATCCCACAACGAAATTATTTTCGGATTAAGAAAATGACAAAAATATTTTGATGAAAATAACTACGGAAGTTTTACCGTTAAAACCTGTTGAACTACTCTCAGTAGTAAAAATACGATGTCTGGCGCTGGTTGCAAGTAGTAGCACACCAGGTATTGATTATTGATGCTTACGTGAGAAGTCACTCAATTTTGTTCAATTATTGCTTGATAATTGTTGCATAGTATCTCACGTTATTTGATTCAATTATTGTCGATATTTTATATATTATTAAATCAATAATTGAGATGACAAAGTTATTAATATTATTATTTGCAATATTAACGATGTTAAGTTTTTGCCAGGAGAGGTTTGGTCACCTAATTGTGCTTGATAGGAAGAAATCCTTATTGAAAGCCCCTCTTTCACAGGAACGACACAGTCGATTAAAATTGTGAATTATAATAATGATGATAAATATTGTTAAATATATTGAGGTGTCTTTTTATGAAGTCACGGAAGTTTATATATATATATATATATATATATATATATATATATATATATAAATTTTGTTTTATTAGTATTATTAATGTAATAAAATGTAAAAGCTTTTTATATAAAATAGAATATTTTTATAAAGTTATTTGTTTTATTAGACTATAAATAGAATATATTATATTCTATTATGCATAGTGTTTTGCATAGTAAAATCTTTTTATATAAAATAGAATACTTTTATAAAGTTATTTATTTTATTAGACAATAATTAGAATATATTATATTTTATTATGCATAGTATTTGCATAGTGCTCATAGTATTTTTGTATAGTAAATTTTTTTATATAAAATGTAATACTTTTATAAAGTTATTTGTTTTATTAGATAATAATTAGAATATATTATATTTTATTATGTATAGTGTTTGCATAGTGCTGCATAGTATTTTGTATAGTAAAATCTTTTTATATAAAAAGTAATACTTTTATAAAGTTATTCGCTTATTAGATTATAAATAGAATATATTATATTTTATTTGAAAGATTTTGTTTTATTAGAATATTTTATTAATAATTGCATAGTAAATCAATATGGATCGTCTCAGCTTAAAAGTAAATCAATCTGGACCGTTCATGAATTAGTTACTTATTCATCCATTCTCCTATAAATAAAGCTCATTCATTCATTATTTCTTAGGAATTTCTTCAAACTCTGAGAGAGAAACTATAGAGAGAAAGAAGAAAAGTATTCTGCTACTTCACTACTCCTATATCCAGTTTCTTCTAAGGTAAGGGGTATTATTTCTTTCGTATTAATGAAGAGAACTTTTTTTATTCCATTTTTTTTATTCTGTTGGAATAACCTGTATACGTGGTTGATGAGTGAGTTTTATACACATGAATTGGATACATTCGGGCTTAATTTATTGTTGTTCTCAAGTCTTTTAGGATGTTTTTATGGGTTTGTGTCTATTCATGCATGTTTTATATTGTTTTGTAGGAATTGGGACAAAAGTTACTTGGATCGACGTTTGGGGTGGCTAGATTCGCGTTTTTGGTTTGCCATTTACATAGCAGTCACTTCAGAGCCAATTTGACTATAGCTTCAGACATTATTTCGAAAAACTCAAAGAATAAAAGTTGTAGATCTACTTTTTCTCTTTCTGGATCATCTTTAATCATCAAAATCGGAGTTTGGACGAAGAAGTTATGGCCATTTTACCAAAGGACGTCGGAGCAGAAAATGTCAGAACTTGTAATAGCGCCGGGGCGTTATTCTTAGTTCATTTTCAAGCGTCGGGGCACTAGGGAGCAGTGTCTGAGCGTCTTGCCCAAATATTTGGGTCTTTGGGAAGGGCTTGGTGATGGCCTGACGCAGCGTTTTGGCTAATTTTGACACCTTTTTGACTCCAAATTGGATTGGGTTTGTTCTTAAACTCAAAATTGGACTTGTAACCTATAAATACATGATGTAAGGCATAAAATAAAGGGAGATTACATAGATTAGACTAGATTAAACACTCCATTAAATTAGAATCTAAACCCTAGTTCTTAATTAACCATTGAGATTGAAGCAAATTGAAGTACACCAAGATCAAGAAGCGAGAAGAAGAGCAAGAGGGGAGTATCGATTTCTTTGACAATGCATTCTATTCTCTTCTCTCATCATACTTTTATCTTTTAATGTCTATTCAATTGTGGATTCTTGATTTTAATTCATTAATTATGAACTAACTCTTTCATTAAAATTTCAATTGAACTTTTTATGATTATGAATTGATTATTTAATTTATTCCAATTATTTATGTTAAAGTGAGTTGTTTATCTTGCTTTGAGCTTATTGATTAATTATCTGATCAATAATTACCTTGTTACTCTAGAAGGAATTGAGACAGGAATTCTAGGGTTAGAACTGGGCATGGTGACACGTGACTTAGTTATTTGCACAGTGAATAAGTAGGTTTGTGAATAGAATGAGAATATCTATTTGCCGCATGTAACACATAAGGAATTGGGGTTGTAACGAGTTTAATTCAATTATTTTTCATAGAGATAAAGCAAAATTATTCTGGGTTATAGAAGGCAAATGATCACTTGAGAAAGGGCTTTTGGCACTTGAGAATTCCTGTTAACAATTCAGTAAGCATAATAATTGGATAATTGGTTTATAGTTCATAATTGCGGATATTGGAGTCTTAAATCTTTATTTATCTGAATTCATTCGTTAAAATCTTAGTTTTAATTGATTAATTTAGTTTTCTTAATTAAAAAAATCACAATTTCATGTATTGTTTAAATAAAATTGGTTTGGTTAAGAATTAGTACTTGGTGATTTTTATTAAATAATTCCTCGTGGGAACGATACTCTACTTTCACTTAATTACTTGTTGACCGTGTATACTTGCACGTATTCATTGATTGCGAAATCGATCAACAAGTTTTTGGCACCGTTGCCGGGGAATTAATTTAATAATTATTTACCAATATTAATTTCAATAAAATTAGTCTTAATTTAAACATTTTTTGTTATTATTTTTAATTCTCTTCTTATATTTCTCTCATTTTAGGTACCATGGATGACTTTGAGTATCAATGGCCATACACGAACATGAGTCAACCAAGGGGAGCAGAGATTGACAGACTCGAGAAACTTTTTGTATTATCAGCACAGATGGAGACACTTTCGAGGATGTTTGAAGCTTTTGAAGCTCAACGTCATCAAAGTGTGGCGGTTACTTGTGATTATTGTGCTAGAAATCATATGAGTCATCAATGCGCCATCAGTTTCGAGCCGGTACAGTATGGTGGTGATTACCCCAATAATTATGTCTATCCCAACAACTATCATCAGGATTGGGGGTATCACCCGAATTTTTCATGGAGTATCAATCAAGATCAATTTTATGCTCCAAGTCCAACATACCCACCGGATTTCTCGTGTCCACCTCCACTACAACAGGAAGAACATTCAAATTGGGAGGAAGCCTTGGAAAAAGTTATTAAAGCTTCTGAAAAGAAACACGAAGAACATGAAAAGAAACTTAATCAAATGGAGTCGAGTATACAAAGTCGTAATGCATCGATCAAGAATCAAAAATCAATTGGGGCGAGATAGACATCGTTGAACAATCGTCCTCAATACACTTGGCTCTATGACATGAATTCGAGGACCGATGGTGAGCCCGAACCAAATCACAGAACCGAATGTGCCAAATGATATAGATGTTGAAAGAGAGGAAAGACTTGGGGACAAAAAAAAAGAGATCGGCAAAGATCTAACTTTGAGTACCAACGAAGATGAGCCAATTTCATTAGTATCCCATGTGCCTCCTCCACCAAAGTTCAAGAATCCGGGCAGTTTTGCAAAACCATGCCCAATTGGAAGTCATGTCGTCAAGAAAGCTCTTGGTAACGTAAGAGCTAAAATGCAGTTGTGGAGTCATGGTGGGATGAAAAGAGAAGATAGAGGAAGATTCCATTATGTTTATTAAGCTTCAATGCCCTAATATGATCATCGACATAATGGAGGAAACACCTAGTGGTTTGCCGTTCTTAATGGGGATCCTATCTACAAAGAGCATGCTAGGTGACTTCAATTCAAGGGTTTTTGCTAATGAGAACCTCCCAAAAGTAACATTGCTTCTGATGGATGTAGGGTTCCTCAATTTTCGTAGGGGAATTGGATAGAAAATTGAAGAAGTCAGGCTGAGACTATAAAACAAGCGCTTATTGGGAGGCAACCCAAGTTCAATTTTTATTTTTAGTTTTTATTAAGTTTTATATTAGTAGTTTTGAATTTGCATTTATTTAGGATTTAATAAAATTGCTTCTATCATGGTTTTACTGAGTTATTCAAGTCAAATTCAAGAGTGGTGCCCAATTTGTTCCATGTCTTAGCTTTATTCTCCAAACTTAGCGGACAAGGAGGAAGATTGCTATATTTTTTGTGAAGTCCTCTGCTTTAATTTTTCTATATTGTAGCCATTGAGGCCAATGTCTAGTTTAAGTTTGGGGGCATTTTAGTGTCGTCTCGCATATAGTTAGTTATCTGCATAGTAGTTTATTTTTTTTTTTATGTGTTAGCATTATGTTTTTTTTAGGTTGCATATAATACATGGTATTTTTTTTTTGCATTTTCATATATGTGTTCATGTAGTATAATTGCATTTTTTTTTATTTTTGCATGAATCAGTGTGATAGGTTGGTGTGGTCTTAGCTTTCTACTTATGATAAGATTGGTTTTGCATGTTAACTTGAATGTGTTGATAATTGATGATGAGTTCTAATTTTAATCATGATGATAATCGAGACTTTATGTCTGAAACTTATGTAACCGGTTAGCACTTAAAGTTTAACTGTTTTAATCCACTTGGTTCAAGGGTTTCATAATTTGTTTCTGAGGAAAAATCTTTGTTAAAATTTAAGGAAATTAGTGAACTGGCGGTAAAGGTTGGAATGACGTAAAAGCTTGAGTTTGGGGGAATCTATGGGATATATATACTAAAAAAAAATTGATGAAGTAAAAAAATAGAAAATCCAGAAAAAAGAAAAAAAGAAGAAAAGGGATGATGAAAAAAAAAGAAGAGAAAAACCGTGGTTAGTTTTGTTTCGGGGCCTTTGTTACTTGAGCAAGTACGCCCGAAGGGGTGTCTTAACACCTAGCGCCCTAAGGTCTTATATGGTCTGGGAGTCGTTGGTTGAAAGCTCGCTAAGGGGTGGCACTGTTAGCCTAATGGAATGAGACATTGCACAGCCATGAAAAAAAAAAGAACAAAATACGAGAAAGAGCAAAAATGCCCTCGTGATTGAATAAGAGTATAAATAAACCCTGTATTTACCTTAGATTTGGTAATTGCTTAGTTTAAACCGGAGTTGTCATGTTCACAAAAGTAATTGAATTGGAACTAAAATTTTCCTTATAAGAAGTTTGTTATGTGATTATCTTGAACTGTGGTTGGTTAGAATGGTTAACAAGCACACACACACAACATGGGTGATGACAGGTTTGGGTTGACTAATTGGTTAGAGTTATGGATTTTGAATTGATTGGATATATTGTTTGAGTACCAATGGTATCTTTGAGGCCTCATTCTTATATATCATAATTGATTTATTACTCGGTTCATAGGTATATTAGGAAGTAGATTATGCATATGCATTCATTTAGTTGAGTTATTTTGTTTATTTTTAGTTCTTTTGTGTTTTTGCTTGAGGACAAGCAAAGGTTTAAGTTTGGGGGTATTTGATGAGTGAATTTTATACATATGAATTGAATACATTCGGGCTTAATTTATTGTTGTTCTCAAGTCTTTTAGGATGTTTTTATGTGTTTGTGTCTATTCATGCATGTTTTATATTGTTTTGTAGGAATTGGGAAAAAGTTACTTGGATCGACGTTTGGGGTGGCTAGATTCACGTTTTAGGTTTGCCATTTACACAACAGTCACTTCAGAGCCAATTTGACTATAGCTCCGGACATTATTTCGAAAAACTCAAAGAATGAAAGTTGTAGATCTACTTTTCTCTTTTCGGATCATCTTGAATCATCAAAATCGGAGTTCGGACGAAGAAGTTATGGCCATTTTTTCAAAGGATGTCGGAGCAGAAAATGTCAGAACTTGTAACAGCGCCGGGGCGCTATTCTTAGTTCATTTTCCAAAGACCGGCGCTTAGGGAGCGAAAGGTGAAGTTCGTGTGCCAGGTACCAATTTACTGGGAAGGGCTTGGTGATGGCCTGGACGCGTTTTGGGCGAATTTTGACACTTTTTTGACTCCAAATTGGATTGGGTTTGTTCCTAAACTCAAAATTGGACTTGTAACCTATAAATACATGATGTAAGGCATAAAATAAAGGGAGATTACATAGATTAGACTAGATTAAACACTCCATTAAATTAGAATCTAAACCCTAGTTCTTAATTAACCATTGGAGATTGAAGCAAATTGAAGTACACTGAAGATCAAGAGCAAGAGAAGAGCAAGAGCAAGAGGGGAGTATCAGATTTGCTGACAACAGATTCTATTCTATTCTCTCATCATACTTTTATCTTTTAATGTCTATTCAATTGTGGATTCTTGATTTTAATTCATTAATTATGAACTAACTCTTTCATTAAAATTTCAATTGAACTTTTTATGATTATGAATTGATTATTTGATTTATTCCAATTATTTATGTTAAAGTGAGTTGTTTATCTTGCTTTGAGCTTATTGATTAATTATCTGATCAATAATTACCTTGTTACTCTAGAAGGAATTGAGACAGGAATTCTAGGGTTAGAACTGGGCATGGTGACATGTGACTTAGTTATTTGTACAGTGAATAAATAGGTTTGTGAATAGAATGAGAATATCTATTTGCCGCATGTAACACATAAGGAATTGGGGTTGTAACGAGTTTAATTCAATTGTTTTTCATAGAGATATAGCAAAATTAATCTGGGTTAAATAGAAGGCAAATGATCACTTGAGAAAGGGCTTTTGGCACTTGAGAATTCCTGTTAACAATTCAGTAAGCATAATAATTGGATAATTAGTTTATAGTTCATAATTGCGGATATTGGAGTCTTAAATCTTTATTTATCTGAATTCATTCGTTAAAATCTTAGTTTTAATTGAGTAATTTAGTTTTCTTAATTAAAAAAATCACAATTTGCGATTGTTTAAATAAAATTGGTTTGGTTAAGAATTAGTACTTGGTGATTTTTATTAAATAATTCCTCGTGGGAACGATACTCTACTTTCACTTTATTACTTGTTGAGTAGTGTATACTTTGCATTTATTCATTGATTCATGAAATCGATCAACAAATGGCCTACCCTATACTTGGTGAAATTCTTTTGTTATTCCATTCTTTATCATTATGTTGGAATAACTCCGCCTCTGCGGGCACCGCATACATGGTGAAATTCTACATTATTCCATTCTTTATTATTCTATTGGAACATCCATACTATGCGTTTCGCATAACTTTGTTCCGTTATTTATTATTCTGTTGGAACATCTTGTCGTTGCCAATTTACTTTGACTCGTTCCGTTATTTATTATTCTGTTGAAATATCACATCATGCATTTATGCATGACCGTTTCGTTATTTATTATTCATTTGGAATAACTTTTGCCGCCAAAGGCCTATCGCATGTCCGGTGATTTCTTTTGTTATTCCATTCTTTATTATACTCGGTTGGTTAAAGTTTTGACTTATATACTCCATGAAATTAATGGAATATCCTTGATATTTGCGCTTCATCCAAATCTTTTCATGGAAATATTCTTCTGAGCATTCTTGAATTTTACTCTACAAAGAAGTATCATGTTGACAATTTGGACGTTATTAGTTCCTGGATAAATTAATTCTTGAACTTGTTTTATTGAATTCTTATATCATTGTCATCATCCTCATGCTTATATTATGATGAAAGTCATCTTTGGCCTGTAGTGCATAGATGGACTTGGTATGATTATGACTATGGATTAATCGGTATAATCATGACCGTAATGTTACAAATAATGTGGTAAAAGTCCTTATTGGCCCGTAGTGCATTGATGGATAGTTGTTGGCATGATTATGACCATTGATGAATACACGAATATCATTGGCCCATAGTGCATGGATAATTTGTGGTTGTGATAATAATGAATATCCTTGGCCGTAGTGTAGGGATGATGTGGATTATTTATTAAGCTGAGTCTCGGCGATAAAAGTGATGAAAAACCTTTTAAAATCAATAAAAAATAGTAGATTTTATTCTCTACTTGACTCTTTTAATGGATTGCTTGTTTCGCTGCAGTTAAACTTGATGTTTGTTATATTTTATCAGTTTAACATTGTTGAAGACTAATGATAATTTATTCTACATTATCTTAGTCATAATATTTCTTACTGGGCTAATTGAGCTCACCCCTTTCTTTTACTGTTCTCTTCAGGAAATGAGAACGTAGTCGGGACTAGTCGGGGAACGGAGTGACGGTCCAGATAATAGCGTTAGTAGTCCTCACTATTCTGTTAAATAATGTGATAATAAATGTAATGAGGACTCAATTGAGTGTGAATTTTGTCTAAATGACAATATTTGTATTAAAACTCACAACATATGTTTTGTCGTATTTTACACGACTGTTGTATAATTAAGTTGTATTTGAATTTTGTACCATGTATTTGGCGACTCAAGATGGGTGATGTATACCTATTTTGGGGCTATCACAGTTGATATCAAAGCTTAGGGATATGATCCCTGGCTGAGATGTGAGATAAGAACTAGGAGGGGAGAGACAAGGAATTCCTTCGCTAGTATGACCTACCTAAGTTTATTTGGTATTTAATTGGTCGGTCAGAGTATAGGGATAATATGTGATATGTCAATTAACCCTTGTTTTGTGACAGTGTTAAATTTGCGGAGTTATCCCGGTTTGCATCCCATTTGGTCGATAATGAGGAGCGAATGACGCGAATGTTTCTAAGATGTTTGAAACCCGATATACGTCAATACCTCATTTCTCACAAACTTTGTTTATATTTAGATGTTGTGAATAGGGCTTAGTTATTGGAACGCGATAATAATTCAAAGACAACCAAAAGGCACCGACCAACAACACGATAATAATCGTCATCTAAGGCAACAACGACCATCGAACAATGATGACCATTGTGGGGAAATTATCATGCCAAGAATGGTAACCACTTGGTGGTAATCATGGCCAAGATAATAGAAGTGGAAATTTCAAGAAGAGAAGGTCATTTAACTCGATTTTGTCATATAAAGTGAAGTCAAGTCCAATTTGGACGGTGGCACCAAAGGTGGATACTGACAAAACAAAGTTGGTGGTTTCAGAAGAAGCGCGTTTTGTGACTTCTCAAAAAGCGAGTAACTGAAACGGTTAGCACGGGTTAGTTAATTATAATTTCTTACGAAGTCTATACCTTATTAGATACCGGTTCTACCCATTCTTTTATCTCTCTTGCTTGCGCTCAACGTTTAAATTTGACCACAGAGAAGCTAGAATTTGACTTATTGGTTGAAATTTCGTTAGTGGAAACCTTCATTACATCCACTATTTATAAGTCTTGTTTGATTCAAATCAACACTTTCACGTTACCTGTCGATTTTATCTCTTTGAAAATACTCGCCTTTGATGTGATTTTAGGAATCGATTGGTTAACTACTCATCATGCTTTTCGTAAGGTTGTTAGCTTTTATATTCCTAACCAACCTGTTATGCAAATTCAAGAAACCAAACCACTAAATTCAATCACTGTAATATCAAGCCATAAATATAGAGCCCCGAGCCTTTCGCTGGTGACTTCCTTGTGTGGAAGGCACCGAAGCCAGACTATACGTAGGGGACGTCATGAATGACAGTGGCAAGTTGATAGGTATCAATGTGACGTGCTATCCAAGTCTTGGATGAGGGTCACAGTTTTGAATGATATTTCTATCGTTAATAAATTTCTTAACGTATTTCTAAAGACTTCTTGGCCTACCCCAGAGCGTGAAATCGAATTTTGTACTGACCCCAGTACAAAACCCATTTCTTCAACACTTAAATATTTCTTCAACCAAAACGAATGTATAATGCGCCAAAGACGTTGGCTCGAGCTGTTGAAGATTACGACTATACCATTCAATATCATTATAGAAAAACGAACATGGTAGCTGACGCACTGAGTAGAAGATCATATGCGTTTACGAGTGCGATGTTGTTAACACAAAAACCCATTTCCTATAACTTACAAATGATGAAGATAGAGTTAAAGACTCTAGAGACCCATGTGAAGATAACGAATATACGAGTAGAATCGACTTTAATCGATAAAGTTAAAGCCGCTCAAGCGACATACTCAAACCTGATGAATGTGAAGAAGAAGGTTCAAGAGGGCGTTATTCTAGAAGCAAGAATCGATGAAGAGAGGAAATCTCAACCCTCGATTTTAATTGGCCCATTTGAAATCCTCGATCGAGTAAGAACTGTAGCTTATAGACTCGTTTTACCGCCAAGTATGTTGCGTGTTCATAACGTTTTATACGTATCGATGTTACGTAAATATGTGGACGACCCGAACCACATTATTAGATTAGAACTAGACGAGATAGCAGAAGATTAACGTATGAGGAGATACGTGTTAAAATCTTGGATAAGAAGGATAGTATTCAACACAACCTCAAGAGTTAGAATCTGAAATGAAGTCAAGGTATCCTCATCTCTTCAGTATACCAGGTACATACGTAAATTTCGAGGGCGAAATTTCATAAGGAGGGGAGATTGTGAGACCCCAGATTTTATGAATAAAGATTAAATTTTTCAAAATATTTTTTTTGAATATTATGGAATGAATTTGATATAATATTATAGTTGTGGGTAATATTTATAAATTTTGCAAAGTATTCAAGTTGTTATATAATATTCGATTGGTCTGGGAATATTCTGTTTTTCGGGGAATATCCGTATGCGATTGTACAATCATTAGTAGACCCTACAAACGGAATTATTGTTTGGATTAAGAAAATGACAAAAATATTTTGATGAAAATAACGTGAAGTTTTACCATTAAAACTGTTTAAACTACTCTTTAGTAGTAAAAGTACAAAGAATACTGCTGTGGTTGCATAGTAGCTACGATGTTGATTATTGATGCTTACGTGAGAAGTCACTCAGTTTTGTTCAATTATTTCTTCAGTAATTGTTGCATTGTATCTCACATTATTTGATTCAATTATTGTCGATATTTTATATATTATTAAATCAATAATTGAGATGACAGAGTTATTAATATTATTATTTGTAATATTAACGATGTCTAGAAGTTTTGCCAAGGAGAGGTTTGGTCACCTAATTAACGTCGTCGATAGGAGAAATCCTTATTGAAAAGCCCCTCTTTCCGGGAGCGACCTAGTCGATTATATATTGTGAATTATAATAATGATGATAAATGTTGTTAAATATATTGAGGTGTCTTTTTATGAAGTCACTAAGTTTATATATATATATATATATTATAAATTTTGTTTTATTAGTATTATTAATGTAATAAAATGAAAAGCTTTTATATAAAATGTATACTTTTATAAAATTATTTGTTTTATCGAGTATAAATAGAATATATTATATTCTATTATGCATAGTGTTTTGTATAGTAAAATCTTTGTATATAAAATGTAATACTTTTATAAAGTTATTTATTTTATTAGACAAAAATTAGAATATATTATATTTTATTATGCATAGTATTTGCATAAGTGCTGCGTAGTATTTTGTATAGTAAATTCTTTTTATATAAAAATAGAATACTTTTATAAAGTTATTTATTTTATTAGACAATAATTAGAATATATTATATTTTATTATGCATAGTGTTTACATAAGATATCTGCATAGTATTTTGCATAGTAAAATCTTTTATATAAAACAAAATACTTTTATAAAGTTATTCGTTTTATTAGATTATAAATAGAATATATTATATTTTATTTAAAAGATTTTGTTTTATTAGAATATTTTATTAATATTGCATAGTAAATCAATATGGATAGTCTCAGTTTAAAAGTAAATCAATCTGGACCGTTCATGAATTAGTTACTTATTCACCCATTCTCCTATAAATAAAGCTCATTCCTTCATTATTTCTTAGGAATTCACTGAAACTCTAGAGAGAGAAACTATAGAGAGAAAGAAGAAAAGTATTCTGCTACTTCACTACTCCTATATCTATTTTCTTCTAAGGTAAGGGGTATTATTTCTTTCGTATTCATGAAGAGAACTTCTGTTATTTTATACTTTTTTATTCTGTTGGAATATCCTGTATACGCGGTGTACCCTATACTTGGTGAAATTCTTCTATTATTCCATTCTTTATCATTATGTTAGAATAACCTGTCTATGTGAAGTACCACATACATGGTGAAATTCTTCTGTTATTCCATTCTTTATTATTCTGTTGGAACATCCTGTCTGTGCGTTTACGCATAACCTGGTTCTGTTATTTATTATTCTGTTGGAACATCCTATGGGTACGAATTTTGCCTGACCTGGTTCCGTTATTTATTATTCTGTTGGAATATCCTGTTTGTGCGTTTACGCATGACCTGATTTCGTTATTTATTATTCTGTTGGAATAACTCGTCTGCATAAGGCTTCTATCGCATGCCTGATGATTTCTTTTGTTATTCCATTCTTTATTATACTCAGTTGGTTAAAGTTTTGACTTCTATACTCCATGAAATTAGTGGAATATCCTTGATATTTGTACTTCATCCAGTATCTTTTCATGGAAATATTCTTCTGAGCATTCTTGAATTTTACTCTACAAAGAAGTATCATGTTGACAATTTGGACGTTATTAGTTCCTGGATAAATTAATTCTTGAACTTGTTTTTATTGAATTCTTATATCATTGTCATCATCCTCATGCTTATATTATGATGAAAGTCATCTGTGACCTGTAGTGCATAGATGGACTTGGTATGATTATGACCAGGGATTAATCAGTATAATCATTACCGTAATGTTACAAATGATGTTGTAAAAGTCCTCATTGGCCCGTAGTGCATTGATGGATAGTCGTTGGCATGATCATGACCATTGATGAATACACGAATATCCTTGGCCCGTAGTGCATGGATAATTTGTGGTTGTGATACTAATGAATATCCTTGGCCGTAGTGTAGGGATGATGTGGATTATTTATTAAGCTGAGTCTCAGCGATAAAAGTGATGAAAAACCTTTTTAAATCATAAAAGATAGTAGATTTTATTCTCTACTGACTCTTTTTTAATGGATTGCTTGTTCGCTTCTGCTTAAACTTGATGTTTGTTATATTTTATCAGTTTAACATTGTTGAAGACTAATGATAATTTATTCTACATTATCTTAGTCATAATATTTCTTACTGGGCTAGTTGAGCTCACCACTTTCTTTCACTGTTCTCTTCAAGAAATGAGAACGTAGCCGGGACTAGTCGGGGAACGGAGTGACGGTCCAGATAATAACATTAGTAGTCCTCACTATTCTATTAAATAGTGTGATAATAAATGTCATGAGGACTCAATTGAGTGTGGATATTGTCTAGATGACAATATTTGTATTAAAACTCACAGCATATGTTTTGTCGTATTTTACACGACTGTTGTATAATTAAGTTGTATTTAAATTTTGTACCATGTATTTGGCGACTCAAGATGGGGTGATGTATACCTATTTTGGGGGCGTCACATCTTCTAACCAATATCCACACTCAAATAAGTCCTCATTACAATTATTCATACACTATTTTACAAAAATAGTGAGGACTACTACAACAACTTTCTAGAACCATCACTCCATACCCCGACTAGATCCTGCTATGTTCTCACCTCCTGAGAAGAAAAATGCAACAAAAAGGAAAAGGGTGAGATCAACTAGCCTAGTAAAGAATATTATGACTAAGATAATATACAAAAAATTATCATTACTCCTCAACAGGGAAAAATATGATAGAATATAATAGACAACAAGTTTTAGATCAATATTCTGCAGCGAAAACAACAATCCATTAGAAGAGTCAAGTAGAGAATGAGTTCTACTATCTTCTAAGATTTAAAATTTCATCAGCAATATTTTATCCCTGTAACAACAATCAATATACATCTTTAATCAAATATTCATCTTTGCACTACAGGCCAAAGATATTCATTTAGTTAGTCATGTTCATCTCAACACATGTTCATCTTTGCACTACGAGCCAAAGATATTCATCAATTAATCATTCATCTTTGCACTACAGGCCAAAGATATTCAGTAATATCATCATTTAGGACTGAGGACGATGGAAAATATTTTAAAGAAAACGAATCCAGTGAGACAGAAGGACAAATAATAGGGATTCGTATAACAGTTTATCCAAGATCAATAATACTTCATAATAACCAATTGTGAAGCAGAATTCAAAAATAAAGATCAAAACGTGGATACAATCAAAGTTAATAACCATAATAGACATCTTGGACAAAAAGAAGAAAATTTTATTTTTTTGTGAATAGTGCCGTATTCGTGAATAGTGGCGTATATGTGAATAGTGTCGTATACGTGAATAGTAACCTCAACACAAAAAGGTAGAAATTCCACAATAAAATCCATACCAATATTTCGGTATAATGATATTGAAAGAATAACATCATTACGAAAGAAAATAACATCCCTTACCTCAAAGAAACAAAGATTTAAATGAAAGGTCGGAAGTGATGTTTGAATGAAACTTATACGAACAACAACTCTCAAAGTATCCAAATACTCACAAAATTAAGCCGATAATATAGAGAGAAAGAGAAAAAGCTTATGTTTCGGTGTGATTTTCAATTCTAACTTAGCCCTCTATTTATAGGAAAATGTTAGCACGCCGAAACAGACTTGACCTGCTACCTGATGGCTTTACCTGTTACTATTTCCAGCCACCACATTTGAAATTCAATTTGAGCACATTTCTCACCAACCAAAAGTGGGGCCCACCAATTCTAAAATTTTTCACCAAAATGATAAATTCGGATACTTCAACAATTTCTGAACCAGTCACCTCTTAAAATTCATAACAAAACATACGTTTATTTTAAACGGTTCAAAATTTGTGGACAAATACTCAACTTATATATATGTATAACATATCCAAAAATCACAACGATCCAACGGTCGGATCAAAAATTATAACTCACGCAATATATCTCAAGAACACTAGTTTGATCTTTTAATATCTTCTAGACAATATTCACACTCAAATAAGTCCTCATTACAATTATTCATACACTATTTTACAAAAATAGTGAGGACTACTACAACAACTTTCTAGAACCATCACTCCATACCCCGACTAGATCCTGCTATGTTCTCACCTCCTGAGAAGAAAAATGGAACAAAAAGGAAAAGGGTGAGCTTAACTAGTCCAATAAAGAATATTATGACTAAGATAATATACAAAAAATTATCATTAGTCCTCAATAGGGAAAAATCTGATAGAATATAATAAGCAACAAGTTTTAGATCAATATTCTCAAGCAATCTGAAATAAAGAATCCATTAGAAGAGTCAAGTAGAGAATGAGTTCTACTATCTTCTAAGATTTAAAATTCCATCACCAATATTTTATCCCTGTAACAACAATCAATATACATCTTTAATCAAATATTCATCTTTGCACTACAGGCCAAAGATATTCATTTATATCACCAGTTGTTATGTTCATCTCAACACCTGTTCATTTTTGCACTACGGGTTAAAGATATTCATCAATTAATCATTCATCTTTACACTACAGGCCAAAGATATTCAGTAATATCATCATTTAAGACTGAGGACGATGAAAAATATTTTAAAGAAAACGAATCCAGTGAGACAGAAGGACAAATATTAGGGATTCGTATAATAGTTTATCCAAGATCAATAATACTTCATAATAACCAATTGTGAAGCAGAATTCAAAAATAAAGATCAAAACATGGATACAATCAAAGATAGTAACCATAATAGACATCTTAGACAAAAAGAAGAAAATTTTATTTTTCGGTGAATAGTGCCGTATTCGTGAATAGTAACGTATACGTGAATAGTGCCCCGTATACAAGAATAGTAATCCCGACACAAAAAGGTAGAAATTTCACAATAAAATCCATACCAATATTTCGGTATAATGATATTGAAAGAATAACATCATTACGAAAGAAAATAACATCACTTACCTCAAAGAAACAGTACTTCAGAATGAAAGGTCGGAAGTGATGCTGAATGAAACTTGAGCTGAACAGCAACTCTCAAAGTATCCAAATACTCACAAAATACGCTCGATAATATAGAGGGAGAAAGAGAGAAAGCTTATGTTTTTGGTGTGATTTTCAAGTCTAACTTAGCCCTCTATTTATAGGAAAATGTTAGCACGCCGAAACAGACTTGACTTCGCTACCGATGGCTTTTTACTCTTTACTATTTCCACCCACCACATTTGAAATTCAATTTGAGCACATTTCTCACCAACCAAAAGTGGGGCCCACCAATTCTAAAATTTTTCACCAAAATGATAAATTCGGATACTTCAACAATTTCTGAACCAGTCACCTCTTAAAATTCATAACAAATCATACGTTTATTTTAAACGGTTCAAAATTTGTGGACAAATACTCAACTTATATATATGTATAACATATCCAAAAATCACAACGATCCAACGGTCGGATCAAAAATTATAACTCACGCAATATATCTCAAGAACACTAGTTTGATCTTTTAATATCTCCAATCCGATAAAATACTGATAAAACACCTCAACATTAATTCTTTCATTAATAACCACATAAAATAAATAAATTCATCATTTATATCAACATTAAATAAATATTTTCTTATCATATAAATTAATAATTAATTATTCACAAATAATATTACAGAATCACAATTATGACAACCGCATCTGCTTTTAGGAAGGGGGGCTTTCAATAAGGATTTCTCCTTACTAGCGCAAGCATTTAGATTATCTAACCTCTCCTCGATGTAACTTTCTAGACATTGCCAATAATGCTATCTAATAATATTATTCAAATAATATGAATTATTGATCCGATAATGGGAAATATCATGTAGTGACAATTATTGAAACAATAATAATATAAACTATCAACGCAGAAGAATTATTGAAATAATAAAATAAAATATTGAACAAGAATTCATCGTAACAATTATTGAGTAGTGCCTTCTTACGTGCGAATCAATAATTCAACAATATCTTTGTAATACCGCAAGGTATTAACTCTTGCAACCACACGTACATCGTATTTTAACCACCGTAATCCAACGATGTTAACTTGTAATAATTACGCCGTTATTTATAAAACTCAAAATTTGTCCTTTCTTTCATCCGACACTTATTCCGTTATGGGGCCTACAATTAACTGCGCCGTCGTACGGATATTCTCGACAAAAAGAATATTCCACGACCAAACGAATATTCCCGACAAAAGGAATATTTTATAACCACTTGCTTATTTTGCAAAATTTGCACATTTCACCCATAACTAAAGCATTATATCAAATTAACACCTTATTAATTTAGAATAATGAATAGAGGAAAATTCAATTTTATTTATAATAAGTTGGGGTCTTACAACCTCCCCTCCTTATAAAATTTCGTCCTCGAAATTGATGTACGTACCTGGTGTTTCAAACAGGTGAGGGTACCTCGCTTTCATTTCTGATTCCAACTCCCAGGTCATTTCCTCAATAGCATGGTTCCTCCATAAAACCTTAACTTGTGGTATAACCTTGGTGCGTAGAACATGCTCTTTCCTATCCAAGATCTTAACATGTACCTTCTCGTACGTTAAATCTTCTGCTATCTCGTCTGGTTCTAACTCAATAATGTGGTTCGGGTCTTTCACATATTTACGAAGCATAGATACGTGAAAAGCATTATGAACACGAGACATGTTTGGAGGTAACGCGAGTCTATAGGCCACATTTCCTATTCGGTCAAGAATCTCAAATGGACCAACAAATCTTGGATTGAGCTTTCCTCTATTCCCAAATCTTGTAACTCCCTTCCATGGAGCAACACGTAACAATACATGATCCCCAATATTAAATTCCACGTCCTTTCGATGAAGATCCGCACAACTCTTTTGTCGATCCTGTGTCATTTGTATACGTTGTCGAATCATTTGGATCTTTTCTGTTGTTATGCGTACCAACTCTGGTCCCAACAATGTTGCTTCTCCCACCTCATCCCAACATACTGGAGAACGACACTTTCGTCCATACAATGCCTCAAATGGAGCCATGCATATACTTGCTTGATAACTATTGTTGTAGGAGAATTCCACCAGTGACAAGTAATTATCCCAACTTCCTTTGAAATCTAGGACACAGAGTCTTAATAGATCTTCAAGGGTTTGAATAGTCCTTTCCGATTGTCCATCCATTTGAGGATGGAATGCCGAACTGAATCGTAAATCCGTGCCCATAGCTTTCTGCAAGCTAACCCAAAAATCGTGAAGTGAATCTTGGGTCACGATCCGAAACTATGGATACTGGCATGCCATGCAATCTCACAATCTCATTCAAGTACATATGAGCAAGACGTTCAAGGGAATAAGTCTCACGTATAGGCAAGAAATGAGCAGACTTGGTTAATCTATCAACAATAACCCAAATCGCATCTATACCTTGAGAAACATTGGGAAGACCCGT
This sequence comes from Panax ginseng, assembly GCA_020205605.1. NCBI lineage: Eukaryota > Viridiplantae > Streptophyta > Magnoliopsida > Apiales > Araliaceae > Panax > Panax ginseng. The sequence goes on along the minus strand of CM035130.1, from coordinate 24,433,618 downwards.
AACGAAATCCATGGCAATGTGTTCCCACTTCCATTTTGGAATCTCAAGTGGTCTCAATGGACTCTTTGGCACTTGATGCTCTGCCTTTACACCTTAACAAGTTAAACACCTCGAGATAAACTTCGCGATCTCTCTCTTCATATTATTCCACCAAAATGTATGTCGAATATCATGATACATTTTGGTACTCCCAGGATGGATTGCAAACGGGGTGTTGTGCGCCTCCATCATGATTCTATGCTTCAAGTCAGAATCGTTAGGAACGCAAAGTCTAGAGTTGACTCGAAGTATTCCTTCTTCATCGATTCTTGCTTCTGGAATAGCTCCTTCTTGCACTTTCTTCTTCATACGCATCAGCCCCAGGTTCGTAGCTTGAGCAACTTTAACTTTATCGATTAAAGTCGGTTCTACTCGTATATTCACCATCATCATGTGGGTCCCTGGAGTCTTTAATTCTATCTCCATCCTTTGCAAGTCATATAAAGTGGGCCTTTGTGTTGACAATATCGCACTCGTACTCGCATATGATCTTCTACTCAATGCGTCAGCTACTACGTTCGCTTTTCCAGGATGATATTAAATAGTGTGATCGTAATCTTTCAACAGCTCAAGCCAACGTCGTTGCCGCATGTTGAGTTCTTTTTGGGTGAAGAAATATTTAAGGCTTTTATGGTTCGTATAAATCTCCACTTTCTCCCCATACAAGTAGTATCTCCAAATTTTTAACGCAAATACAACTGCTGCCAACTCCAGATCATGAGTAGGATATTTCCTCTCATATTCTTTGAGTTGTCGTGAGGCATAGACTATGACTTTCCCATGTTGCATGAGAACACATCCTAACCCTTTGCCTGAAGCATCGCTGTAGATAACAAATCCATCCTAACGAGATGGTATTGCCAGAACAGGTGCCGAAATGAGTCTCCTCTTGAGCTCTTGAAAACTCTTCTCGTATTCCTCGCTCCATACAAATTTTGTATCTTTCCGAGTCAGCTGAGTTAACGGAGTAGCGATTCGAGAAAATATTTTAAAGAAAACGAATCCAGTGAGACAGAAGGACAAATATTAGGGATTCGTATAACAGTTTATCCAAGATCAATAATACTTCATAATAACCAATTGTGAAGCAGAATTCAAAAATAAAGATCAAAACGTGGATACAATCAAAGTTAATAACCATAATAGACATCTTGGACAAAAAGAAGAAAATTTTATTTTTTTGTGAATAGTGCCGTATTCGTGAATAGTGGCGTATATGTGAATAGTGTCGTATACGTGAATAGTAACCTCAACACAAAAAGGTAGAAATTCCACAATAAAATCCATACCAATATTTCGGTATAATGATATTGAAAGAATAACATCATTACGAAAGAAAATAACATCCCTTACCTCAAAGAAACAAAGATTTGAATGAAAGGTCTCAAGTGATGTTTGAATGAAACTTCATACTTGAACAACAACTCTCAAAGTATCCAAATACTCACAAAATTCGCTCGATAATATAGAGAGAGAAAGAGAGAAAGCTTATGTTTCTGGTGTGATTTTCAATTCTAACTTAGCCCTCTATTTATAGGAAAATGTTAGCACGCCGAAACAGACTTGACCTGTTACCTGATGGCTTTACCTGCTACTATTGCCACCCACCACATTTGAAATTCAATTTGAGCACATTTCTCACCAACCAAAAGTGGGGCCCACCAATTCTAAAATTTCCCACCAAAATGATAAATTCGGATACTTCAACAATTTCTGAACCAGTCACCTCTTAAAATTCATAACAAATCATAATGCTCATTTTAATTCGTTCAAAATTTGTGGACATATACTCAACTTATATATGTATAACATATCCAAAAATCACAACGATCCAACGGTCGGATCAAAAATTATAACTCACGTAATATATCTTAAGAACACTGAATCCATACCAAAAAGGTAGAAATTCCACAATAAGGTGACGTATACGTGAATAGTGCCATATACGTGAATAGTAACCCCTACACAAAAAGGTAGAAATTCCACAATAAAATCCATACCAATATTTTAGTATAATGATATTGAAAGAATAACATCATTACGAAAGAAAATAACATCCTTTACCTCAAAGAAACAAAAGATTTCTAATGAAAGGCTCAAGTGATGTTTGAATGAAACTTCATACCAACAACAACTCTCAAAGTATCCAAATACTCACAAAATTCGCTCGATAATATAGAGAGAGAAAGAGAGAAAGCTTATGTTTCTGGTGTGATTTTCAATTCTAACTTAGCCTCTATTTATAGGAAAATGTTAAAGACGCAAAAAATGCAGACTTGACCATTGCACACGATGGCTTTACTCTACTACTATTGCCACCCACCACATTTGAAATTCAATTTGAGCACATTTCTCACCAACCAAAAGTGGGGCCCACCAATTCTAAAATTTCCCACCAAAATGATAAATTCGGATACTTCAACAATTTCTGAACCAGTCACCTCTTAAAATTCATAACAAATAATACGCTCATTTTAATTCGTTCAAATTTTGTGGACATATACTCAACTTATATATGTATAACATATCCAAAAATCACAACGATCCAACTATTTGGATCAAAAATTATAACTCACGTAATATATCTTAAGAACACTGGTTTGATCTTTTAATACCTCCAATCCGACAAAATACTGATAAAACACCTCAACATTAATTCCTTCATTAATAACCACATAAAATAAATAAATCCATCATTTATATCAACATTAAATAAATATTTTCTTATCATATAAATTAATAATTAATTATTCACAAATAATATTACGTAATCACAATTATGACAACCAGTGCCGCTCCTGTGAAAGAGGGGCTTTCAATAAGAATTTCTCCTTCTCGGCCAATAATTAGATTATCTAACCTCTCCTTGACAGAACTTTATAGACATTGTCAATAATGCTATCTAATAATATTATTCAAATAATATGAATTATTGATCTGATAATGGGAAATATTGTGTAGTGACAATTATTGAAACAATAATAATATAAACTATCAACGCAGCAATTATTGAAACAATAAAATAAAATATTGAATAGTAACTACTGTAACAATTAATGAGTAGTGCCTTCTCACGTATGAATCAATAATTAAACAATACAAAGGCAATACTGAGCGTACTAACATGCAACAACCACATATTCATGTACCTCCTTTATATAATGAATACTTTTTGGAAAGTACTTGTCATTGAAATGATTCAAAATCTTTCCCAAGACATGTTAAATGCGGCCGGTCAGTACGCTTCACAGATTCCCACCAGTAATCTGCCTCACCACGGAACATAAAGGTGGCGAATGGAACCTTCGTTCTCCGCATCCCAAGACATCGAATATCTTGGTAATTTGCTTGACCTATGTTTCCGCCTTTAATCGAATCGGACTTTCCCGTAAATTTGGTGGTCCCAACTCCTTAAAATGCTTGGGTGTGATGATCACATAGGTTGCCATTATTTCCCCGTATTTTGTACCACGAATCTCCTCGTCGATTTTTTGCATGAATCGCAAAAAGCTCCTAAAGATTCCATCGCTCATCGTTTGCTCGAGTGTTGTTTACGGGAGAATATTGCCTTCATGTTGCACGCTCTCCCGGTTTGTGACTAAAGGTTGTTCCACGCCTCTCATACATTCCATTGTTAACGCTTCTCAAAGAACCATTCTTAAATACTGTCATAAAACAAGGGTTAATTAAATAAATCAACATATCACATAATATCCCTATATTATGACCGACCAACAAATAAGCTTGGATAGGACACACTAGTGAAGGATTTACTCATCTCTCCCCTCCTAATTCTACTCCCCGATCTCCGCCAGAGACCATATCCCTAAGCTTTGATACCAACTGTGACGCCCCCAAAATAGGTATACAACACCCATTCTGAGTCGCCAAATACATGGTACAGAAATCAAACTACAACTTTATTATTACAATTGTCGTGCAAAATACGACAACACATACTGTGAGTTTAAATACAAATATTATCTTCTAGACAATATTCACACTCAAATAAGTCCTCATTACAATTATTCATACACTATTTTACAAAAATAGTGAGGACTGCTAAAACAACTTTCTAGAACCATCACTCCATACCCCGACTAGATCCTGCTATGTTCTCACCTCCTGAGAAGAAAAATGGAACAAAAAGGAAAAGGGTGAGCTTAACTAGCCCAATAAAGAATATTATGACAAAGATAATATACAAAAAATTATCATTAGTCCTCAACAGGGAAGAATCTGATAGAATATAATAGACAACAAGTTTTAGATCAATATTCTCAGCGAATCTTAAATAAAGAATCCATTAGAAGAGTCAAGTAGAGAATGAGTTCTACTATCTTCTAAGATTTAAAAGTCCATCATCAATATTTTATCCTCAGAATAACAATCAATATACATCTTTAATCAAATATTCATCTTTGCACTACGTGCCAAAGATATTCATTTATATCACCAGTTGGTCATGTTCATCTCAACACCTGTTCATCTTTGCACTAAGAGCCAAAGATATTCATCAATTAATCATTCATCTTTGCACTACAGGCCAAAGATATTCAGTAATATCATCATTTAGGACTGAGGACGATGGAAAATATTTTAAAGAAAAACGAATCCAAATGAGGTAGATGTAAGGACAAATAATAGAATTCGTATAATGAGTTTATCCAAGATCAATAATACTTCATAATAACCAATTGTGAAGCGTAATTCAAAATAAAGATCAAAACATGGATACAATCAAAGATAATAACCATAATAGACATCTTGGACAAATAGAGGAAAATTTTATTTTTCTATGAATAATGCCGTATTCGTGAATAAAGGACGATACGTGAATAAAGGCCATATACGTGAATAAGAACTCCCACACAAAAAGGTAGAAATTCCACAATAAAATCCATACCAATATTTCTAAGATAATGATATTGAAAGAATAACATCATTACGAAAAGAAAATAACATCCCTTACCTCAAAGAAACAAGATTTCGTAATGAAAGGCTCTAAGTGATGTTTGAATGAAACTTCATACCGAACAACAACTCTCAAAGTATCCAAATACTCACAAAATTCACTCGATAATATAGAGAGAGAAAGAGAGAAAGCTTATGTTTCTGGTGTGATTTTCAATTCTAACTTAGCCCTCTATTTATAGGAAAATGTTAGCACGCCGAAACAGACTTGACCTGCTACCTGATGGCTTTACCTGCTACTATTGCCACCCACCACATTTGAAATTCAATTTGAGCACATTTCTCACCAACCAAAAGTGGGGCCCACCAATTCTAAAATTTCCCACCAAAATGATAAATTTGGATACTTCAACAATTTCTGAACCAGTCACCTCTTAAAATTCATAACAAATCATACGTCCATTTTTAACGGTTCAAAATTTGTGGACATATACTCAACTTATATATGTATAACATATCCAAAAATCACAACGATCTAACGGTCGGATCAAAAATTATAACTCAGGTATTATATATCTCAAAAACACTGGTTTGATTTTTTAATACCTCCAATCCGACAAAATACTGATAAAACACCTCAACATTAATTCCTTCATTAATAACCACATAAAATAAATAAATCCATCATTTATATCAACATTAAATAAATATTTTCTTATCATATAAATTAATAATTAATTATTCACAAATAATATTACAGAATCACAATTATGACAACCAGGCCGTTCCCAAGAAAGAGGGGGCTTTCCAATAAGAATTTCTCCTTCATCAAGCGCAAGTAATTAAATTATCTAACCTCTCCTTGACAGAAATTTATAGACATTGTCAATAATGCTATCTAATAATATTATTCAAATAATATGAATTATTGATCTGATAATGGGAAATATTGTGTAGTGACAATTATTGAAACAATAATAATATAAACTATCAACGCAGCAATTATTGAAACAATAAAATAAAATATTGAATAAGAATTCATCGTAATAATTAATGAGTAGTGCCTTCTCACGCATTTACACTCAATAATTAAACAATATCGTCTTAATACCGTAGCTTCTCAGGCAACCACACGACATCATCATTCTCCTTCATATAACGAATACTTTTTGGAAAGTACTTGTCATTGAATAGCTTCAAATCTTTCCCAAGACATGTTAAATGCGGCCGGTCAGGTACGCTTCACGATTCCCACCAAGAATCGCCTCACCACTTTTAACATAAAGGTGGCGAATGGAACCTTCGTTCCTCCGTGCATCCCAAGACATCGAATATCTTGGTAATTTGCTTGACCTATGTTTCCGCCTTAATCGAATCGGACTTTCCCCAGAAATTTGGTGGTCCCAACTCCTTAAAATGCTTGGCTGTGACAGACCGCGCGTTGCCATTATTTCCCCCCGTATTTTGTACACGAATCTCCCTCGTCTGATTTTGCATGAACTGCAAAAAGCTCCTAAAGATTCCATCGTTCATCGTTTGCTCGGTAGTGTTGTTTACAGGAGGAATATTGCCTTCATGTTGCACGTTCTCCTGGTTTGTGACTAAAGGTTGTTCCACAGTCTCATACATTCCATTGTTAACGTTCTCAGCAACCATTCTTAAATACTGTCATAAAACAAGGGTTAATTAAATAAATCAACATATCACATAATATCCCTATATTATGACCGACCAACAAATAAGCTTGGATAGGACACACTCATCAAGGATTTACTCATCTCTCCCTCCTAATTCTACTCCCCGATCTCCGCCAGAGACCATATCCCTAAGCTTTGATACCAACTGTGACGCCCCCAAAATAGGTATACAACACCCATTCTGAGTCGCCAAATACATGGTACAGAAATCAAACTACAACTTTATTATTACAATTGTCGTGCAAAATACGACAACACATACTGTGAGTTTAAATACAAATATTATCTTCTAGACAATATTCACACTCAAATAAGTCCTCATTACAATTATTCATACACTATTTTACAAAAATAGTGAGGATCGCTAAAAACAACTTTCTAGAACCATCACTCCATACCCCGACTAGATCCTCGCTATGTTCTCACCTCCTCGAGAAGAAAAAATGGAACAAAAAGGAAAAGGGTGAGCTTAACTAGCCCAATAAAGAATATTATGACAAAGATAATATACAAAAATTATCATTAGTCCTCAACAGGGAAGAATCGATAGAATATAATAGCATAACAAGTTTTAGATCAATATTCTCAGAATCTAAAACAACAATCCATTAGAAGAGTCAAGTAGAGAATGAGTTCTACTATCTTCTAAGATTTAAAAGTCCATCATCAATATTTTATCCTCAGAATAACAATCAATATACATCTTTAATCAAATATTCATCTTTGCACTACAGGCCAAAGATATTCATTTATATCACCAGTTGGTCATGTTCATCTCAACACCTGTTCATCTTTGCACTAAGAGCCAAAGATATTCATCAATTAATCATTCATCTTTGCACTACAGGCCAAAGATATTCAGAAATATCATCATTTAGGACGGAGGATTTATGGAAAATATTTTAAAGAAAACGAATCCAATCGAGACAGTAAGGACAAATAATAGGGATTCGTATATAATGCTTTATCCAAGATCAATAATACTTCATAATAACCAATTGTGAAGCAGAATTCAAAAATAAAGATCAAAACATGGATACAATCAAAGATAATAACCATAATAGACATCTTGGACAAATAGAGGAAAATTTTATTTTTCGGTGAATAATGCCGTATTCGTGAATAGTGACGTATACGTGAATAGTGCCATATACGTGAATAGTAACCCCGACACAAAAAGGTAGAAATTCCATAATAAAATCCATACCAATATTTCGGTATAATGATATTGAAAGAATAACATCATTACGAAAGAAAATAACATCCCTTACCTCAAAGAAACAAGATTTGAGAATGAAAGGCTCAAGTGATGTTGAATGAAACTTCATACTTGACAACAACTCTCAAAGTATCCAAATACTCACAAAATTAAACTCGATAATATAGAGAGAAAGAGAGAAAGCTTATGTTTCGGTGTGATTTTCAATTCTAACTTAGCCCTCTATTTATAGGAAAATGTTAAAGACGCCAAATGTACTTGACCAAGCACCGATGGCTTTACTCGCTACTATTGCCACCCACCACATTTGAAATTCAATTTGAGCACATTTCTCACCAACCAAAAGTGGGGCCCACCAATTCTAAAATTTCCCACCAAAATGATAAATTCGGATACTTCAACAATTTCTGAACCAGCCACCTCTTAAAATTCATAACAAATCATACGTCCATTTTTAACGGTTCAAAATTTGTGGACATATACTCAACTTATATATGTATAACATATCCAAAAATCACAACGATCCAACGGTCGGATCAAAAATTATAACTCACGTATTATATATCTCAAAAACACTGGTTTGATCTTTTAATACCTCCAATCCGACAAAATACTGATAAAACACCTCAACATTAATTCCTTCATTAATAACCACATAAAATAAATAAATCCATCATTTATATCAACATTAAATAAATATTTTCTTATCATATAAATTAATAATTAATTATTCACAAATAATATTACAGAATCACAATTATGACAACCAGGCCGTTCCCAGGAAAGAGGGGGCTTTCCAATAAGAATTTCTTCTTACTGGCGCGCAATTAGATTATCTAACCTCTCCTTGACAGAACTTTATAGACATTGCCAATAATGCTATCTAATAATATTATTCAAATAATATGAATTATTGATCTGATAATGGGAAATACTGTGTAGTGACAATTATTGAAACAATAATAATATAAACTATCAACGCAGCAATTATTGAAACAATAAAATAAAATATTGAATAAGAATTCATCGTAATAATTATTGAGTAAAGGCCTTCACGCATTTAATCAATAATTCAACAATACTGCATGCGATCGTGTGTTCTACTTGCAACCACACGTGACATCGTATTTTAACCACCGTGTAATCCAACAAAGGTTAATTCAGTAATAATTACACCGTTATTTATAAAACTCAAACTTTGTTGTTTCCTTCATCCGACAGTTATTCCGTTATGAGACCCACAATTGACTACGCCGTCGTACGGATATTCCCGATAAAAAGAATATTCCACGACCAAACGATTATTCCCGACAAAAGAAATATTTTATAACCACTTGCTTATTTTGCAAAATTTTCACATTTCACCCATAACTAAAGCATTATATCAAATTAACACCTTATTAATTTAGAATAATGAATAGAGGAAAATTTACTTTTATTTATAATAAGTTGGGGTCTTACAAGTTGGTATAAGTTTAAATATATGTACCAACTCATCTGTATTTTTGAGGTTTTAGCAATATGGTCCAATATGTGACTCCATAAAATTGGTCTCGAAACTGAGATTCATAGAGTTCGAGGGCTTGCTTAAGCGAATGGAAGGTGTTAAACATCCCCCAACTTTCATGAAAACACATACGGTTACCACAACTTATTTTTTTCTTACGTGTGAAGTGTGTGTGATTTTGAGAAAGCCTTTGATGTCTACTTTGAATTGAAATCGTGTTTAATGACATTTATTTTGAAAGTTAATTATAAACCTCTTTTAGCCTATGCGCGAAGGATTTTGATTGAAACAGTTGGCTTTAGTTTTGATTGGATCGAAAGCTTTGAAGACAGCGTCTTGGAAAACTCGATTTTCAAACACTATAGATCGATATTATTTATTACTTTGAATTTTATCTTAAGGTTGGTTTAATAACCCGAATCAATTACGTTTTAAAAGATCTTTATTGTTTTATTTAAAAATCATTTTTTGTGATAATAGATAAAATCAAGCATCAAAAAGGGGTTGGGCCTACCCGTGGGCATGGTAGTCATCTCGACAATCTTGAACACCTGCAACCACAATTTTCACTATTACGGGACCTTAAATCCAATTTTCTCAGGACAGAACCCTCGATATTGTTTTAATTAAGGCCAAAATTTACTTATATAATTATTTGGATATCTGTTATTACAATCAAAATTATGTCCATCGTAGGAATCTAATCAATATTCGATTCGTAAATCCCGACCTCAATAAAGATTAAAGTAAAAGAGATCTAAAATCGGGCTCTCGTAACCTTATCTTTTATACGGTTCGGATCTTAAGCTCACCCCTTATCTAACATACCTTGCTCACCCCTCTTTAACGACGGACCGGGCGACGATTCGGTCCGTTGTTATATGTTCGGTCCGTCGCTAAATGTTGTTCGTCGCTATATGTTGTCCGTCGCTAAAAATTAAGACGACGGTTTTATATATAGCGACAGACCGAATCGTCGCCCGGTCCGTCGTTAAAGAGGGGCGAACAAAGTATGTTAGATAAGGGGTGAGCTTAAGATCTGGACCGATCTTTTATATTGCAAAATCAAAGGCAACATCATGAGGGACAATGTGTACGTAAGGACGAGATCAATCGAAAGGGACTTAGAATCTAGGATATAAGTCCATAAATCTAAGATGTCTAAGATCCATACGATGACACAATTGGGAGGTAAATGTGAATGAATATAAAAAATGTATCTCAGACCCGCTATCAGGTGATTTAATTGTTAGAATCCTTAGCGCAAGTAGTTAGGACCCCCCAATATATATAAATCTAGGATTTTGTGGACTGATCAAAATCGATTTAAAACATTAAAAACAACTAGATCTAAACTATACTCCAGTCAATCTAGCATATAAAATTCAAGTTTTGAGCTTTAGAATAGGGTAAAGGTTAGATCTGGCTAGATCTAGTAAAAAGATTCAATTTTTAACAACTTATAAGCAAAATAATCGGTAAAATAAAGTAAATCTAATAGAAATCAACAAATATATAATATATAGATCGAAATTTTAATAAGATCTAAGCACAATAATCAATAAAACATAAGAGATCTAATATATCTACATTGAATATACAAAAAGATTGGATTTTTCACATCGAAAAATGAAGGAAGAAGTTCCTTTACCTTGAATCTATGTTATTACACTCAAATATATAAGAGATCTACCCAACAAATGCTAGATCTATGTGAAATCTAGAGATTTTCCATAACCCAAATCTGAGCTCCTCTCTTTCTAAAACTCTTCTCTCTAAAAATGGGCTCCCCTTCAAAAATGAGTTGATCCCGTCCATTTATAGGCCTTTGGGACCAGCCTCCATTTTACCTGCGGCTTCCCAGGGTGGGGACCACCAACACGATTTTTCATGCTACGTGTTGGAACGCCCATAACTTTGAATCCGGGAGGAGTTAGAGGACGTGTCATACCATTCCGAAAAAATCTTTTCGAGAGCTTTGCAATGATATAATATTTTTCTAATTTCAAGTTCGGGAAGGTAGAGAAAAAGGGGAAAACTGTCCCTTGGCAGATGTCAACAAGTCATTCATCTTGCTTTGCGTAGTCGGTTGTTCGGAGGCCTTTATGGGAGCTTCATACACTCATTCTCAGCCTCTACTATGCAATGACATCAAGTTTAACCAATCTTGGTTCCGAGTAGATAGAGCAAAAAATAAATAAAAGTAACTTCATGAATACGCTAGCTAGTCAATCGTCTTGCCTTAAATAGTCTACTACTCGGGAATTGTTATGATTGCTTTATATACTTGTGTCAAACTTGTGATCTTTACTTGCCCATCTCGGTGTCGAAGTAAAATTAAGCTTTTGCCCTCCTGCCAAGGTTAGTAGAAGGAAAGCCAAATTCGAGTGTCTACAATTTCAACAAAAAAATTAGTTAAAATTCACCCCTGCTGAAAAAAATTTCTAGATCTGCCCTTGGTCGTGGGTAAATTAGTTCATGCAAAAATTTATCTAGTAGACTTGTTTACTTTGCTAATGCTTTTGAGGACAAAATCTTTTATTATTCAAGTCATCATTTTGGGGACGGAAGAAGTATATATACATGTTATCTAAGATATACATTAGTCAAGCTTGACTAAGGCTACTTAAAAAAATGCAGTTTTACCCCTTAGAGTTAAATTTTCCATTTTAGGGTTTTAATAAATAAAATACAAAAAGATAAACTTTAATTATAAATGTTATATAAAATTACAACTGTTTTAAGTAGACATAGCCAAGCTTGACTCAGTATGCCTTAGATTATCTTTCCACTATATATGTACATATATATATATGGAAATTATATTTTCACAAGTATAATTTGATATTTCCACAAGGCTTCAATCACATGATATATGTGGGTTCTATTTACTATTCATGTGGTAAAAGACTTATGTAACTATCAAATTTTTTTGTGAAAATATCAGTTATATATATATATATATATATATATATATATATATATATATATATATATGGTAATGATCCGTAACATGTATTTGTTATGGATCCTTATAGGACATACACCATCTATACCATTGAAAATAAGAATGAACGGCCATGATTAGAAACTAAAAATTAACGTCCGCTACTATTAGTAGTGGATGGTTAAAAAAACTCATAACATTTGCTATTAATAGTAACGAACGCTAATCAGAATAGGAGTTTGACTTTATTAACTATAGTTTCAATTAATTAACTAGGGTTTAAGGTTTATTAACTCATTTTTAATTGGGTTAGGGTTTATTAGTTAAAATAATAAACCATAAACTCTGATTTATAAACCCTAAACCCTAGTTAATAAACCATTAACACTACAAGAAAAACGCATATCACTACAAAAAAATAGGTCATCAAGTAATCAAGATCATTAATGATTTCAGATAACCCTGTCGCTAATAACCTCATTATCGACGGCGTAGCCGTCGCCAATGATGCCCGTCGAGAATGACCCTTCCCGGGTCTAATTTTGGTGGGAATTTTTTGGCGGGCGTGGGAAAAGAATCATAGCGCGCGACTACTTTGCCGCTTGGTGATTGAAAAGTGCCGTCGAGAATGGGTTAATATTAACTTACAAGAATCTAAATTTTTTCATTTCTCTTGTTCTTTTTTCTCCCCCTTTTTCCTGCTGCCGTCGCTGGCTTCTCTTTGCCGTCGCCCACTTCCCTTTTCTTGCCGTCACCGTCTCTCTTCCATCATCGTCCCTCGCTCTCTGTCTCTCTCGACTACAAGGTAATCCCAATTTCAGTTTTCCCCCAAATTTAACCTAGCTAATAATGTTTGCAAGTTTTCCCCCAAATTTCAGTCTTCCCAATTTCGACTGCAATTGTTTGCAAGTTAATCTTCCTCTCTTTCAAATATTTGCAAGTTTACATGAAAATAGCAATTGCAATGTTTTTTAGAGTTTTTTTTTGTGTGTGTGATAATGTCAAACGAAAAAAATGAGAAGTCTCCTCTTCAATTTTTCTGCTTCAGTATCTACTGAACCCTTTTGTGCAAAGTGTGAGAATTTTCTTAGCCCCCTTTGTTTTCTCTTTATTTATTGTCGCTATCGAATTCTTATTATCATTTATTGATCTGGGTATTCCAGATACTCAGTAACAATTACATTCTCGAGTGATCCAAAATTTGTTGGATTGTGGGTCTTGTTTTATATGATATTGATATTAATATTAAATTGGGATCTCAGAACTCTATATTCTTCTTCTAGTTTAATCCCTTTGTCTTCGTTTATTGAAATTTGATTATGATTGCATATATGACTATTTGTCAATACGTTTTCGATTATTTGTTTACGTTATTATAATATTTCATGGGTTTCCACTAATAGATCACGTGAAGCAAAGTTTTAGACCTTTGTATTATCATAGCCTCTAGAATTTTAAGGATGAATTTGTTTCATCCCCATTTGCAAATATTAAGGATGAATTTGTTTCATGTTGACCTCTAAAAATAATAAGTTGTTAGCTTTAGTGTTGGCATGATAATGAAATTAGAATGCGAACATGTGCTTATATTATTATCATAAAGAGGTCTCCTTTTTGCTGGAAAAAATTTATAGGCTAATTGGGCTCTTTTTGTGTAACATGGGGAATATTATTTTGTCTATGTTGCATGTGACTTCTTACAATTCAACTCAATGACAATTCTTATCTTAAACTAGTTGGCATAGGCTTGTAAAAATTTGACCATCCAATTAAAAATTACACAAGCCTATAAATTGTTCTTATTGCTGCTTTCCCAACCCTTTCACCTTTTGAAGGCAATCACTTCCTTTTTTCCATAACTCGTCTCAAAGCGTGATGCTTCGGTTGAAAACCAAATTTTCAAAGGTTGAATCCTTATCAACTATAAAATAACCTACATGTTTAACATTATAAATGTAATTAACTATTAACTTTATGCATAATAATCCATTCTATCAAATATAAGAATATTGAATTGGCATAGATGAAAAGGAAGCTTGATAAAGGGGAACCACATATGTCAAAAGATAATTATTTATATTACAGTAGCATGAAGACAAGACCTCAACTTTTTCGAGTTATTCAAGCGCATATAAGTTGAATTTGGATAACTGTAGTAATAACAGGATTTAGAGTTTACAAAGAACACATTAATCTCGTACCTTTAACCAAACATAATAGTTTAATAATAAAAAAATTTGCACCAAAATTAGTTTAATAATAGTTTGTGACCTGATAAGAAGCTAGTATTCTTTTTGTTATACAAAAATAATCCTTACTTTGACATGTACATATTTTCATATAGTTTAGGAAGCTTAAAAACCCGTTTGAGATTCACTTAGTAGGAGAATCTCAAATAGTCCCTGCTTTGGGACCTGTTTCAGTATGTTTCGATCTCACTTAGGTCGCCTCCCACATCATCTTGGGTCTCACTGCATTTACTTGTCACTGGGAGAGACTCGAGGTGAGTTTAAAGCATGCACCCTCCCGCTTGGAGTTTTGGTGGCACGCCCACTAAAAGAAACCACCAAAAGAAAGGTGATAGTGGTTATATCTCACCTGAGGCAGAACGCATTGCTGTAAGTTATGTAATTATCTTATTTAGCATGTATGTAAAATTCGGATATTCTTTTGTATTATTTCATTTTATTCTTTGCGTATCATCTACTAATGTGTTTTTTTTTCGAGAGATTTGGTTCGAGGATCTTGCGATGCCCGAGTAGCCAGTGAGAGGTGAAACTCCAAGAGACGAGTCTACACGCGTCGCCGAAGCGAGAGATAGAGGATCTGGCCGCAGCAGCTGGGGGGACCGAAGAAGGGTAGAGTTGTGGGCATTCCCATGTCCCACTTACACCCTAGTCCCCTCATTATAGATCTCAACGGTGCCCACCCATTGGAGGTAGTGGTGCGAGTGGATCGGGTGCCGGCCCTTCATTATCCGCCGACTTCTTCCAGCGGATCATAGAGGGGTGCATGGCGAGCGATGTTGTGCAGTCAGGCACAACATCACGCGAGCGGATCTACCAGCTAGCTCAGGAGGTTGTCCACGGCTCTATAGATGCTACAACCGCCGTTGACGACCTCATGGGTGTATTACGGGAGGAGGCCATCCGCGTTTGTGCAGTTGTCTTGGCCAACATCTTTCCACCACATATTCGATAGGTAAAAACAATTAAATTATGTATTTCTTTGTTTAATTTATGTAATTTATAATTGTAATTTGTAATTGTATGTCTATGACACGCAAACACACACATAGCATCGCGTAGGTATTAGACACATGTTAGAACTTACGGGACTCGATTCCGACATACGGAATCCGAGTTATCGTCCAGTTTGCAAAATTCGCCAATGCTTAGGCAAAAAGCAGAAAAATAGCCCAAAACCCACATCGGCCGTCCGAATGCCACACAAACACACACATAGCACCGCGTAGGTATTAAACACGTGTTAGAACTTACGGGACTCGATTCCGACATACGAAATCCTAGTTATCGTCCAGTTTGCAAAACTCGCCAACACTTAGGTAAAAAGCCGAAAAATAGCCCTATACCCGCATTAGCCGTCCGAATGCCATGCAAACACACACATAGCACCGCGTAGGTATTAAACACGTGTTAGAACTTACGGGACTCAATTCTGACATACGGAATCCGAGTTATCGTCCAGTTTGCAAAACTCGCCAACACTTAGGCAAAAAGCCGAAAATAGCCCAAAACCCGAATCGGATGTCCGAATGCCACGCAAACACACACATAGCACCACGTAGGTATTAGACATGTGTTAGAATTTACGGGACTCGATTCTAACATACGAAATCCGAGTTATCGTCCAGTTTGCAAAAGTCGCCAACACTTAGGCAAAAAGCCAAAAACAAATTTCAAAACCTACATCGACGTCCAAATGCCACGCAAACACACATATAGCACGCCAGTAGGTATTGAACACGTGTTAGAACTTACGGGACTCGATTCCGACATACTAATCCGAAGTTATCGCCCGCTTTGCAAAACTCCCCAACACTTAGGCAAAAAGCCTAAAATAGCCCTATACCCGCATTTCGGATTCTCAATGCCATGTAAACACACACAGCAAGACCGCGTGGAGTATTAGACACGTGTGTTAAAACTTACGTGACTCGATTTCAAATACGAACCGAAAGTTATCGCCCGCTTTACAAAACTCGCCAACACTTAGGCAAAAAGCCGAAAAATAGCCCAAAACCAAAGATCGGACGTCCAATGCCACGCAAACGCACACATAACACCGCCAGTAGGTATTAGACACGTGTTAGAACTTACGGAATCGATTCCGACATATATTAAATCCGAAAGTTATCGTCCAGTTTACAAAACTCGCCAACACTTAGGAAAAAACCGAAAAATAGCCCAAAATCCGTATCGGACGTCCGAATGCCACGTAAACACACACATAGCACCACGTAGGTATTAAGCACGTGTTATAACTTACGGGACTCGATTCCGACATACGGAATCCGAGTTATCGTCCAGTTTGCAAAACTCGCCAACACTTAGGCAAAAAGCTGAAAAATAGCCCTAAACCCGCATCGGTCGTCCGAATGCCACGTAAACACACACATAGTACCGCGTAGGTATTAGACACGTGTTAAAACTTACGGACTCAATTCCGACATACGGAATCCGAGTTATCGTCCAGTTTGCAAAACTCGCCAACACTTAGGCAAAAAGCCAAAAAATAGCCCAAAACCCGTATCGGACGTCCGAATGCCACGCAAACACACATAGCAATCGCTGCATATATATATAGACACGTGTTAGAACTTACGGACTCGATTCGACATACGAATCCGAAGTTATCGCCCGGTTTTGCAAAACTCGCCAACACTTAGGCAAAAAAGTCAAAAAACAACACAAAACCCGCATTGACGTCCAATGCCACGCAAACACACACATAACACCACGTAGGTATTAAACACGTGTTAGAACCTACGGGACTCGATTCTGACATACGGAATCCGAGTTATCGTCTAGTTTGGAAAACTCGCCAACACTTAGGCAAAAAGTCAAAAATGACCCTATACCCGATTTCGGCCATCCAATGCCATGTAAATGTATACATATAGCACCGCTGTATTATTAGACACGTGTTAGAAATTACGGGACTCGATTCCGACATACGGAATCCGAGTTATCGTCCAGTTTGCAAAACTCGCTAACACTTAGGCAAAAAGCCGAAAAATAGCCCAAAACCCGCATCGGACGTCCGAATGCCACGAAAACACACACATAGCACCGCGTACATATTAGACATGTGTTAGAACTTACGGGACTCGGTTCCAACATATGAAATCCGAGTTATCGTCCAGTTTGTAAAACTCGCCAACACTTAGGTAAAAAGCCAAAAAATAGCCCAAAACCCGCATCGGACGTCTGAATGCCACGCAAACACACACATAGCACCGCGTAGGTATTTACCACGTGTTATAACTTACGGGACTCGATTCCGACATATGGAATCCGAGTTGTCGTCCAGTTTGCAAAACTCGCCAACACTTAGGCAAAAAGCTGAAAAATAGCCCAAAACTCGCATCAGACGTCCGAATGCCACGCAAACACACACATAGCACCGCGTACATATTAGACACGTGTTAGAACTTACGGAACTCGATTCTGACATACGGAATCCGAGTTATCGTCCAGTTTGCAAAACTCGCCAACACTTAGGCAAAAAGCCAAAAAAAGCCCTACACCCGCATTGGACGTCCGAATGCCACGCAAACACACACATAGCACCGCTTAGGTATTAAGCACGAGTTAGAAATTACGGGACTCGATTCCGACATACGGAATCCGAGTAATCGTCTAGTTTGCAAAACTCGCCAACACTTAGGCAAAAAGGTAAAAAACAGCCCTAAACCCGCATCCATCGTCCGAATGCCACGCAAACACACATATAGCACTGCGTAGGTATTATACACGCGTTAGAACTTACGGGACTCCATTCCTACATATGGAATCCGAGTTATCGTCCAGTTTGCAAAACTCGCCAACACTTAGGCAAAAAGCTGAAAAAAGCCCAAAACCCGCATCGGCCGTCCGAATGCCACGCAAACAAACACATAGTACCGCGTAGGTATTAAACACGTGTTAGAACTTACGGGACACGATTCTGACATACAAAATCTGAGTTATCGTCAGTTTATAAAACTCGCCAACACTTAGGCAAAAAGCCGAAAAACCGCCCAAAACCCGCATCGAACGTCCGAATGCCACGCAATCACACACATAGTACCGCGTAGGTATTAGACACGTGTTAGAACTTACGGGACTCGATTCCACATTCTAATCCGAAGTTATCGCCCGGCTTTGCAAAACTCACCAACACTTAGGCAAAAGCCAAAAATAGCCCTATACCAAAGATCGGTCCGTCCAATGCCACGCAAACACACACATAAAGACCGCGTAAGTATTAGACACGTGTTAGAACTTACGGGACTCGATTCCGACATACGGAATCCGAGTTATCGTCCAGTTTGCAAAACTCGCCAACACTTAGGCAAAAAGCCAAAAAATAGCCCAAAACCCGCATCAGACGTCCGAATGCCACGTAAAAACACACATAGCACCGCATAGGTATTAAACACGTGTTAGAACTTACGGGACTCGATTCCGACATACGGAATCCGAGTTATCGTCCAGTTTATAAAACTCGCTAACACATAGGCAAAAAGCCAAAAAATAGCCCAAAACCCGCATCGGACATCCGAATGCCACGCAAACACACACATAGCTCCGCGTAGGTATTAAACACGTGTTAGAACTTACGGACTCGATTCCGACATACGGAATCCGAGTTATCGTCCAGTTTGCAAAACTCGCCAACACTTAGGCAAAAAGCCAGAAAATAACCCTAAACCCGCATCGGTCGTCCGAATGCCACGCAAACACACACATAGCACCACGTAGGTATTAGAAACGCGTTATAACTTACGGGACTCGATTCCAACATACGAAATCCGAGTTATCGTCCAGTTTGCAAAACTCGCCAACACTTAGGCAAAAAGCCAAAAAACAACCCAAAACCAGCATCGACCGTCCGAATGCCACGCAAACACACACATAGCACCACGTAGGTATTAGACACGCGCTAGAACTTACGGGACTCAATTCCGACATACGAAATCCGAGTTATCGTCCAGTTTGCAAAACTCAACACTTGACGAACACAAACAAAACTAATTTAAATATGCTCTATTTTCGAATTCGTTATTAATATTTTAATATTAATTGTAGGGTCTTGTTGATGAGACTTCGGCGGGTGGAGGCTGTGGCACAGGCGATTCCCGTGGTGGAGAGATGGTGACGATCACCGTGCTTATGCCGATGAGACTATTGAGGGTGGGACCGGCAATGAATCGTGATGTGGGGGTCCAGAGGTGGGAGCAATGGTGGGATTGGGGATGGGACCAAATGATGGTGATACCGACATTCCTGATCTTGGGTTGTAGTACCCATTATGTTTATATTTTGACTTTCATATATGTATATTTATACAGGTTTTGAGTTGTACAGACTAGAGTTTAGATTACATTTAGTATTTACATTATATGACTTTTATCTATAAGTCATTACGTTGTTTACATATTTGATGGTTGATATAGCAAAAGCTATTATTGTTATTGATATGCGTTCGTGAAGAATTCTTTATAATTGTTCTTTAGTTTATAACAGGTATAATTATGTATATGTAAATGAACAGGGGTATTTTGCAATTTTAATTTTTTTTTTTATTAAAAACTCATTGGCGACGGGAGATAAGGGTCATTGGCGACGGCATGCCGTCGGTAATGACTGTTTTTTATTTTTTTGGGAAAAATATTACTGACGGTGTATTAAATCGCTAACGCTGTTTAAAATGTGTCATTGCCGACTACCGGTCAGTAATAAATGACCCCGTCGGTAATGACACACTTCTTTAGATGGCGAGCGATTTAGGGCGGGAGACAACCCATACTGGCTGACGGGAGAGAAGCGACGATGACAATGCCATCGCCAATGACCTCATTGGCGACGGCAAGAAGAGATCATTAAGCGGCATGACCTTGGCCGTCGAGAATGAGCTATTTTTTTGTAGTGTATTTCCGATTGAATTATTTTCCACGGAAATTATTTCCCACGGAATTTATTTCGTCGGAAATAACTTATTTCTGACGGAAACTTCCATGGGAAATAATTTCGTAGGAAATAACAGTCATTATTAGCCCCTCTTTTTTTAGGCGAACAAAACTCCCCTTTGCCTCAAATGCTTGATCTGTTACAGAAAGAGAGAAAAAGAACAAAAAAAAATGAAAAAACCTCGTACTCAATCTATTGCCTCCTCCTCTCTCAATATCCTGCTGCCTCCTCATCCTCCTCCTCTCTCAATCTCCTCCGCCTAACTACTCCCTTTCCTCTTTCTTTCCTCCCACTCATTATTTCCCCTAGATTAGAAAAAAAGCCCCAATGGCGAAGCTACATATTAGATTGTGGGGTCAATTGACCCCACTAAAAAAATAATTTCTTTATAATGTAAGGTAAATTTTAAAAATTTTAAGTATTATATATAAATTGACTCCACTAAAATTTTATAAAATTTCTACCATATGGGGTCAATTGAAAATTTATAACTTTGTCAATCAAATTTTAACCACACATGACTCATCCTCTCAATATATGTACATCTCTCTATAATATTTTAAACTAAATAATAATCTAATTTATATTATTTTTAAAAATAATTAATTAATTACTTATGAATAGTTGGGATTAAAAAAGTCTATTATGAGTCAATATAGTGTATAAATATCATATATTATTACTTATTATATTGTCATTGTAATATAGTATATTTATATATATATATATATATATATGTGTGTGTGTGTGTGTGTGTGTGTGTGTGTGTGTGTGTGACCCGAAAGTACAAAAGTATTAAAAAAATTGGCTCGGGGCACTGCCCCCGAACTCCCGCCAAATAATTTATAGCTTAGTAATAATTTTTAATCCACTAGAAAGGATTTCTGGCTTCGCCACTGGCGGCGGCGACTTCTTTTGCCTCATTGTCTTCCATTGTTGTCTTCTATTACTTGTAGTTAACGGTTATCATTCAATTTGGTCATTTTTCCAATTTTACACACATTAACACGCATAATAGATTGTAATTTTGGTTTCACACACATATGCCCTAATTTTTGAATGTGTATGATATTATGTATATGTATTGATATTGTGTATATATAATTGATTATATCATATATATACAATGCACTTGTGGTGTATGAAATAAGATTCGTGTTTCCAGGAAATGCTTAAACAACGGTGTATTGGTTTTGTGAATTAGGTAAATATGAAAAATATTTCTTTTTTGTTTATCAAATTCATCTAAGTACAACTCTTCTATGGTGTTACTTGGTGAACTAGTGTAAACTACAACCAGCGTGAAATTCTATGTATGTGCACACCTAGGGGGGGGGAATATGTGTTTAAACTAAAAGTGATAAACGGTGAAAACTTTTTGAAATTTTCTGCAACAGGTTTAAATCAGACAGTTACGCCTGTCTGCTTTAGTGTCTGCTTTAGCTTATGTTCTTCGTTTCTTATTATCAGACAGCTAGACCTGTCTACTTTAGTGTCTGAATAGAATAACTTCAAGCAACATGATGAACAAAAAGTGCAGAACGTGAATGACAGTTAAAGAGATAAACAGAAATAAAAATCACACCAAAATTTTTACGTGGTTCAACCCCTATCCTCAAATCTAGTGGCCTAATCCACGTCCAATCCCAACTAGGATTGGAGACTCTTTTTATTAAACTTAATATTCAATTAAATACAATAAAAAGAAATCATCATATACAAAGAAGCCTCAACTCGATGTTGACACAACAATGCCCCTTTCACACTCTCTCGCAACTTGTACACTTCGCACCTCGCTTCTCACTTCCGAGACTTTTGAAGCTTCCTTTGAACAGACCCACTAAACTCTAGAAACTCTAGACCACCAAAGCTAACAGTTGCTTGTTTTTCAGATTACAATAATGGTGATTCCAATGGAATATCAACTTTCTAGCTTAAGAATAACAGGACATTGATTGTTAGAAAGACTATTAGAAAGCTATAAGAATTAAAAAAAATTAATTGCTACTTTCTAATCGTTGGGTTCCTTTTCATAACCGAGCATGATGAAGCTTTATATAAGAAGAAGGCCAACGACTATATTTGTTAGCAAGAAATCAGATTATTTAAATCCCATAATTAAAGCCACTAATATTGACCAACGGATATATAAACAGAAGCTAGAATATGAAACACATATCACAATTGATAATTGATATACCCCATGCTTTTAGCATTTAAAGAGTCCAACAAATTTGGTAAATCAAGGATATGTTTTCAATTCAAACCAAAACACCTTAAAAAAAGGAACAAGGAGATAAGATAAGACCCAGTAACTTTTAAAAAGCTTCTGTAAGACTCCTTTCTCAAATAGAATACAAAGTACCACTAACAGTTATGGGTCCCACTAAGCAAGAGTATATCATTAAATAAATTTTAGTACCCACGAAATACTCTATAGAATAGATGAACCAAATTTGGGTCAGTTGGAAAAATATATAATAACATAAACCCATCTAAATAATATTTGACAGCATTAAAAATTATAAATACCAACATTCCTTAATAAACTCCAATTCAAATCTTCCTTAATAAACTCCAAATCAAATCTTCCTTAATAAATTTAAATCATCTCAAACAATAAAAGTCATTTAAATAAAATCCATTAAACTACATACAAAACCCAATAATATTGTCATCATTAAAATCATAAACCAACATTCTCCCCCTTTTTGATGATAACAATACATAATGCCATTTAATTAATATGCTCCCCCTAAGCATATGGTTCCCCCTAAGTATATGGCTCCCCCTTAATTTATCCATATTAAGGAAACTAATTCTAAATTACCATCATTTGCATATTCAAGCACAATATAGTATCTCATTGCCATATATATATATATATATATATATATATATCCCCCTTGTCATTATCAAAAAGAAACCACATATTAATCATATTAATCATTAAGCACAAGTATCTCTCCCCATTTGTCATCAACAAAAAGTAATTTATATCAATTTAGCTAAATAGTTATCTCTCCCCATTTGCCAACATTAAAAGAATAAGTGCAAAGATAAAGAATATCATTGGAGCAAGTTTATAACAAAATCACATATAGCAAGTAGACAATACAATCATACCTTTGTGATTTGTTACCTATATAACAACATTTTATAACCAGTAGAAAGCTTGATAGTTGTGCTCCTTAATGTAGATTTGAATTTTGAATTTTCAGAATAAAAAATCTCTTCAATAGCACTTCTTTTTATCATCCCAATGTTGAGGTCTTTAAAGCTCATGTTAGGAGGATAATTTTTCACTATTCTGGTTATTTTTGGAAGACTGCCATTGGTCATTTGTTCATTTGATTCACTTTCTGGAATATCAGATTTTGCATCAAAATGTTCATCTGATTTGCCTTCAAAAATAGACGAGTTGAGCTGTCTGGATTTAGGTGTCTGCATGTTTTCCTAGATCATCTGTTTTTCCTTCTGATGCAGATGGCTCAGGTTGTCTAGATTGAGTTGTCTGTTTTCCACTAATCAGAATTTCTTTTCCTGCAGAAACTTCATTTTCATCTTTTGACAGGTCACAGTTAAATTCATCAAATACAATATGAACATATTCCTCAACCTTTTATCAAGATTATCATGTGTATTAAATATAGAGCATTTGACATAATAAATGATGTTATGAATCCTTGTAATACGAAATCCATATAGTTTTTATAATAATATATCTAATTAAAACTCTATTTAAAAAACAACCTGAGGTACTTACAGATTCTGCCAAATAATTTATAGGTAACTTACTCTCTCAAAGTAAAGAATCATCCATCTCCTTTTTGATCTTGAGACACCTACAAACAAATAGTCTCTATCTTTTTGGCACCCAAATCTTCTTGGGTCCTTTTGGGTTAGTAGCACATAAATCACTTTTCTTTACCCAAATTTGTTTTATTCTAATTTTATTACAATTAGAATCAAAATGACCTTTAAAGCCACATTTTTTACAAGTAACAAATGGTGAACAATAAAGTGGTTTATGCCTTGATTTACTATTAATCATTCTAATATTATTATAAGTAGGATTATACCCAATTCCTTTTTTATCAAGACTAGACCTTTGTGCCCCTAACATAACATTTAGGTTCTCTTCTCCTTGCACAAATTTAGCAAGATCATTTTTTAAATATGCTATTTCTGCATTTGTTATATTATCATCATGTTTAACATTCATCATTTTTCCATCATTAAAAGCAACTATGCATGCATCTCTCATTTTCAAATTTTCTTTTAACACTTCATTTTCATTTTTAAGATATTCATTTTCTTTTCTCTCTTTAATAAGCGACTTAACTTCATTCATTAGCTCATTTACACAATTCTTAAAATAGGCAGTTTTCTTTTTGAGCTGTTGATTTTCATTTTGTAAAGCAATATAATCAGGCATAGATATTTCAAAAGCTTCATGAAAATTTGTTACCTCAAGTTGATCATCATCTTCTACTCCCATAAAACAGAGTTGGACAGTTTCTTCTTCTTGTTTCGCTTTGGACTTACTCACCGGAGTTGAGCTACCTTTTTGATTTTTCCTTTGTTTCTTTCTTTGAAGTAGTCTCTTGAGTTTTCTTGAGAGCATTTCAATTTCCTCATCAAAATCTTCGTGATCACTTTCATTGTTGCTCTCGATTTGAAGTGCCAATGTTTTCTTTATTGATGCTTCATCCTCTTCATCATACCTCTTGAGTTGATTTTCAATTTCTTCAAGCTCTCCAAACAAGGTAAGAGTTTCCATTGTACTAATTTTTGGTGAGTCTTGGAGAGTTGTGGCTTTCGGAGCAAACCGTTTGGGCATGACTCTTAGCAGCTTTCTATTAATTTCTCTCTGATTAATTTTCTGTCCCAGCATACTTAGAGAGTTCATTAGAGTAAGAAATCTCCCTTGAGTTTCATTAATTGTTTCATCTTTTTCTAATTTGAAGAGTTCATATTCTTGCATCAACATACTTAGTTTGACTTCTTTCACCTTAGTAGTTCCCTCGTGGCTCATGAAGATTGTATCCCACATTTCTTTTGTTGTGTTGCACGATGATACTTTATCAATTTCAGCTTGGACCATTCCGCTTAGCAAGGTGTTCATGGCACTTGATTTGTAGGAAAACATATAGCTTTTGTTTGCATCCATCTCCATGAGAGCCTTTGGTTTGCCATCATCATGTCTAGGAATGATAGGTCCATTTTCAACAACCCACCATTCCCATGGGTCTCTTTTAAGAAAAATCTTCATTCTGAACTTCCAAAAGTTGAAGTTTTTGTTAGTTCCCAGTAGGCACAATATAGATCTAGAAGGGGGGGGTTGAATAGATCTTTAGAATTTCAAAATACTTTTTCTCTATTAAGTTGTATTGCTCATTAAGTAGCTCATGACAAACTTAAGAATCTTTTCAAGCACAGTGGAATAAGTAAAAGATCCCCTTCATTGATATATTCATCATCATACATACATTTTTCGTAGAGTTAGTTCAGTGGTAAGCAGTTAAAACATACATAGCAGTTATAGCAGTTAATGTACATAATGTAAATGACATAAAGTAAAAGACACAGGGGTTTTAAGTGGTTCAGAGACTCAAGCTCCTAATCCACTCTTCAGCTTTCAACTAGCAGGATTTCCACTAAGGAAGGGCAGCACCCTGATTCACTAAGATTCCTTCAAGGCCAGCAGCCTTGGGACTTCAATTCGCTAAGAACTCTTCAAGGCCAGCAGCCTTGGAACTTCTCTAGTTCCCTCGGAACTCTTAAAGCCCACCAGGCTTGGAATCTTCATTTAGTCCCTCTAGACAAGGACCCCTCAGGCCCTGGCCTCTTGTTGTTGTAGTTGTTGATGTTGTTGGTGCTGAGCTGCTAAGATGTAATTAAGCTCTGAACATCTTTTGTACTTAGCAGCTTGGTGTGGTTCTCTTCGCATTCTGCTTCGAGTCTGGACCACATCTTCTTTGATGCAACTGATCTTCACTCTTTTCTGCTCATCTTCATTTGGTATCAGATGTGCGCCATCACCATCTGGGTTTGCTAAGTCTCTGTGCTTTTAGTAGACTTTGTCTGGCACTTAGCAATCCCTGAACCCTTCTTGAATACTTTGCAGACATGGTTCTGCACTTGTTCGTTTCAGCTTTTGGTTCATGGTGATTCGTTAGAGTGGCTCTCTTGATCTTCTTTGTACTTAGCCACTTTCTTGAATGCTATCTTCTTGGCCTTCTCGGCTCGGCTTGGTTGCGCCATCTTTAGTGGCATTCTCATCTTTGTTGAGTGAAGCTTGATCTGTTTGATTCCTTCTTCAAAGTCGCTTCACTTCCACCTTGGTAGTCTCAATCACCAATGAGACTTGTTCTATCGATCTTTGGTGGAACTCGTGAGAGTCAACAATATCATTCACCAACTCAACGATTCTGTAACTTCACGATCATCAACAACTCTTGATCTTTGAAGCTCTGTTGATTTATACTGCTTCCCAATCTTCCCGTTGGAAAGTAGCCGTTGAAAGTTATTCAAATAGTTTCGCAGATCTTGAGTTATTTGGTGCAGACTGCAAATATGTCATGACAACTTTTTCTGACTTCCTGACACTGTAGTCTACTGTTTCACCAACCCTGTCAGATATGTCACTTTGATATCTTGGGCAGGTCGACGACTTTATTTCACCCTTCTGATTTCTCGATCAGAGGTTGTCCTTGCATCGATGCTCTCAATAAGCACTTGTCCGAAAATTACCCTTCAGATTGAACCGTTGCCAATGCTTCAGTCTTCAGTTATTTGAACTCTACGATTCTGATGCATGTCTTCATGGACTTGATCGTAGTGTCTTGTTGACTGGTAGAGACAACACTACGATCTTGAAGAGTGTTGATTAGATCTTCAATGTAGAGCACCTCTTCCTTCTCTTGTGCAGTGCTTCATCACTTCTATTCGCCTCGACTGTTCTCAAATATTGATGGCTTGACTTCTTGATCTGGCCCCTTCTGAATAACAAGACACTTCAAATTTGTGGCGTGTCCAGCTCGCGTTTTCCTTGTGATCTCCCGTTCACTTATCATCAATGGACTGACCCAATGCTTAATCACTTTAGCCTTGTTATTCAGAGGCTGACCAGTATCTTTGAGTATACTTCATCAATTTCTTCTTTGTCTGGTAAACACTACGATCCTGGTTACTTCAAAGATCGTTGTCATCTTTTTTCTTGACAGCCACTACATATGCTGACTTTACTTAGTCAGCTACTGAAGTCTTCTTATGATCATCTTGTGGAAGACTTTACCTTGAATAGCTTCTCAACTCAATCTGGATGCTGATTGAGTTGATGCTTAGATCTTCTATTAGCTTGCATGCCATTCGTTGAGTGCTCTCTGGCTTTCTTCAGGTGAGATGTATCTTTGCATTACTAACTAGAGGCTTCATTCCTTTGGATATTCAGGGAGTGCTCATTTGTTGAGAATCGTATTTGCTCTATGATTCTGCTTTGGCATTATGAGCACATCTGTTGATGTCTTAGTTCTTCACTCTACGATTCAGCTTTAGCTGTGCAGACATTACGACTCTGAGATCAGATCTTGACATTACGATTTTTATCGTTGTGCTTGTTGTCTTCATCTGATCTTTCTCGACTACGATCTCTGCCTTTGGTATGATTAGTAGACTCTACAACTCTGAGTGTAGTCTACGATTCTTGACTTGGCTTTGGCAGATACTCGTTCGGCTCGTAGGCAGGCTTTCTCTACGATTCTGAACATGACTTCCTCAATAGACTATGGCTCCGAAGAAGTGCTACTCGACACACTATGATTCTTCCTCGTCTCTCCTGGCAGTCTACGAACTCTGAAATCTACTATCTTGCAGACTACGATTCTGCCTTGATAGCTCTCGAGTTATTCTTGACTCTCCTGGCAGACTACGATTTTTGGTGCAGTGCTCGACGATCAGACAAGCCTATCTGTTACATCATAAGATCAACCTAACATGCTTGATCTTTCTATATTTATAGTCCTTGTACATCATTTCTTTTTAAGGACTTTACAAAGTCGTTTTTATGGAGGATCAACCTAACACATTTGATCAATTCATTCTAAGTCCTTGTACATATGTTTCTATTATCTATCAAGGACTTTTACGCTTTTTCTTAATGCAATCATACTTGCATATATTCATATATATATATATATATATATATATAATCAAATCATATGTAAATAGGAATATCATCATTCACATGCTTATTCCCGATAAATCTCCCCTATTTGATTATGACAAAAACAATAAGTGCATATGCATGTTGTGAATGAATCTTATATACAAAGTGAACAAATTGTATTTCTAAAATGAGATAATCATGAATGTCATTTAAAATGATGTAGAATTTAATACACCGACATTTTATATCCTGGATCTAGAAACATACCTAACTAGTTAGAGATGTACCTCTTTTTGGTTCCATGTATGCTTCCGTAAATGTTTGTTGATCACCTATTCATCTGTTTTTTCTTCTTTTGCTCCTCGCCTCCCTTTCTCTCACTTTGGGATGTGGAGCTATTCCTTTCTTCTTTCCCTGTTCAAGCTCCTTGCTCCCCCTCATATTTCTTTAGCTCCCCCCTCACCTATTGAACCATCTCTTTCTTTTTTTCTTTCTCTTTTGTCTTCTTGACTTGTTTGCTCCTCGCCTCCTTGCTCTTTTTAGAGTGCCTTTTTTCTTCCCCTTTCTATGCCTCTTTTTTCTCCCTCTTTTTGTCATTAATCATTTGAGAGAGCTGCTCCATATTGGACATAAGCCAGTCCATCATGTAAGAGGAGTTACCAACTTCAATCTTGAGTTCTTGTTGGCTTAACTCAAGTTGCATGGAGACAGACTGATTCATGTTGTCAATCTTATCGGAGAGGACGTTGAGTTGCTCTTCATTTTACTTTTGTGCTAGTAGAGCTTCAGCCTTTTGATCATATAGAGCTTTGAGATAGATGTGATCTCTTTCTCTGACTGTGAGGGATACATCAGCCATCATTGCTTGGATTCTCTCTTGAACTAAGTTACCTTTTGTTGTTGTCAGCTTCTTTGATTCTTCAATGAATAGAGATATTCTCTCAATTAGTTCATCAAAATTCTTCATCAGTTCCTTCTCCACAGATATTTGATCATTTAATTGTGCAACCCCTCGTTGAGTATCAGATTGGACTCTACGATTTGCTTCATTGGACAGATTTTCGAAGGTATTGAAAATCTGAAGAATCGTTGAGTTCCAATCACTGGTTGAGGATGTAGGAATGTCTGTCAGTAGTGCTTGATCAGATGGAAGCTTCGTATCTTGTACTTGGAAACCATCAGTAGTAGAGTGAACTGACTCTTCGAGTATTTCCTTGGTCATGATCCTTCTTCCTTTTGAGTCCACTCTACGATCGTAGGGGATATAGTGATTTCCAGCATGTCTATATACCTTGTAGTGAGGCTGGTTTGTGATCATCATTGAAGCGAAACTCTTCACTCTTGGGAAGTTTTGTGCCACCAGTTCCATGCTTGGAAAATGAGAGTAGCACCAGCTGAAGTAACTCTCATCTCTCTCAGTATGTGCCTTCAACCATGGCATCCATGGAAAGAATCATCTTATCAGAAGGCCTTCAGAGTTATACAATATTATTGTGCAGTCTAATTCCATGTTTTTCCAGTTGTGAAGTACTTCATCTGTGGTCATTCTTACAACTCGAAGTTGTTCATTTCCTTAACTTATCCATCTTGCTGGTGGTTCTGCTGGTGGCTCATCAAAGACTTCCACTACAATTCTTCTGCTTATTCTAGCTAGGGAGAGAACATGATAGTATTCTAGTTCGTCAGATTCCTGATGTGCAGAATTGAAATCTTTCTCTATTTCTTCCCTTTTTGAGCTTGAATTTTGCTTACTCCTTTCATCAGATTCATCCATGAATTCTTCTTGCTGCATTTCATTTCCAGAATCTTCTTTTGATTCATCTTCTTCATCACTAGATCCATCCTTAGCACTTACTTCCTGTGATACTGACTCATCATCACTCAATTCAACGACAACATTGGAGTGATCATTTTTCCTTTTGGAGGTAATTTGAGCAAGTAGTCTATAGCTCTTTCTTCTTGTTGGAAGTTCAGTAATAGGAGTTTCAAATACTTCTTCTTCTTCAGACTCTGAGATCTTTGAGTCAGCATTCAAACTTTCTTGAGGTTCATCATTAGTAGGAGCAGATATTTCTTTTTCAACCTCATCATTATTTGATCCATCATGAGAGCTTGTTGGAGCATTTGCATCTGAACATTCAGATGGGTCATCTTGTAGCTTTTCTTCAACTTCAAAGTGAATACTCTGAGAGTTGGCCATAGGGCCTATATATTCTTCTTTATCAGCTGAGTTTACATCTTCTTTTATGGATCCAGTTTCACCTTCATCATTGATCCATTCTCGTGGACTCGATCTTGAGATTATCGGCCCTTCTCTTCCTTTAACTCTACGTCCTCTTCTTTGTCAGATGTGCTTCCTTGGGAAATTGGAACTTGTCTGTTTACCATTTTAGCTTTCTTTTCTGAAATGGCTCTTGAAGCACCTGTTGCTTTTCTTCGCTTTGTGGTTTCAAAGAATAAGACTTTTTTCTTCTTCTTCATCCTTGTCTTTGGTGGAGAGACTTCTTGGTGGGGACTTGCTTTTCTTCACACCTCTAGATTTCTTTCTGGCTGGTGTGATTTCTGCTGATTCAGAGTCACCAGACTTAGAACTTTATAACTCTCTTGCCTTCCTCTTCTTTGCAGGGGCCTTGCTGCTGCTCCCAGTAGTCAGCCTCCTGTTTTCCTTGGGATTCTTCTTCCAGTTCACGAATAGTTGTGGAGACATTACTTTGTGAACATTTAAGGGCTCTCCCTCATTATCCTTGATTTTGCTTCCTAGCTTCTTTTTCATCATTATGCTTAGCAGTCTTCCATGAAAAACTTTTGTAAGTGGTTTGTCTGTAGATTTCTTTAACTCAGCCTTTTCTATCCATTTGGAGATTTGGTCGAACAAGATGGCTCCAAAATTGATTGGCTTCTTCAAAACTATTACAGACATAATCTTCAACTGTTGGTCGAGCACAGTGTCATGTGCGGTATCTTTGCATAGTATACATTTTCCAACAATCTCAGCAAGGAACTCGAATTCCTCAGGAAATTCCTTCTTCTTCATATCCTTCAGGGTAGGGTTTCTTTGGTACCGCATTAGCCTCTTGCCCTCTTCAATGTTGATGTCATCCAAGTTTATCAGCCCTTGATTGGGAAACCCTAGGCATTGATTGATGTTTGATGCTCTTATCTTCAGACTGGATCTTTTTACCTTAGTAATCAGAAGCCCAGAGTTCGTTGTAGCATTTAAGTAGAACTGCTTCACTAGCTCTGTATAAACTAGAGTGTTGGCCTCTAGGCACTCATAGAACCCAACTTCCTTTACGAGTTCAAGTATGTCCTTGAACTTTGTCTCTGATTCTTCAAACTTTGCAAAGCCGAGTTGAATACCCGTTATAACTTTCCATTCTGTCATTTGAGGAGGTCAAGGTATATGGTACGTGGTTCGGAGAGATTTAACTGAATGTGATTTGGGCTCTGGAAGTTTGATTGATTTGGCTTCGAAGAAGGTTCTAGGGTTTGAAAATGGGAGGGATAGAGGTTCAAGAGGTTCTGATATCTGTTTGCAGATTTGAATGTCTTTATGGCAGTTTCTTCTGACTCTGTATATGCTGTGATGTGTCACCCAGTCATTGGTTGCACGATACCCAAAGAATAAGTCAGATCTCCCCAAAAATTTGTCGGTTAGTCATCTCTTTTAGAAGAGTGGACGTTTGATTGACATGGATTGACCTTTGACCTCTTGAGTTCGTAGAGTAGCATGATAGAACAGCTATTGACTCTAAGTTTTCCTTTGTTGACTCAACGATCAATTCTCTGAAGGATGTTGCAGTGGATGGTTTTGACATTTCTCCTCATGTTGAAACTGCATAGCTTAACCACTGATGTACCCCAAGCCAGTTTGGGTACTTAAGTTCTGATGTGCATTTGCAAGATGTCTTACCAAACTATATTTTAACTAATCTCCTCATACTTCAGAATGGTAGAGCAATTGTCTCGTTCTTCCAAGCTCCTCATGAGCTAGAGTGTCTTCTAGTAAGTCTGCGATCGTCGAGTCTGCTTCTGCGATTGTTGAGTTCTCACTACGATCGTTGAGATTGCATCACGATCGTTGAGTTCTCTTAAAACTCTATTTTACAATCGTTGACTGACTTGGTCCTTGAGATGAACTTTACTAAGCATTCCTTCCGGGTCAAGGTAGCTCAGAAAGGCCAACCTCTTAGAGTGAGCTAAGGGTCGCTCGTTTGTCCTCGAGGCGCTTTCCGCATGAAATACTTTAGAAGTGATTTGCACCGATATCTCATTTGACCTTTTCTCGCTGAGGAGTCCTCTTCCAACTTTAGACATCTGCACCGGCGCAATTGTGGTGTCCTCCTCTCTTCAGTACTACGATCAGATGTTTGATCGTAGGTACTCCTAATTTTGAGTTGGGTGGTCGAAATGTTATCGAGAGATACGTTTTGAGACGCTCCTACCGACTATGGATCTTCATTTGGTTCATTAGCCACAAGGTTTTGGGACTCTATAAATTTATACACACGCCTTCATAGTATATCTCCGATGGTTTAGAGCTTACTCAGATCATTAGCGATTCATCGCTTCCCCATAGTTGATAATCGCCTTCTCAAAGAGACCTAAGTTCTTCTTCTTTATGTGTAATGTAGGAAACCATGCATATCTCATTCTCGGTCAAGTCATTAAATCTTCTCAGATCGTAGAAATGGGCATTTTCGTGGTTAATCATTCTACGATCCTTTGACAAAGACTACTGAACGTAGTATTCATTGTCGATTTGTGCTTGCGAGTTCTCGCTCCCATAATGAGTTCCTCATGATTGATGCTCGATGATCCTCTCAGAGTCGCCTTCCTCGAGGATTCTTCTCTTATGACATGCTTTGCATGATTGAGCATATAAGACCCTTTTCTTCTTTTGTTGAATGGCCCGCTTCCTTACAAAGATCGCCAGACCATGTGAGCTTTATTCAGATTAGCTCAAGAGTCTTCAAGAACAAAGCTTTGACATATAGGAATTTTATCGTAATCATTTCAAACAATCTTAAGCCTTTCACCGGTTGAATCTTTCTCGATCAAGTCTTCGCTTTAGCATTACTTAGTGTGGTCAGATAGACCAAGTACCTGCAGGTTATAAATTTCTATTTTTGGTAACCATGGTTAAGTGGGTCCTGCTAGGTTAGTTTTCTAAACCCCTGCTCTCATATATTTAGATAATCATCATATTGATCACTGAATACCATATTCATGCATGTAACTCATTTAGATAATACATTTTGAGATGCATGAAGGTGAGTGTGTGTAAGATTTGCTATTTTAATAAAACACTCTTTTTCTTTGATGGTTTCATCATTTGCTTGGTTATGTTCACAGAGTTTAAATGTTCTCATAGTGAGAATTAACTCTACGAATTATTTGTATCTGGTTGATTCATGGAGGTGATCAGTTTCTACAAATCATCAAGATACTTTTGCAGATCTGATCATACTCATGGGTTATCAAGCTCTTAGAACATAGGTTTGTACATATACATACTAACCCATCAACAAAGATTACTTCACATAAAATTAGTTTAACTCAGATGATGCTCTTATGACCCATTTCATTTCTGATTTCTTTCAAGATGTCATCTTCAACCTAAAACTTGGATGGAGAGAAAGTTTATAGACATTTGAGTTTCTATCATCAGTGTACTTTCTTTCTTCACTTTTTTAGATAGATTATGAGTACTTGAAGGAAAATTGTTATAGTTCATAAGTAAGGTGCAAATATGATTCTCATATCTATATTAGTGAGGAACCAAAACTTT
Organism: Panax ginseng; assembly: GCA_020205605.1. Lineage (NCBI taxonomy): Eukaryota > Viridiplantae > Streptophyta > Magnoliopsida > Apiales > Araliaceae > Panax > Panax ginseng. The sequence goes on along the minus strand of CM035130.1, from coordinate 24,399,139 downwards.
TTGCTGTTGGTTTCATAACAGTCATTTATCTTAGATATACTGAGTTTAGGCATTGATGTGCATGTTTTCTCATTTGCTTCTGACAGCTAGTTGCTCCAGTTGATCTTCAGTCACTCGGTTGTGGTCTTGAAGACACAAGCTAAGAGAGTGTCAGCATCTCTAATTCTTTGACATCCTTGAGTTCATAAGATTTACATTCAGCTGCAGGTTGACTAGACATATGGTTGAGAAGTTCTTCTCTCTTCTTTGGATAAGCATTACTTAGCATGTATGGCCTTTTCATCTTTTCAGGCTGGTGAATGTTTGAATCTTTTCTGTTGATATCTCTTGAGCTTTCTAGCTTGGTCTTCAGACAACAAGATTGACATCGAGCAAGGATTGGTCTTGTTGATATGGCAATCAAGAGCATGGACCAATCTAAGCAATTTCAGGTGTATATACACATTTACCTGTACACAATATTTCGAACGTGTGAGCTCATTTGCATACAACCAGTGACTTACTACTAAACTAAGTTTAGAACAATGTTTGTGCCTAGGATCAGACTCAAAGCGATTAGCTTTTGAATATAGCATGAGAACCTGCTCTGATACCAATTGTTAGTTCCCAATAAGCACAATATAGATCTAGAAGGGAGGGGGGGGGGTTTAATAAATCTTTAGAATTTCAAAATACTTTTTCTCTATTAAGTTGTATTGCTCATTAAGTAGCTCATGACAAACTTAAGAATCTTTTCAAGCATAGTGGAATAAGTAAAAAATCCCCTTCATTGATATATTCATCATCATACATATATTGTTCGTAGAGTTAGTTCAGTGGTAAATAGTTAAAACATACATAGTAGTTATAGTAGTTAATGTACATATTGTAAATGACATAAATTAAAAGACATAGGGGGTTTTAAGTGGTTCAGAGACTCAAGCTCCTAATCCACTCTTCTGCTTTCAACTAGCAGGATTTCCACTAAGGAAGGGAAGCACCCTGAATCACTAAGATTCCTTCAAGGCCAAAGCACTTTTGGGACTTCATTCGCTAAGAACTCTTCAAGGCCAAAGAGACCTTGGAACTTCTCTAGTTCCTCAGAACTCTTCAAGCCAGCAGAAGCTTGGAATCTTCATTTAGTCCCTCCGACAAGGACCCCTCAGTTCCGCTTTTTGTTGTTGTTGTAGTTGTTGATGTTGTTGGTGCTGAGCTGCTAAGATGCCATTAAGCTCTGAACATCTTTTGTACTTAGCAGCTTGGTGTGGTCCTCTTCGCATTCTGCTTCGGGTCTGGACCACATCTTCTTTGATGCAGCTGATCTTCACTCTTTTCTGCTCATCTTCATCTGGTATCAGCTGTGCACCATCACCATCTGGGTTTGCTAAGTCTCTGTGCTTTTAGTAGACTTTGTCTGGCACTTAGCAATCCCTGAACCCTTCTTGAATACTTTGCAGACATGGTTCTGAACTTGTTCAGTTTTAGCTTTCGGTTCTTGGTGATTCGTAGAGTGGCTCTCTTGATCTTCTTTGTACTTAGCCACTTTCCTGAATGCTATCGTCTTGGCCTTCTCGGCTCTCAGCTTGGCTGCCATCTTCAGTGGCATTCTCATCTTTGTTGAGTGAAGCTTCGATATGTTTGATTCTTTCTTCAAAGCTGCTTCACTTCCACCTTGGTAGTCTCACTGTCACTGAGACTTGTTCTATTGATCTTTGGTGGAACTCATAGAGTCAACAATATCATTCACCAACTCAATGATTCTGCAACTTCACGATCATCAGCAACTCTTGATCTTTGAAGATCTGTTGATTTATACTGCTTCCCAATCTTCCCGTTGGAAAGTAGCTGTTGAAAGTTATTCAAATTGCTTCGTAAATGTCAAGTTATTTGGTGCAGACTGCAGATGTGACATGACATCTTTTTCTGACTTCATGACACTGCAGTCTACTGTTTCACCAACCCTGTCAGATATGTCACTTTGATATCTTGGGTAGGTCGACGACGTTATTTCACCCTTCTGATTTCTCGATCAAAGGTTGTCCTTGCATCGATGCTCTCAATAAGCACTTGTCCGAACATTACCCTTCAGATTGAACCATTGCCAATGCTTCAGTCTGCAGTTATTCGAACTCTACGATTCTGATGCATGTCTTCATGGACTTGATCGTAGTGTCTTGTTGACTGGTAGAGACAACACTACGATCTTGAAGAGTGTTGATTGGATCTTCAATGTAGAGCACCTCTTCCTTCTCTTGTGCAGTGCTTCATCACTTTTGTTCGCCTCGACTGTTCTCAAATATTGATGGCTTGACTTCTTGCTCTGGCCCCTTCTGAATAAAAAGACACTTTAGATTTGTGGCGTGTCCAGCTCGCCTTTTCCTTGTGATCTCCCGTTCACTTATCATCAATGGACTGACCCAATGCTTAATCACTTTAGCCTTGTTATTCAGAGGCTGACCAATATCTTTGGGTATACTTCATCAGTTTCTTCTTTGTCTGGCAAACACTACGATCCTGGTTACTTCCAAGATCGTTGTCATCTTTCTTCTTGACAGCCACTGCATATGCTGACTTTACTTAGTCAACTACTGAAGTCTTCTTATGATCATCTTGTGGAAGACATTACCTTGAATAGCTTCTCAACTCAATCTGGATGCTGATTGAGTTGATGCTTAGATCTTCTATTAGCTCGCATGCCATTCGTTGAGTGCTCTCTGACTTTCTTCAGGTGAGATGTATCTTTGCATTACCAACCGGAGGCTTTATTCCTTTGGATATTCAGGGAGTGCTCATTTGTTGAGAATCGTATTTGCTCTACGATTCTGCTTTGGCATTGTGAGCACATCTGTTGATGTCTGAGTTCTGCACTCTACGATTCAGCTTTGGCTATGCAGACATTATGACTCTGAGATCAGATCTTGACACTAAGATTTCTGTCGTTGTGCTTGTTGTCTTCATCTGATCTTGCTCGACTACGATCTCTGCCTTTGGTATGATTAGTAGACTCTACAACTCTGAGTGTAGTCTACGATTCTTGACTTGGCTTTGAAAGATACTCAGTCGGCTCGTAGGCAAGCTGTCTCTATGATTCTGGACATGACTTCCTCAGTAGACTACTGTGACGCCCCCAAAATAGGTAAACATCACTTATTCTGAGTCGCCAAATACATGGTACAGAATACAAATACAATCTTTAATATACAACAAGAGAGCTGTGAGTTTTAATACAAATATTGTCTTCTAGACAATATCTACTCTCGAAATAAGTCCTCATTACATTTATTGTCACACTATTTAATGTAATAGTGAGGACTACCAATACTATTATCTCGGATCGTCACTCCGCTCCCTCGAATAGTCCCGCCACGCTCTCATTTCACGAAGAGAACAAAGAAAAGAAAGGTGAGCTCAACTAGCCCAATGAAGAAATATTATGACTAAGATAATGCGAAATAAATTATCATTAGTCTTCAACAATGTTAAAACCGATAAAATATAATAGACATCAAGTTTAATCTGCGGTGAACAAGCAATCCATTAAAAGAGTCAAGTAGAGAATAAAATCTACTATCTTTTATGATTTAAAAGGTTTTTCATCATTTTTATCGTTGTGACTCAAACAATAAATAATCCACATCATCCCCAAGACTACTACCAAGGATATTCATTAGTATCACAACCACAAATTATCCATGCACTACGGGCCAAGGATATTCGTGTATTCATCAATGGTCATGATCATGCCAACAACTGTCCATCAATGCAGTACGAGCCAATGAGGACTTTTATCACATCATTTATTATGGTCATGATTACACCGAATAATCCCTGGTCATAATTATACTAAGTCCATCTATGCACTACATGCCATAAATGACTTTCAAAAAATATAAATATGAGGATGATGACAATGATATAATAATTCAATAAAACAAGTTCAAGAATTAATTTATTCAAGAACTAATAACGTCCAAATTGTCAACATGATACTTCTTTATAGAGTAAAATTCAAGAATGCTCAGAAGAATATTTTCATGAAAAGATACTGGATGAAGCGCAAATATCAAGGATATTCCACTAATTTCATGGAGTATAGAAGTCAAAACATTAACCAACTGAGTATAATAAAGAATGGAATAACAAAAGAAATCACCATGCATGCGGATTGCAGATGTAGCGTGTTATTCCAACAGAATAATAAATAATGGAACCAGTCAAAGTAAATTACACCGCAAGCGTGTTTTTCCAATGAATAATAAAGAAATCTAATAACAACAAAAATCACCATGCATGCGGTACTTTGCATAGATAAAGTTATTCCAACAGAATACTAAATAACGGAACCAGTCGCTAAAATCGCACTCAACAGGATGTTCCAATGTAATAAAAAGATTTGAACCAGTCCCACAGAAACGCACTTTATGACATGATATTTCAATGTAATAATAAAGAATGGAATAATGTAAGTTCTCTTCATGAATACAAAAGAAATAATACCCTTACCTTAGAAGAAATTGGATATAGGAAAAGAAAGGTAATGTACTTCTTTCTTCTTTCTCTCTATAATTTTCTCTCTATATAGTTTAAGTGAATTAAGTAAGAAATAATGAAGGAATGAGCTTCTATTTATAGGAGAATGGAAAGGATACTATTCAATAAAATATTCTAATAAAATAAAACTTTTAAATAAAATATAATATATTATATATATATATATATATATATATATATATATATATATATATATATATAACATATGTTTATAATGTACATTCACTAAATGAGTTTGAAATCTTTAGATGCAAATTTTTTTCAAATGATACAATAAAACAAATTTTTATACTATATATATATATATATATATATATACATAACTCAAGACGAGTAACCATATATATATATATATATATATATATATGTGTGTACTAACATTGAAAAATTTCTCCCCACCCAAATGTCCTTTTCAAATCGTGGGCCCCACCACTTATATATATATATATATATATATATATATACCGAATAACTTTCTACCGATTATTTTGAAAAATGGGTAAATGAGGGTCCATAAAATAAGCAAAATTCCATAAAAATCACCTTAATAATTTTAACAACATTTATCACCTTTATTATAATTCACAATATTAATCGACTGTGTCGCTCTAGGAGGAAGAGGGGCTTTCCAATAAGAATTTCTCCCTATTGGCGTGCAATTAGGTGACCAAACCTCTCTTTGGCAGAACTTCTAGGCATCATCAATATTGTAAATAATAATATTAATAACTCTGTCATCTCAATTATTGATTTAATAATATATAAAATTTCAATAATTGAATAAAATCGAATGACTTCTCACGTAAAGATCAATAATCAATACCGCAACCGCTACTATGCAACCACGCGTATTATCGTACTTTTACTACCGAGTAGTTCAACAAGATAATTCAGTAAAACTTCCGCCGTTATTTTCAATAAAATATTTTTGTCGCTTTCTCAATCCGATAATAATTTCATTATTAGGGGTCCACTAATGATTGTGCCCGTCATCTAATATTCCCTGTTAAAATGAATATTCCCCACCAATCGAATCTTATATAACAACTTGTGTACTTTGCAAAATTTATAAATATTACCCACAACTATAACATTATATCAAATTTATTCCATAATATTCAAAAATGATATTTATAGAAAATTCATTTTTATTCATAAAAGTTGGGGTCTTACAATCTCCCCTTCTTATGAAATTTTGCCCTCGAAATTAGGGTACGTACCTGGTATGTCAAAGAGGTAAGGATACCTTGATTTCATTTCAGATTCTAACTCCCAGGTCATTTCCTCAATATCGTGGTTCCTCCATAAAACTTTGACTTGAGGTATAATCTTGGAGCGTAGAATATGTTCCTTCTTATCCAAGATTTGAACATGAACCTCTCCACACGTTAAATCTTCCGCTATTTCGTCCGGTTCTAACTCAATAATGTGGTTCGAGTCTTTCACATATTTACGTAACATGGATATATGAAAAACGTTATGAACACAAGACATACTTGGCGGTAAAGCGAGTCTATAGGCCACGCTCCTACTCGATCGAGGATTAAAAATGGGCCAATGAATCGAGGATTAAGCTTTCCTCTCTTTCCAAATCTCGTAACTCCTTTCCATGGAGCAACACGTACAACACATGATCTCCAATATCGAATTCCACGTCCTTTCGATGAAGATTAGCATAACTCTTTTGTCGATCTTGTGAGGTTTTTATACGTTGTCGGATTGTTTGAATCTTTTTCATAGTTATACGTACCAACTCTAGTCCCAATAACGTTGCTTCACCCACCTCATCCCAGCGTACTGGAGAACGACATTTTCTTCCATACAACGCCTCGAATGGAGCCATGCCAATACTTGCTTGATAACTGTTGTTGTAGGAAAACTCCACCAATGGTAAGAACTTATCCCAACTTCCCTTGAAGTCAAGGACACAGAGTCTTAATAAATCTTCCAGAGTTTGAATAGTCCTCTCTGATTGTCCGTCCGTCTGAGGATGATATGCCGAACTAAATTGTAAGTCCGTGCCCATAGCTTTTTGTAAACTAAACCAAAATTGTGAAGTGAATCTTGGGTCTCGATCACAAACTATGGATACTGGCATACCATACAGTCTTACAATCTCGTTTATGTACATACGAGCAAGACGTTCAAGTGTATAAGTTTCTATTATTGGTAAGAAATGAGCAGACTTGGTCAATCTATCAACAATGACCCAAATTGCATCTACGCCTTGAGAAACCTTGGGAAGACTAGTAACGAAATCCATGGTAATGTGCTCCCACTTCCATTCTGGAATTTCAAGTGGTTGCAATGGACCTTTTGGTACTTGATGCTCTGCCTTGACTCGTTGACAAGTTAAACACCTTGAGATAAACATCGCTATCTCCCTCTTCATATTTCCCCACCAATATGTACGTCAAAGATCATGATACATTTTGGTACTCCCAGGATGGATTACAAATGGTGTGTTGTGCGCCTCTATCATGATTTTATACTTTAACTCAGGGTCGTTAGGAACACAAAGTCTGGAGTTGACTCGAATTATTACTTCTTCATCGATTCTTGCTTCCGGTATAGCACCTTCTTGCACTTTCTTCCTCATACGCATCAGCTCCAGGTCTGTAGTTTGAGCAGCTTTAACTTTATCAATTAAAGTTGGTTCTACTCGTATATTCGCCATCATCACATGGGTCCCTAGAGTCTTTAACTCTATCTCCATCCTTTGCAAGTCACACAAGATGGGCCTTTGCGTTGTCAATATCGCACTCGTACCCGCATATGATCTTCTACTCAATGCGTCAACTACCACGTTCGCTTTTCCAAGATGGTATTGGATGGTATGATCATAACCTTTCAACAGTTCAAGCCAACTTCGCTGTCGCATGTTGAGTTCCTTTTGAGTGAAGAAATATTTGAGGCTTTTATGATCCGTAAAGATCTCCACTTTCTCCCCATACAAGTAATGCCTCCAAATTTTAAGTGCAAAAACAACAGCTGCCAACTCTAGATCATGAGTATGATAATTCCTCTCATATTCTTTGAGTTGTCGAGAGGCATAGGCTATGACTTTCCCATGTTGCATGAGAACACATCCTAACCCTTTGCACAAAGCATCATCAGAGATGACAAATCCCTCCGAGCCAGACGGTATTGTCAGAACAGGTGCTAAAATGAGTCTTCTCTTGAGTTCTTGAAAACTCTTCTCACATTCCTCATTCCAACCGAATTTTGTATCTTTCCGAGTCAGCTGAGTTAAGGGAGTAGCAATTCGAAAAAACCCTTCTACGAATCTCCGATAATAACCAGCTAAGCCGAGAAAGCTACGATTTTATTCATCGATTTAGGTTGCTCCCAACTTTGAATAGCTTCAATCTTTCTTTGAGTCAACAGATATTCCATGACTTGATACCACGTGCCCAAGGAATGCTACTTCCTCGCCGTAACTCACATTTCTTCAACTTGGCATAAAGCTTATATTCACGAAGCTTTTGGAGTATGTCGACCTCAAGTGTTGCTCATGATCTTCACGGCTTTTGGAATAAATAAGGATGTCATCAATAAAGACGACCACAAAGTGATCCAAATATTCCTTGAATACTCGGTTCATCATATCCATGAAGCGCAAAGCGGAGCATTAGTCAATCCAAAAGACATGACTAGGAATTCATAATGCCCGCATCGAGTTCGAAAGCCGTCTTTGAATGTCATCATTTCTAATCTTCAATCGGTGATATCCTAATGAAGATCAATCTTTGAAAAGAATTTGGCGCCTTTGCAACCGGGTCAAACAGGTCATCAATACGTGGTAATGGGTACCTATTTTTGATGGTGACATGATTCAACTCCCGATAATTAATACAAAGTCACATACTCCCATCTTTCTTCTTCACGGATAGAATAAGAGCACCCCAAGGAGAAGTACTAGGACGAATAAAGACAATGTCTAACAATTCCTGCAGTTGGGTCTTTAACTCCTGAAGTTCAATAAGAGCCATTCGATATGGGCCTATGGAAATGGGTTTTGTACCGGGTTCAAGGTCGATACAAATTTCAATTTCACGCTCTGGGGGTAGGCCAAAAAGTTCTTCAGGAAATATGCCAGGAAATTCATTAACAATAGAAATATCTTTCAAAACTGACGTATTTTTGTTTAGATCCGTGACATGAGCTAAGAAAGCTTGACATCCGTTTTTCAATAAACGAATAGCTTTATGGCTTGAGATAACAGTGATTGATTTTAATGGTTTGGTTGTTTGAATTCGCATAATAGGTTGGTTAGGAATATGAAAGCTAACAACCTTACGAAAATAATCAATTTTTGTATGATGAGTAGTTAACCAATCAATTCCTAGAATTATATCAAATGCAAGTATTTTCAATGAAATAAGATCGACAGGTAATGTGAGGGTACCGATTTGAACCAAACAAGACTTATAAATAGTGGATGTAATGAAGGTTTCTCCCAATGGAGTTTCAATAGATAAGTCAAAGTCTAATTTCTCTAGAGTCAAATTTAAACGTTGAACGCAAGTAGGAGAAATAAAAGAATGGCTAGACCCAGTATCAAATAAGGTATATACTTCGCTAGAGTTTATGATAAGCTTACCCGTGATGACCTCGTCGTTTCTTGCTTTCGGGAGGTCACGACAAACGCCTCCTCCTTACCATCTTGGCATTGACTTTTCTGGGACGTCCTTTGGTGCCTCCATCCTAGCTGAACTTGTCTTCGGTGAACGACAAAACGGGCTAGGTGACCTTCTCTTCCACAATTATAACATGCTTTGTATGGCATCGTGCAGTTTGGACTGATGTGTCCTTCCCCTCCACATTTGAAGCATATGATAGGTGGTCGGTTCTCCTTCCTTAACGACAGTCTTGATCTTCGACGCTTTTCCATCATTGTTGAATCTCCTCTTCTTGAAATGTCCATTCTTATTGTTTTGGCCATGATTACCACCGAAGTGGTTACCATTTCTAGCATGTTGATTCCCTCCACGCTTATTGTCACCGCTTCGATGACTGTTATCACTAGTATTATCATTTTGTCGGTTGCTCTCTTTTGGTTGGGTTGACTTATTATCGCACTCCAATAACCGAGCCCTATTAACAACATCTGAATACAAACACTGTTTATGAGAGATAAGATATTGACGTATCTCAGGTTTTAAACCTCTTAGAAACATTCATGTCATTCTCTCCTCATTATCAACCAAATGGGATGCAAACCGGGACAACTCGGCAAACTTGGCTTCGTACTGCGACACGGTCATGTTGTTTTGAACTCTACCTCTTTCATGTGACAAATACTTTCGGGAAAGTACTTGTCGTTGAACTATTCTTAGAACTTCTCCCAAGTCATCTTCAGTGCGGCAGGTTGAGTACGCGTTTCTGATTCCCACCAAGAATCTGCCTCCTCACTTGCGCAACATGAAGGTGGCAAGGAACCTTTTTGCTCCTCGGAGCATCCTAAGATATCAAATATCTTGCAGATCTGCTTTATCCACATCTCCGCCTTAAGTGGTTTTGGCTATCCAAAAAACTCCGGTGGTCCCAGTTCTTTGAACTGCTTAGCGGTGACCGTCCGAGAGTTGCCAGTGTTTCCACCTGCATTTTGTACAAGAGCCACTTTTGCCTGATGTTGCATGAATTTCATAAATCCTCTGAATATTCCATCGTTCATCATCTGGTCAGTGTTGTTGTTTGCCTGAGGATTGTCGCCTTCCTGATGCACATTATCCTGATTATTGATCCGTGGAGACTCAACGGTCTCCTGTGCTCCATTGATGTTCTCAACATTCTCAGATGCCATTTTCAAACACTGCCACAAAACAAGGGTTAATTAACATATCATATATTATCCCTATACTCTGACCGACCAATTAAATACCAAATAAACTTAGGTAGGTCATACTAGCGAAGGAATTTCCCGTCTCTCCCCTCCTAGTTCTTGTCTCACATCTCAGCCAGGGATCATATCCCTAAGCTTTGATACCAACTGTGACGCCTCCAAAATAGGTATACATCACTTATTCTGAGTCGCCAAATACATGGTATAGAATACAAATACAATCTTTAATATACAACAAGAGAGCTGTGAGTTTTAATACAAATATTGTCTTCTAGACAATATCTACTCTCAGAATAAGTCCTCATTACATTTATTGTCACACTATTTAACAGAATAGTGATGACTACTAATACTATCATCTGGACCACATTCTGCTCCCCGACTAGTCCCTGCCACGCTCTTATTTCCTGAAGAGAACAAAGGAAAGAAAGGTGAGAGCTCAACTAGCCCAAGAAGAAATATTATGACTATGATAATGCGTAATAAATTATCATTAGTCTTCAACAATGTTAAACTGATAAAATAAAATAGACATCAAGTTTAACTGCAGCGGAACAAGCAATCCATTAAAAGAGTCAAGTAGAGAATAAAATCTAACTATCTTTTATGATTTAAAAGGTTTTTCATCATTTTTATCGTTGGGACTCAACTTAATAAATAATCCACATCATCCCTGCATTACGGCCAAGGATATTCATTAGTATCACAACCACAAATTATCCATGCACTACGGGCCAAGGATATTCGTGTATTCATCAATGGTCATGATCATGCCAACAACTGTCCATCAATGCACTAGGGGTCAATGAGGACTTTTATCACATCATTTATTACGGTCATGATTACACCGAATAATCTCTGGTCATAATCATACCAAGTCCATCTATGCACTACATGCCACAAATGACTTTCAAAAAATATAAACATGAGGATGATGACAATGATATAAGAATTCAATAAAACAAGTTCAAGAATTAATTTATTCAAGAACTAATAACGTCCAAATTGTCAACATGATACTTCTTTGTAGAGTAAAATTCAAGAATGCTCAGAAGAATATTTTCATGAAAAGATACTGGATGAAGCGCAAATATCAAGGATATTCCACTAATTTCATGGAGTATAGAAGTCAAAACTTTAACCAACTGAGTATAATAAAGAATGGAATAAGAAAAGAAATCACCATGTATGCGGTATTTAGATGACGAAAGTTATTCCAACAGAATAATAAATAATGGAACCAGTCAAAGTAAATTCAAGCACCGGCGTGTTTTTCCAACAGAATAATAAAGAACGGAATAACAACAAAAATCACCATGCATGCGGTACTTTGCATAGACAGGTTATTCCAACAGAATACTAAATAACGGAACCAGGTCAGTTAAAATTCGCACCAACAGGATGTTCCAACAAAATAATAAAGATTTTACCGTGTCCCACAGAAAAAGCCATGTGATGTGTGATATTCCAAATGTAATAATAAAGAATGGAATAACATAAGTTCTCTTCATGAATACAAAAGAAATAATACCCCTTACCTTAGAAGAAATTGGATATAGGAAAAGAAAGGTAACAGACTTCTCTTCTTCTTTCTCTCAATAATTTTCTCTCTCTATAGTTTAAGTAAATTCGTAAGAAATAATGAAGGAATGAGCTTCTATTTATAGGAGAATGGAAAGGATACTATGCAATAAAATATTCTAATAAAATAAAACTTTTAAATAAAATATAATATTTATTATATATATATATATATATATATATATATATAACATATGTTTATAATGTACATTCACGGGCTGAGTTTGAAATCTTCAGATGCAATTTTTTTTCAAATGATACAATAAAACAAAATTTTTATACTATATATATATATATATATATATATATATATATATTGACATTGAAAAATTTCTCCCCACCCAAATGTCCTTTTCAAACCGTGGGCCCCACCACTTATATATAATACTTATACATATATATATACCGAATAACTTTCTACCTATTATTTTGAAAATTGGGTAAATGAGGGTCCATAAAATAAGCAAAACTCCATAAAAATCACCTTAATAATTTTAATAACATTTATCACCTTTATTATAATTCACAATATTAATCGACCAGTGTCGCTCCTGAAAGAGGGCTTTCCAATAAGGATTTCTCCTGTTATCACGCACGCAATTAGGTGACCAAACCTCTCCTTGGCAGAACTTCTAGGCATCGTCAATATTGCAAATAATAATATTAATAACTCTGTCATCTCAATTATTGATTTAATAATATATAAAATATTGACAATAATTGAATAAAACTGAATGACTTCTCACGTAAGCATTAATAATCAATACCGTGTGCTACTATGCAACCACACGTATTAATGTACTTTTACTATCGAGTTGTTCAACAGTATTAACGGTAAAACTTCCACCGTTATTTTCAATAAAATATTTTTGTCATTTTCTCAATCCGACAATAATTCTGTTGTGGGGTCCACCAATGATTTTGCCGTTGTACGAATATTCCCTGTTAAAACGAATATTCCCCGACCAATCGAATATTATATAATAACTTGCGTACTTTGCAAAATTTATAAATATTACCCACAACTATAACATTATATCAAATTTATTCCATAATATTCAAAAATGATATTTATAGAAAATTCATTTTTATTCATAAAAGTTGAGGTCTTACAACTACGGCTCCGAGGAAGTGCTACTCGACACACTATGATCCTTCCTCGTCTCTCCTGGCAGTCTACGAAATCTGAGATCTACTATCTTGCAAACTACGATTCTGCCTTGATAGCTCTCAAGTTATTCTTGACTCTCCTGGCGCGACTCGATTTACGGTACAATTCTCGACATCGATCGAGAAAGCTTCATTCTGTTACATCATAAGATCAACCTAACATGCTTGATCTTTCTACATTTGTAGTCCTTGTACATTATTTCTTTTTAAGGACTTTACAAAGCTGTTTCACTTATGTAGGATCAACCTAACACATTTGATCAATTCATTCTAAGTCCTTGTACATATGTTTCTATTATCTATCAAGGGGCTTTACAGCTTTTCTTAATGCAAGCATACTTGCATATTCTTTCATATATATATATATATATATATATATATATATCATAATCAAATCATATGTAAATAGGAATATCATTCACATGCTTATTCCTGACAGTTTTCACTTTCGAACAACAGCGGTGGCCTACTTGTAGACTGACCTTCTTGAAAGTTTAGGTGTGCCATAGGATCTTCTTCCCTACGACTGCATCAATATCAATATTAGTAGAGTCTTGCTTTGATACCAAATGAAATTCTATGTATGTACACACCTGTAGGGGGGGAAATATGTGTTTAAACTAAAAGTGATAAATTATGAAAACTTTTTGAAATTTTTTTTGCAACAGAGTTTAAATCGCATGACTATGCCTGCTCACTTTAGTGTCTGCTTTAGCTTATGTTCTTTGTTTCTTATTATCAGATAGTTAGACATGTCTGCTTTAGTGTCTGAATAGAATAACTTCAAGCAATGTGATGAACAAAAAGTCCAGAACGTGAATGATAGTTAAAGAGATAAACAGAAATAAAAATCACACCAAGATTTTTACGTGGTTCAGCCCCTATCCTTTAATCTAGTGGCCTAATCCACGTCCAATCCCAACTAGGATTGGAGACTCTTTTTATTAAACTTAATATTCAATTAAATACAATAAAAAAAACTCCCTGTTACAAAGAAGCCTCAAATCTGATGTTGGACACCAATATCCTCTTTGCACCTCTGCAACTTGTACACCTTCGCACTTGTTCTCACCTCTGAGACCTTTGAAGCTTCCTTTGAACAGACCCACTAAACTCTAGAAACTCTAGACCACCAAAGCTAACAGTTGCTTATTTTTCAGATTACAATAATGGTGATTCCAATGGAATATCAACTTTCTAGCTTAAGAATAACAGGACATTGATTGCTAGAAAGGCTATAAGAAAGCTATAAGAATTAAAAAAAATGAATTGCTGCTTTCCAATCGTTGGGTTCCTTTTCATAACCGAGCATGATGAAGCTTTATATAAGAAGAAGGCCAACGGCTATATTTGTTAGCAAGAAATCATATTATTTAAATCCCATAATTAAAGCCACTAATATTGACCAACGGATATATAAACAGAAGCTAGAATATGAAACACATATCACAATTGATAATTGATATACCCCATGCTTTTAGCATTTAAAGAGTTCAACAAATTTGGTAAATCAAGGATATGTTTTCAAGTCAAACCAAAACACCTTAAATAAAGGAACAAGGAGATAAGTTAAGACCCAGTAACTTTAAAAAACTTCTGTAAGACTCCTTTCTCAAATAGAATACAAAGTACCACTAACAGTTATGGGTCCCACTAAGCAAGAGTATCATTAAATAAATTTTAGTACCCACGAAATACTCTGTAGAATAGATGAACAAAATTTGGGTCAGTTGGAAAAATATATAATAACATAAACCCATCTAATAATATTTGACAGCATTAAAAATTATAAATACCAACATTCCTTAATAAACTCCAATTCAAATCTTTCTTAATAAATTCCAAATCAAATCTTCCTTAATAAATTTAAATTAGCCCAAACACTAAAAATCATTTAAATAAAATTCATTAAACTACATACAAAACCCAATAATATTGTCATCATTAAAATCATAAACCAACACAGCGAAACCACTTCTGAATTTTATATGTCCTGGAGTTTAATATCATCCTAAAGTCAGTTTGTGTGTGTTTCATTAATAGCTATTTTTTCTGAATTTGTTGGATGATGTAGATGTACATCTACTCTCTGGCAAATATAATTATACAAAATATATTCAAAATAACAAGAATTTTATAGTGTGGACAAGTTGGGGGTCTCATGGTTCATAAAATTTTCTTAGTTGTTCAAGTTGAGAAGTTCTCTTTTGTAGGCAATTGCCCAAAGTGATATTTTCCTAAGTTAGGTATTGCTAGAGAAAATGTAGACGATGAAGCTTTTTCTGATCAGGTGATCATTGGTTGTCTGTTTATTATATTATTTCAGCCTTTATATGTCAGCTATGTTCCTCTATGATACTAAATTCTTTCCAGTTTGTAGGCTCAAATGGACTAGAGGATGTGGGTGTAATTGTAAGTGCTACAGCCGCAGAGATGTATGGGCTTAACATACTTGCAGAGATGTAATTGTAAGAATTTTAGATGTATGGGTGTAATTGATTCTGCCTAGTTGTCATTAACAGTCATGATTGGGGAGTGCTTTTTTCTTTTTCTTGGCAAATTGTTGAGTGTTTTTTTCCTTTATACATGCATTACACTTCACATAAGCTGATATGTTTGTTGCATCAATTGCTTCTCTGCAGGATGACACTGCTAATATTACTCATTTTTTGGTACTTGCAAAGGATCTTATAATTTCGAGAACGGATAAGCACTTTAAGGTAGTAATTTTTACTCATTTTAGTTTCTTATACGATTGCTTAAGGTTCTTTTCAAAAAATATTGTTTTCCTTTCAAACAAGCATTAAATTTACTTTAGAAAAAGGACCTGGAATGTTTTACAATACAAACAACACAATGAGAGAAGTAATAGCATAACATTGCAGTATAGACCAAGTTAAACAGGGAAACATCAATTGTTAAGGTTGAAGCGCAATATATCAGTTCGGTAAAAATTATGTTATGATTAGGGAAATGGTGATGACACTATGAAATA
Source organism: Panax ginseng (assembly GCA_020205605.1). Classification (NCBI taxonomy): domain Eukaryota; kingdom Viridiplantae; phylum Streptophyta; class Magnoliopsida; order Apiales; family Araliaceae; genus Panax; species Panax ginseng. The sequence goes on along the minus strand of CM035130.1, from coordinate 24,383,018 downwards.
TAAAATTGGAGAAAGTAATAATTGAACAAACATAATGTCATGCTCATTCAGGCTCTTTCTAATTATGTTCGTTTTTACAATTTTATCGTCTCAATTATTGATTTAATAATATATCATATAATGCAGATGATATTGTGACAATAATCGAATCAATAATATAAGAGATATGATGCAGCAATTACCGTAACAATAATTGAGTATAACTAAGTGACTTCTCACGTAAGTATCAATAATTAATACCGTGTGCTACTATGCAACCACGCGTATTACTGTACTTTTACTTCCCGGTAGTTCAACAGTTTAACGGTAAAACTTCCGCCGTTATTTTTATAAAAGATAATTATGTCGTTTTCTAACTACGACAATACTTCGCTAGGGTCCACTGGGATCCACCAATGATTGTCTTGAGTCATTTAATATTCCCTGTTAAAACGAATATTCTCCGACCAATCAAATATTATATAACCACTTACTTACTTTGCAAAATTTGTAAATATTACCCACAACTATAACATTATATCAAATCCACACCATAATATTCAAAAATATATTTCGAGAAAATTATTCTTTATTCATAAAAGTTGGGGTCTTACATTTGCAATATTAACAATATCTAGAAGTTCTGTCAATGAGAGGTTTGGTCATCTAATTGCGCGCCAATAAAGAGAAATCCTTATCGGAAAGCCCCCTCTTTCCTGGGAACGACCTGGTTGTTAAATATTGTGAATTATAATATTAGTGATGAATAAGTTCGTGTTGATTAAAGATGAAATTGATAGTTCTATTGTGTTGGAATTATTAGTGTTAGTGAAAATCGACATTTATTTCTATAATAATTGATGTCTGTAGGTTATATTGACCAATCGAGTAATTAACCGGATAAATGAGCAATTAATTGCTATTGATTCACATGATTATAACTATTTATTCACATGTGTGTACTATTGATTCACATTCATTTACCATTAGGGGAGTTGGTGCAAGATTGATAATACTTGCATGACTAAGTTAAAAATGGAGGTATAGATGGAGGTACTATACTGTAATTCGTATTTTTACATGTCTAGAACTATTGATTCACATGATTTACTATTAGGGGAGGTGGTGCAAGTTTGATAATACTTGCCGGACTAAATTAAAAATGAAGGAAAAAAGGAAGGTATTATACTGTAATATTTCGAGCCCCAAAACGTGCAATTATCGAAACTATATTTTCCTATAAATAGAAGCTCATTCTTCCTTCATTTCTCACCAATTCACTAAAGTTATAGAGCAATTATTATAGAGAGAAATTATAGAGAGAAAGGAGAAGAGAAGTCTGCTACCTCACTATTCCAGTTTTCTTCTAAGGTATGGGGTATTATTCTTTTGTATTCATGAAGAGAGTTATTTTCTTTCAATACTCGTAAGGGTTGTTATTCCATTCTTTATTATTATGTTGGAATAACTTTTGCTTATGCTAAGTCTCGCATACATGGTGAAATTCTTCTGTTATTCTATTATTTATTATTCTGTTGGAATAACCTATCTGTGCGGTCTATCGCATGCCTGGTGAATTCTGTTGTTATTCCATTCTTTATTATTCGGTTAGAATATTCTGTCTGCGTATGCAATTACGCATGACTCGTTCCATTCTTTGTTATTACATTGGAATATCCTCATGCTGTGCGGATTACGCATGACCGGTTCCATTCTTTATTATTCATTGGGAATAACTCATGCGTTATTGGCCTATCGCATGCATGGTGAATTCTTCATTATTCCATTCTTTTATTATTCATTGGAATAACCTCATACATGTGGATTATCAGATGCATGGTGAATGATCCTTCAGATTCATTCTTTATTAAATAGTGAAAATGATCATCTACGTGGATTACCGTATGGCGGGTGAAAATCCATTTACGCTTTAGATATTCTATTATACTAATCTGGGATATCATTTCTTTTGTACTTCGCCATGAAATATCGCTTTCTTTGGTATTTTTCATTATGAGTTACTATTCACATATTACTATTCACCCGCTTACTATTCACTCTAGTATTATTCACTCGGGTATTCGGGGCACTTTTCGTGCTGCGGTACTTATTCACGAGTTACTATTCACCCAGCTTACTATTCACTCTAGTATCATTCACTCGGGTATTCGGGACACTTTTCGTGTCGGGGTACTATTCACCCGAAAAATATATTTCTTTTTTGTCCAAATTATTTTTGGTACATAAATATTATTCTTGAATTTTACTCCACAAAGCAGTATCATGTTGACAATTTGGACGTTATTGATTCCTGTATAAATTAAATTATAAATCTTTAAAATTTATCATTGAACTTGTTTTATTGAATTATTATGTCATTGTCATCATCCTCATGCTTATATTGTGATGAAAGTCATCTTTGGCTTACGTGCATAGATGGATTTGGTATGATTATGACCAGGGATTATTCGGTATAATCATGACCGTAATGTGACGGATGATGTGATAAAAGTTTTCATTGGCCTGTAGTGCATTGATGGACAATTTTTGGTATGATTATGACCAGGAATTATTCGATATAGTCATGACCATTGATGATTTAATGAATATCCTTGGCCGTGGTGCATGGATGATTTAAGCTGAGTCTCAGCGATAAAGTTGATGAAAAACTTTTTAAATCATAGAAGATAGTAGATTTTATGCTCTACTTGACTCTTCTAATGGATTGCTTATTTCACCGCAGCTTGTTGATCTAAAACTTGTTGTCTATTATATTCTATCGGTTGTTATCTTTGTTGAAGGCTAAGGATAATTTATTCTCGCATTATCTTAGTCATAATATTTCTTCTTGGGCTAGTTGAGCTCACCCTTTCTTTCATTGTTCTCTTGAGAAATGAGAATATAAATTTGACGAGTCGGGGAATGGAGTGATGGTCCAGGATAAATGGCTTTAGTAGTTCTCACTATTCTATGAAATAATGTGATAATAATTGTAATGAGGACACCATTGAGTGTGGATATTGTCTAGATAACAATATTTTTGTTTAAACTCTCAGCTATGTTTTGTCGTATTTTACACGACTGTTGTATAATTAAGTTGTATTTGAATTTATGTACCATGTATCTGGCGACTCAAGATGGATGATGTATACCTGTTTTGGGGGCGTCACAGTACATCTACTCTTTGGCAAATATAATTATACAAAATATATTCAAAATAACAAGAATTTTATAGTGTGGACAAGTTGGGGGTCTCATGGTTCATAAAAAAATTTTAGTTGTACAAGTTGAGAAGTTCTCTTTTGCAGGCAATTGCCCAAAGTGATATTTTTCTAACTAAGTTAGGTATTGCTAGAGAAAATGTAGACGATGAAGCTTTTTCTGATCAGGTGATCATTGGTTGTCTGTTTATTGTAATTTTTCAGCCTTTATATGTCAGCTATGTTCCTCTATGATACTAAATTCTTTCCAGTTTGTAGGCTCAAATGGACTAGAGGATGTGGGTGTAATTGTAAGTGCTACAGCCGCAGAGATGTATGGGCTTAACATACTTGCAGAGATGTAATTGTAAGAATTTTAGATGTATGGGTGTAATTGATTCTGCCTAGTTGTCATTAACAGTCATGATTGGGGAGTGCTTTTTTCTTTTTCTTGGCAAATTGTTGAGTGTTTTTTTCCTTTATACATGCATTACACTTCACATAAGCTGATATGTTTGTTGCATCAATTGCTTCTCTGCAGGATGACACTGCTAATATTACTCATTTTTTGGTACTTGCAAAGGATCTTATAATTTCGAGAACGGATAAGCACTTTAAGGTAGTAATTTTTACTCATTTTAGTTTCTTATACGATTGCTTAAGGTTCTTTTCAAAAAATATTGTTTTCCTTTCAAACAAGCATTAAATTTACTTTAGAAAAAGGACCTGGAATGTTTTACAATACAAACAACACAATGAGAGAAGTAATAGCATAACATTGCAGTATAGACTAAGTTAAACAGGGAAACATCAATTGTTAAGGTTGAAGCGCAATATATCAGTTCGGTAAAAATTCTGTTATGATTAGGGAAATGGTGATGACACTATGAAATATAAAATTGGAGAAAAATAATAATTGAACAAACATAATGTCATGCTCATTCAGGCTCTTTCTAATTTTTCATTTAGTTATAGTTTGTTTTTAAACATAGCATTTCCAAAAACTTGAATATTTATATTGTTAGACTTGTGCCAATATTGCCGAGAGATTTGTTGTCATTAATGTATTTGTTTTGTTGTAGTTTGGAAACTTCCCTTCTTAAACATCATGCTTACATTTTTTATATCTTCTCTAAATAGGACAAGTGAATTAGCACCAATTGGCATACATATGGTGGGTGAAACATTAATAAGTGTATGAACATTTTCATACTTAAATTCTTAAAGTTGCGTTTATGCCGATAGTTATTTAAAATTAATCTTTTGTTCTTATACCATATCATACATTGTATGGATTCCATGAGCTTAAATGAGTTCTGCTTACTTCTATGATCTATGGATTTCCAAATTTTACTTCCTTATTATTGTAATATCTGATTTCAAGAGATTAATACAAGAATATCTTTGTGATATTTGTTTGTGTTGGATATTGTTATTTATTTGTCTTGGATATTGTAGGGCATGAATTGGTTTGAAAACATAGGGGAAAAAAGAAAACATAATTAAATTTTTTTTATTTATTAAAAGGTTATTTCCGACAGAATTTTCTGTGGGAAATAACTCATTTCCAACAGAATTTTCGTCAAAAATATTCTGTCGGAAATAACTATTTCCGATAGAATTCTCGACGGACTTATTCCCGGCGAGCTTTACTCCGACTGAAGGAATTAATCTTATTTCAACGAAATAAGCTTAATTTCGACGGAAAATTCTGTCGAAATTAAGCTTTTTTCTTATTGCGTAACCCTAGTTAATAAACCATAAAACCTGATTAATTAATTAAAACTAGTTAATAAAGTCAAACACTTATTCTGATTAGCGTCCGCTACTATTAGTGACAGATGGTATGAGTTTTTTTAACCATACGCTACTAATTGTAGCAAACGTCGATTTTCATTTTCTAATTAATCATGGTAATTTCTTCTTGTTTTCAATGGGATAGATGGTGTACGTATGCCCTATAACATTCCATAGCAAATACATGATATAGATCATTTCCCATGTTAACGCCAAATTTTGTACGCTTGATGAAATCACCAAAACAGTAGGTCAAAACTGCGCTAATAGTTACTAGAATAGTTGATTGTGTTGTTGTGAAGTCAAACTCATGAAATACACTCAGATAAACATACAAAGATATAAAATATGAACACAAGAATTAACGTGAAAATCCAATTTGAAAAAAATCCACGGACAAAGATAAGAAATTAATCCACTATAAAATAATAACGGGAGTAGAAATTGTTTATTTGTGTTATATCTCCAAACCCTTGCTTATAGTTGTGATGTCAGGTCCATCCAAATCCAATAAGGAGTAGGAGTCCTGTTTAGAGTCACCTTATAACTGCAATTAATGGCTGATCGATTCCTTCCCAAATTAGATCTTCTTATTGTTGGGTATGGGTCCTCACCCATAAAAGGAATCCAAGTTGGAATTAAATTAAGGGAACTTACTAATTAGTAATAGTGCTATTGGAATCCAATTTGAAAAAGAATTTACTTGTTAGATTTATTGGTGACCAAGACAATGAGATATGATCCCTAATTTGATTAGTAGAATAAATTGTTTCTAATCCATAATAGAAATGGATTAGGAAGAGTATTATAAATAAGGTTATGATGGAGTCTTATTTTATACAGGAGATAAGCTTGGTAGCAAGAATATACCAAAAGAATAAATTGAGAGAATTACAGTTTGTTGTTCGTAGGTATCCACCGTCATCTCCGTTCAATTGAAAGTTTGAAGACTTTATTGCTTGGGGTATTTTTGGGTGTTGAAATTAATTAGGTTTCTCAACCTAATTAAAGGTAAATTTGTATTCTATAAATTTATTGTGTAACCTCAAGTTTTAGGGCATAAAACTTGAGAGGATTATTGTATGCCAATTATTAGTGATATAGTGGAGATTCGGAGTTTGACCCGTGATTTTTACCTCTAGAATTTAGGGGGTTTTCACGTAAATTTGGTGTCTTGCTTGTGGATGGTTATTTGTTATTTTCGTTATCATAATTGGTTTTGTTGATTTCATATTTAATTTTACAAAGACGGAAAAGTAATTCCTTGGATTGAGATTATTTTTAGGCGTACTTTTTCCAATACTTATCCCACCAAATAAGGAAACACAATCTTACTTTAGTAAGGACTTTCCCACTATTTGAGCAAGGTGTCAAAATAAATGTATATGGGCCAACACCTGATCCGGACCATTAAATAAATTGGGCTACACCTTGGCTAGACCTAATAAGTGACGTTTTAAAGAGTTCAAAATGTTTCAATATATTTGACGTTAACAAATTTCTAGGAAGCATTAATTATAATTTTTCCTCTATTGCCCTCAAGTATTTTTTTTTATCTCATTTATCCATACAACTTTATACATATTTTCTTAATTAATGCAAGGATAATTGTGATAATATATATCAATCTCAATAACAAAATAAAATTGAAGCAATAAATGGCTTCCTAAATAGGTGTGAATCCATTTAAAACGTCACTTATTTAATATTAGAATGTGCATTTTCAATCACGGAAGGTCATGTAATTACTTAATAAATTCCCAAAAGGAGAGCATTCTCTAAGTTTCTTATTCACTTTTAATAGGCTGTTCTGCATTTTATTTTCCTATTATTGTTTGCCCATACTACTAGGGGTGAGCAATTCGGTTATAATCGAACCGAATAGCTTATTCGATTATACCAAAAACTGAAATTAACACACTTTTAATATCCGAACTAGTAACCGAAATAGTCGATAACTGAATTACCGAATAACCGAATTTACTATTCGATTATTCAGTTAATAACTGAAATGAAAGTTTCCCCACATACTTGATTGAAATTTTTGGTTGAATTTTACTGTGTTAACCCAAAACAAAGCACCATTAAAGCAGAAAACGAAACTTAGGCATCCATTGAACAAAACTACATTTCTGTTAACTACCAATTCCAAAATCACAAGTATTTTTGTTTTTCAGTTGAGCACAAAAAAATGGGTAAGATGAAAAAAAACCCCAGAGAAATATACCACATCCATGGCAGTGAGTTTTTTGGTGAGCATGCTCAGTGAATGTGATAACATAGATCAGACCACTGGTTTGTTTGACACCTCCACGCCTGGCTAATCAACGAATTGCTAGCTTGGTGATGTCCTATGGCTAGGAGTGAGCATTCGGTAATTAACCGAACCGAATAAGCATTTCGGGTATAACCGAAAATCGAATTTCAACTATTTTAAGTATCCGAATTACTAACTGAAATATACAATAACCGAATAATCGAATACCGAATAACCGAATTAATTATCCGGTTACTCGGTTAATAACCGAATTTAATAGTTGAGAACTTACTTACAGCTATTGATAACTTCCAAGTTGGATTTGCTTACAACCATGTTGAAAACATGAAACTCATCTCTCAATTTGATTGTTTAGGGCAAGTATCAGATTTCATGGACTAAATCTTTGAATATATATAGGTTTTGGGTTTTGATTATTGGTATATTATATCATCTTGTCATACAATTAATATATTAATCAATACAAATATAAATAGAAAGAGGGATAAAGATTCAGAGATTGAAACTTCAACATAAATTAGCTATATGTAACTTTGATCCCCGAATCAAAACTTAAATTAACAATGAAATACCCAATTTTTCTTCAAAATTTATCCCTAATCAGCACCCCCAATTTTGCTTTAAAGCTTCAGCCGCAGTGAGAGAATGTGGGAACAGAGTATTGCACGATTCAATTTCTACAAAAGTACTTCTCCTTAATCACCCCAACTTTGCTTCAAGCTACAGCACGGGAGAGCAGGAGAGAAATCGTGGGGGATCCGAGATCGAGAGGAGATCTGAGATCCAAGAGATCTATTTGGTGAGAAAATATACACAAACAAGATACTCGCTCCTTGAATTGTACTAGACTTTGCTATACGCCAACAGACTTTGTTAAAATAGGAGAATTCGAAAATAAATTTATTCGGTTATTCGGTTAACCGAATAACAATATTTTAATACCCGTAACCATACTCGAATTCCAGATTATTAAAACGGTTATAACCGAATTAACGAAAATAACCGAATAACCGAAATAATTCGGTTAAAAAAATTCGGTTGTGATCGGTTATTCGATTTTATCCGTTTTTTGTTCAGCCCTACCTATGGCCCTGGATGTTCTCCTTCAACACCTTCCTTGCTGCTTTAAAAACATGGGCGACGTCGAGGCGAAACATCTGTGGAGCGATCAATCTTAAACATATTGGGCGTTGATGGAAACAATTCCTCCTCCAATGACGATATTCTTCTAATTTCTTCTGTATTAACCGGAAATTTCCAAATTTTATGGAACCCATTGATAGGGTGAATATATATGGGTTTGAGTTTGGGTTTGAATTTGTAATTGAAGTGGGTTTCTGTTGTATTAATATTAAATATTTTAGGATAAATATCCATATTCTTGTGGGTTTCTGTGTTTGGATTTGTAATTGAAGTAGCTTGATAATTAATAACTTAGAGTATTCGGGTATCCGAATAACTTAAATTTTTACAACCAAATCCGAAACGAAATACCGAACAAGAAATCGAATCTAACCGAAATTATAAAAAAAAACCAAATAATCGAAATAATTTGATTAAAAAAATTCGATTATGTTCAATAATTCGATTTTACCCGGTTTTTGAGCACTCCTACGTACTACCATATATGAACTGAAAACAAAAGGAACAAATCTTTATTATCACTTCAAATATCTAGTACATCCAGATCATAATTTTGCAACATTGAGACATCACCAAAATTTTAAAACAGTCAAACTTGTAAACACACAACACACAAAACACAGATGGAAGATTAGAGGGCGGCATGCTTGTCAAGTACTAGCCAGAAATGTCAATGGCCTTGACCTCAGGCTTCTTCACCTCCTCTTTGGGCACAGTCACCGTAAGCACGCCATTCTCCATACTAGCCTTCACTTCTTCCAGCTTTGCATTCTCCGGCAGCCGGAACCGGCGAAGGAACTTGCCGCTGCTCCTCTCCACACGGTGCCACTTGTCGTTCTTCTCCTCTTTGTCACTGCTTCTCTCTCCGCTGATCTGGAGAACTCTGCCGTCTTCGACCTCAACCTTCACCTCCTCTTTCTTCAGACCGGGAAGATCGGCCTTGAACACGTGAGCCTCCGGCGTCTCTTTCCAATCAATCCTAGTGTTCACAAATGCTGAGGTTTCCCGAGCCGAATTGGGAACATTGGCGAGAATGTTGGAGAATTCTTGGAATGGATCAAAGAGATCAAGAGAGAATGGGTCGGATAGGCTGCTTCGCCGGCCGCCGAAGAAGCTCGGAATTAGGGCCATCGTTTGTATAATTGGTGGGATTGATTAATAGATTGGGGTTTGGAAGATAGAATTTAATTTGATAGAAATTGAGATTTTTGTTTCTGATGGGTAAATGGAGGAGATTTGAGTGGTATTTATAGGGTGAAAATGATGAATCCAGACTTATCTGGGGTTTTCCATACTTGTTAACTTTAATTCACACACAATGATAGGGAGAGAAAGAACGCGAGAGAGTTCTACAACCTTCTACGACACTCATTTGCTTCCGTTCCATTGTCGCCGTTAAGTCCAAATAAGTGGGCTAGTGGCAGTTAATAACATGGTTCCTTTACAATAATATACAACATTTAGAAAGTAATTACATTATTAGTGAATTCATAAAATATTTACACAATTAGTATACTTTCTATATTTATTTATAATATTAGTGCAATTAGAATTCCTTAATTTAGGGAATTAGTATAAGATTCAATTCATAATAATAAGGAAACCTAAAATCAAGGAGAAATAACTACCATAATTAATAATTCAAATTCAAATATCTTGGATCTAACAACAAAAACAAATTCAAATTCAAAAATAATAATTAAAATTCAAATATTCAAAGTTTGGCAACGTCATCTTCCTCCTCCCCTTCGTCGCCGCTTCAACACGTTGAAGATGTAGATCTGTAGATCTTGAAGGTGTAACCGCCATGGACGCCGATCTCCTCATCCATCCATTACTACCACAAATGCCATTATGAAGGTTGATTTAGTCCGTAAATTAAAAGGAGAAAAAGATAAATTTTAGTGCAGTTAGTATCCATATATTTATACAAAGGTAACAATTTTAGTTTTTGTGGTAACCAAGAGAAATTTCAGTGCAGTTGGTAAGCAAAACTTTCAAAGGTAACAATTTTAGTTTTTGCTGGTTACATTTGTATTAAGGTTTGGCTACCAACTGCACTATGAAAAAAAAATCTATAATAAATTTTGATAATTAATTGGTAACCTAATAAAACTGAATTGATCACCTTTGTATTAAGGTCTGACTACCAACTGCATTATAAAAAAAAATCTACAATAATTTTTTTTAATTAATTGGTAACCCAATAAAACTGCATTGGTTATATATTGTATAAAGTGTTAGCTGCCAACTGCACTATTAAATAAAAAAAATCTATAATAGATTTTTTAAAAATAAATTAGAAACCTAATAACAGTGAATTGGTTACCTTGGTATGAATGTTTGGCTACCAACTATACTATAAAAAAATCGCCGCAACTGTACTATGAAAAAATCGTAGGTGGAGGATGGAGTTAACAAGTTGGGACTGTCTAGGTTAATGGTGGAGGATGGCGTTAATGGTGGAGGAGGGCGGAGGAGAAGGGCGTTAATGGTGTAGGAGGGTGGAGGATGGGGACTGTCTAGGTTAATGGTGGAGGAAGGCGTTAATGGAGGAGGAGGGCAGAGGAGAAGGGCGTTAATGGTGGAGGAGGGCGGAGGATGGCGTTAACAAGTTGAGACTGTTAATGGTGGAGGAGGAGAAGACTGACAAGGGCGAAGGAAGCGTGATTTTTATTAAAGAAAGAGAAGGTGTGCTATATAATTTACTTATTAATTATTTAATTTAATAAGTAAATCAATATTAATCCCCTAAATAAAGGAATCCTAATTGCATACTAATTCCCTAAATTAAGAAATCCTAATTGCACTAATATTATAAATAAATATAAAAGTGTATTAATTGTGTAAATATTTTATGAGTGAACTATTATTGTAATTATTTTTAAAAATGTAATAGAATATGTAATTGTTCCTATTTTGGTTGCTAATTGACCCATAAAGTGATGCTTATGGTTTATAGTTTGGTTTCACTCGGGAGAGCAGATCCTCTGTCCCCAATTTTCCTGTCCCATTGTGTCTCCCCACTTAAATTTTGATACATAGTCTCTTACTTAAAACTAATTAATTCTAAAATTAAATAAAAGGACATGTGTCAAAATTTAAGTGGAGGGACAAGGGAAACATGAAATTGGGGGGGACAGAGGATCTGCTTTCTTCACTCGGTGTCAGGCTGATCATTGTGTTTATGTGAAAAAGTTGGGTGATAATTTTGTTTACTTTAATCGTGTATGTTGGTGATATGTTGTTGATTGGAAAATAATAAGAAAAATGATCAAGTCTGTCATGAAAGGTTTGTTGACAAAACAATTTGATATGAAGGACCTTGGACTATCAAATTTTATTTTGACATGCATATATACATTGATCGTAAGAATTGAAAATTGGTGTTAGGGCAAAAAAAGTACATTGAAGGGGTGTTGAAGAAATTTAATATAATTGATTACAAATCGGTTGGAACTCTTACGACTACAGGAACAAAATTATCTGCAAATCAATATCATAAGATCAAGGAAAATGAATAAGAGACATGGTTCACATTTCATTTGTAAGCTCAATTGTTAGCTTGATGTATGCAATGGTTTGTATGAGTCTATATATTACCCAAGTAATAGGAATATTGAATAGATATATGTTTAACATTGGAAAGGAGCATTTGACTGTCATCGAAAGAGTTTTCAAGTATCTTCGTGACACTTTTGATTTTGCTTTGCACTTTGGAGGTAAAGGAGATGGGATGAACTTTGAGGTGGAAGGATATGTGGGTGTTGATTGGGGTGGAGATGTTGATACCAAGAGATCAACAAGTGGTTATGTGTTCAACTTATATAATTAATTATCTTGCGAGTTGGATGAGCAAGAAACAAAGTGTGGCTGTGTTTTCATCCACCGAGACAAAATACATGGCACTTACTAATGCAGGTAAGGAAATATGGATCCGTAGTTTATGTGTTGAGCTTGGTTTTAAGAAGGGAAACAGTGAAGTTGAAGTCGTGTGACAGTCAGAGTTATATTCACTTAGCGAAGAATCCTGTATTTCACTCACGGTAAAAGTATGTTAATATTTAGTATTATTTCATTAAAGAGCAGGTTGATGAGAAACTGATTCACTTAGAAAAGATTGACGCAACAATGAACAACACATACTTTTTAACTAAAGTAGTTAGTTTGACGAAATTTGAATGGTGTACATATGAGGTGAGCTTCAAAAAGTATTCAACAAGTGGGAGAATATTAGTATTGACTCATACTTAATTCAGTGAGTTTGAATAATAGTCACTATGATAGGGTATTCTCAATGTTAGGCAGGTCGGGCATGGGATTTTCTAATATTTTGGATCTCATGAGTTTGAGCTCATATTATAACAGTTAGAGTTTTTCAATTACTAAATAAATATTGTTTAGTATGTAAATCATTTAAAAGTATATGAGGTAGATAGATAAATACACCAGATAAGCATAACTAACCACAATTTGGTGAACCTAGTATATCTTGTGTCGTTTATTTTTTATTCTTCTTTAATTTCTGTGGGGATATTTGTATTATTCGATCTTAAATCTAACACTCTGTCATCTTCAACCTCCATCTTCACTTCCTCTTTTTTCAGCCTCGGAATATTGGGCTTGAACATGTACGCATTCGATATCTCCTTCCAATCAATCGCGCGTTAGCAATTGTAGCAATCTCGAAAACTTAGCTTGGGTCGTTGGTGAGAGAAGTTTGAAAACTTGAGGTCTTGAAAATGGTCGAAGCCGAAAATGCATGGAATATATAAGAGCCATTTTGCCGTTCGTATATTTGCTAAAAATAATATTTGCATTGTCATGTGTATTGAAATAAATTGAGTAATAACCATAATAGAATGGATACTAATCCACTAACAACCTATAAACCCACCCCATCCCCTTAAAAAAATATATACCTACAATAACCCCATAAGGGAATACTAATAATTTAATACTTAAAATTATTTTGAAATTTTATTAGATTATTTTTTAAAAAACATAATATTAATAAAAATATTATATTATAAATAATACCTATTCATGACTATTTTATTAAAAAAAACTAATATGTAACTAATACATACATGAGCCAACCTATTAGGCACAGATAATATCGAAATATCTAAAATCTAATCAATTGCCAAAAGTATTAGCATGTTAAATGCATCTTTCTTTTTCTTTTTTTTATGAGTTTTAATCAATTTTGGGTTTAATTTAAATCCATTAATTGGATGAATTTATATAAAATTACAAGTGCATTTGATAGTCTATAATAAGGAGATTTAGAGAGAACAATATATGATTCAAGTAAGAATTATATATTGTATTTTAATTGTATCCAAAGTGGGATATATAAAAAGATGCATTGTTGTTTACAAAAAATATTTCCTTTAAGTCCCACATTGACAAGGAGTTAAACTATTTAATGCTTTATTAACATAAGGAGAATAGTTTAATTAACTTGTGGTACTAAAGGGAAGGCTTGGATTTGGTCGCAATGATGTGGTGCAAAACACCACTCGCGTCCCGCGACGCTGGGCAGGGGCGCTGGTTCGCGTCGTAAAGTTGCATTGGCGTTTTAAGCGCACTTTGCATTTCACATGTACGCATCGTCGCTAGGAGCCATGAGCCTATCTTTTTAGATACAGCTCAAACTAGATTAATGGACCTAATTCATTATTAAATAGTTTTATGTTTAATCATTGTGGTTACAAAAGAGTTTTAAAACTGTCAAAAATTATGTAATAATAATATAATTTATTTTGTAAACTGATGTATTATTCACAGTTCAATTTTTTATTAGTTTTGGAATTGAGCAGTCTTTTATCTTCTTCTTTCATCAGCCTTTACAAAGTAGTATATTTTAGATATTTATGTGTGAATTGCTATCACGGTGAATATATAGGCTTGACATATCTCCTAGAGTTATATTCTTAGCATCCTTTACCAAACCTTTTTGGAAAGGGGCAATAAACACCTTAAGGACAGGGATTACACGTGTCAATTCCTTGTTCAAGTTGTTATGTACCTTTCTAAACTTTCAATATTAAGGTGTTTATTAGATATGGATACAGAATCTTTCAAAATCATGAAATAGGATTTTGTCAAGCTCGATCATTTTGATGGAAACAATTTCAGTCGTTGGCAAGGTAAATTAAAATTCCTACTGACAGTTCTAAAGATAGCATATGTACTGGACCTTAACCTTCATCCTATTCCAGAGGATCCCAAACCAGAAAAAGGTCAACAACTAGACATTGATACAATTGAAGCACTGAAGGAGTAGAGAAGGAAAAGAACTAAAGATGAGGAGCTTACTCGTAGACATATCCTCAATACACTGAAGGATTGCCTCTACTATTTCTACAGCAACATTCAGTCACCAAGGGAATTCAGTCTCCAGGTTATTGTTAATAAATTGAGGGTTCTTAAAATTATCTTACCTGAAACTTTTCAATTTTAGAGCAATAATTGATAAATTACCTCCATCTTAGAAGGATTTTACTAAAAAGTTGATGCATAAATCTGAGGACTTTTCCTTGGATCAAATTAAGAAGCATATGTGTGACGCCCCCAAAATAGGTATACATCACCTATCTTGAGTCGCCAAATACATGGTACAGAATACAAATACAACTTAATAATACAACTGTCGTGTAAAATACGACAAAACATAAATTGAGAGTTTTAATAAGAATATTGTCATATAGACAATATCCACACTCAAAGGAGTCCTCATTACATTTATTGTCACACTATTTAATAGAATAGTGAGGACTACTAATACTATCATCTGGACCGTTTCCGTTCCCCGACTAGTCCCGGCTACGTTCTCATTTTCTGAAGAGAACAGTGAAAGAAAGGGGTGAGCTTAACTAGCCCAGTAAGAAATATTATGACTAGGATAATGTAGAATAAATTATCATTAGTCTTCAACAATGTTAAACTGATAAAATATAACAAACAACAAGTTTAACTGCAGCGGAACAAGTAATCCATTAAAAGAGTCAAGTAGAGAATAAAATCTACTATCTTTTATGATTTAAAAAGGTTTTTCATCACTTTTATTGCTGGGACTCATCTTAATAAATAATCCACATCATCCCTGTACTACGGCCAAGGATACATTAGTATCACAACCACAAATTATCCATGCACTATGGACCAAGGATATTCGTGTATTCATCAATGGTCATGATCATCCCAACAACTGTCCATCAATGCACTACGGGCCAATGAGGACTTTTACCACATCATTTGTAACATTACGGTCATGATTATACCGAATAATCCCTGGTCATAATCATACAAAGTCCATCTATGCACAACAGGCCACATATGCCTTTCACCATAATATAAGCATGAGGATGATGACAATGATATAAGAATCCAATAAAACAAGTTCAAGAATTAATTTATCCATAATTCAATAACGCCCAAATTGTCAACATGATCTTCGCTTTGTAGAGTAAAATTCAAGAATGCTCGTAAGAATATTTCCATGAAAAGATCTCGGATGAAGCGCAAATATCAAGGATATTCCACTAATTTCATGGAGTATAGAAGTCAAAGCTTTAACCAACCGAGTATAACGTAATATATGAAACCGCAAATGGACTTTACGCTTCGCCATGCGGTAATCCACGTGAGACGCATCATTTCCACAATTTAATAAGAAATGAATACGTAGGGTCATTCACCATGCATATGGTAATCCACATGTACAAAGTTATTCCAATGTAATAATAAAGAATGGAATAATGTAAGAATTCACCATGCATGCAATAGACCACACGCATAAAAGTTATTCCAATGAATAATAAATAATGGAACCAGTCACGCGTAAACGTCGCATGTGATATTCCAATAGAATAATAAAGAATGAAATAACAAAAGACTTCACCAGGCATGCGATAGACCGCACCGACAGGTTATTCCAACAGAATAATAAATATTGGAACCAGGTCATGCGTAAACGCACAGACAGGATGTTCCAACAGAATAATATAGAATGAAATGACAAAAGAATTTCACCATGTATGCGGTACTTCGCATAGACAGGTTATTCCAACATAATAATAAAGAATGGAATAACAGAAGAATTTCACCATGTATGTGGTACTTCGCATAGACAAGTTATTCCAACATAATAATTAAGAATGGAATAACAGAAGAATTTCACCATGTATGCGGTACTTCGCATATACAGGTTATTCCAACATAATAATAAAGAATGGAATAATAGAAGAATTTCACCAAGTATGGGGTAGCTCACAGTATCTGAGTTATTCAATGTAATAATAAAGAATGGAATAACAGATGTTCTCTTCATGAATACGAAAGAAATAATACCCCTTACGGGTACAACAAATAATATCTCTTACCTTAGAAGAAACTGGATATAGGAGTAGTGAAGTAGCAGAATACTTTTCTTCTTTCTCTCTATAGTTTCTCTCTCTGAGTTTCAAAGTGAATTAAGTAAGAAATAATGAAGGAATGAGCTTCTATTTATAGGAGAATGGACCTAATAAGAACTATTTCATGAACTAGTCCAGATTGATTTACTTTTTAAACTGACTATCCATATTTATTTACTATCTTTGTATAAATAAAATATTCTAATAAAATAAAATCTTTTAAATAAAATATAATATATTCTATTTATAGTCTAATAAAAAAATAACTTTATAAAATTATTCTGCTTTTATATAAAAAGATTTTACTATGCAAATACTATGCAAGTACTATGCAAACACTATGCATAATAAAATATAATATATTATATTTATAGTCTAATAAAATAAATTACTTTATAAAAGTATTATGTTTTATATAAAAAGATTTTACTATGCAAAACACTATGCATAATAGAATATATTATATTCTAATTATTGTCTAAATAAATAAATAATTTTATAAAAGTATTCTGCTTTTATATAAAAAGATTTTACTATGCAAAACACTATGCATAATAAAATATATTATATTCTAATTATTGTCTAATAAAACAAATAACTTTATAAAAGTATTACATTTTATATAAAAAAGCTTTTCCATTTTATTACATTAATAATACTTAGAAAACAAAATTTATATATATATATATATATATATATATATATATATATATATATATAAACTTAGTGACTTCATAAAATTACACCTCAATATATTTAACAACATTTATCATTATTATTATAATTCACAATATTAATCGACTGTGTCGCTCCTGTGAAAGAGGGGGCTTTCCAATAAAGATTTCTCCCTATCGACGCTAAATTAGGTGACCAAACCTCTCATTAGCGTAACTTACAGACATCGTTAATATTGCAAATAATAATATTAATAACTCTATCATCTCAATTATTGATTTAATAATATATAAAATATCGATAATAATTGAATCAAATAACGTGAGATACTATGCAACAATTCTCGTAGCAATAATTGAACAAAACCGAGTGACTTCTCACGTAAGCATCAATAATCAATACCGTGTATGCTACTATGCAACCACGCCAGACATCGTATTTTTTTACTACTGAAAGTAGTTCAACAGTTTTAACGTTAAAACTGCCGCCGTTATTTTCATAAAAATATTTTTGTCGTTTTCTCAATCTGATAATAATTCCATTTTGGGGTCCACTAATGATTGTGCCATCGTACGAATATTCCATGTTAAAACGAATATTCCCCGACCAATCGAATATTATATAACAACTTGCGTACTTTGCAAAATTTATAAATATTACCCACAACTATAACATTATATCAAATTTACTCCATAATAAAAAAAATATTTCGAGAAAATTTAAATCTTTATTCATAAAATTTGGGGTCTCACAATATGTGTATTGAGGAGGAGGTCCGAACACGAGATGCTAAGAATTTGATTTAAGGACAGTTAAGTGTAAACTATTTGGAGGCAAGATTATTTAAAGGGAAAGGACCTGGAGTTAAAAGAGATAGTAATAAGTTCAAGCATCCTGGACAAAAAAAAACTGATCCTAATAAAAGAAAGGGTAATTGTCATGTTTGTGGAGAAACATGACACTATGCTAGAGAATGTAAACAACGCAAGAGCGGTTCTGCTAACATGGTTGAGGAGAACCTTGTTGCCATGGTCTCTAATCTTAGTCTTGACGTGACTATGATTTCTGAGATTAACATGGCAAATGAGCCTGATGGTTGGTGGTTGGAATTTGGAGCATTGTCCATATTTTTAATGTAAGACCCCAACTTTTTATGAATAATGATTTAATTTTCTCTAAATATTATTTTGAATAGTAAGGTGTTAACTTGATATGATGCTATATAGTTATGAGTGATATGCGTAAATTTTGAAAAGTAAGAAAGTTTTCATAAAATATTCGTTTGGTCGGGAAATATTCGTACGACGGCGCAATCATTGGTGGACCCCACAACGGAATAACTGTCGAATATAGAAAGTGACAAAAATAACATTTTATAAAATAACAGCAAGACTTTTACCGTTAAACATTTGAAATAGCCGGTGATAAAAGTACAGTAATACACGTTAGTCCACAGTGGTACGCAGTATCAAACAGTAGCACACGGTATTGCACAGTATCTCTGATTATTGACACTTACGTAGAAGTCACTCAGTTTCATTCAATAATTTCCACAGTAGTTGATGCATAATATCTCATAGTATTGATTCAATTATTGTCATAGTATCATCTACACAATATTTTATATTATTAAATTAATAATTGAGACGACACAGTGATAAGTGGATTTTATATACACTTATCCGGTATCTTTTACTTGAATTAGTTGTTTATATTCATGTGTATTAGTTACTTTTCATATATTTTGTGTTCATTTTGTAGGTTATACATTTGGGAGCGGTGTGAGCGATTATTGGTAAGGAAAAACAAAGAAAATGCAAAGAAAAGCAATCCGGACATTATTTGGGCTTTCATATTTGCTTCATATTCTTGGTTTGGAACTTAGCTTACATTGTAGAGCATCTTCGTAGCTTTCCAGAACATCTTGAATCATTCTAATCGGAGTTCGGATGCAAGAGTTATGATCGTTGTACTACCAATCTGACGTCGAACTTATTGCTTTTGGTTAGCCATTTTCATAGCGATCACTTCCACTCAATTTCAACCTTCATCCCACTGAATTTCTCAATCCTCAAAGAATTAAAGTTGTAGAGCTCAAATCGATATTTCGATTTGATAGGTGGAAGGCCTCATAACTCCTTCCCACCAAAAGTTATGGCCGCTTTATCGAGGACACCGTGGCGGAAAAAATGATGCCACGGGCGGCTTTTCCTTAGTAAAACCCACGGGCTACCAAATTAGCAAAATAGAATGGTAGCAATTGGCGGCGGCCCTTGACAAACCTAGATTCCCTCCCGGGGGAAGTGCTGCGTAAAAGAAGTGGTTTTTGGCCAAATTTGAGTTCGGGAAGGATTGTTTTTGATCCAATTGACTCAAGGACTTCCAAGAGGACTTAAAGACGTGTAAAAAGGCTTATAAAAGGAGGAGAATAATAAGGATTAACGGATATTGAGGAGATTGGAGAGATTGGGAGAGAGCATTCCATTAAATTAGATTAGAGTAAATTAGATCAAAACACTAGTTCTAAATAGTTTTGGAGATTGAAGCAACTTGAAGACCATTGAAGATCAAGAGCAGGAGCTTGAGGAAGATGGAGATTTACTGACAACAGATTCAATTCTTTACTCTACTCTTATTTTTATCTTTTAATGTTATTTCAAGTGTGGATTCTTAGTTTTAATTCAATGAACTAATTCTTTGTTTGAGATTACAATGGATCTAATTGTGTAGTTTATTTTAATATGCTTCGCTATCAATTATTATGTTCTATCGTGAGAATTGTCTATTGTGGTTTGGACTTAATTGTTTAATTGACTGGCCATCAATTACCGTGATAATTTATATGAACTCGAGAGATGAAGTATAGATTTAGATCTGATCATGATAGCATGTGTTCATGATTTTGTTAGTAGCTTAAACTTGATGAGTGTTAAGGTAGAGATATTCTTGACACCGCATGTAATCGGATAGAGAACTTGTTCTTAAACCTTCTTCAATTGTAATTCACATAGAGATATAATGGGTTAGTTGATTAAGGTGTTTAACGGATTTCTATCTTAATTGTGGATTGACGTTAATATGGTATGAGTGCATCGAGAGGTGGTTAATACTACTTTAGTGTTCTTGATTAACAATTCGGGATAGAGAATAATTGATGAGAAGTGTGTTAACTTAAATGAAGCAATAAGTGAAGTTGTGATCTTAAATCTCTATAGTCTTAATTTAATTAGTGAAATTTAATAGTAGTTTAATTTATATAATTTGAAATTCATTCGTTTAAATAACATTGAGTTGGTTACGGGTTAATACTTGGTGATTTTTATTAACTAATTCTATGTGGGAACGATACTCAACTTATCACTTTATTACTTGTTGACCACGTATACTTGCATGTTGTGCGTAATTAGATTTTACCCAACAAGTTTTTGGCACCGTTGCCGAGGAATTAGTTTAATATTTTTTACCAATATTAAGTTCTCTTATAATCTAATCCATGTTGTCTCTCTTCATTGCAGGTATTGGAGGTTCAATGGATAGGAAAATGATCGTCGCCGCCATCGCCACCATCACTTCACGCTTAGCTGATTACAGGGAAGTTCTCTTCTACTTATCGCTATATTCTTACAATGAGGACAATGTAATTGCTAAGTTTGGGGGAGTTTAGTTTAGTTCATTATTGCATGTGTAGTTTCATGTTTATGTTATGTTATTTTGCATATGTTGTTAATTTAGTTTAGGTTTATTAAAAAAAATCAAATCAAAAATTCTAAAATAATAGTTAGTTACTATGTTCATCTTGCATGAGTCCAACTGTTAGATAGTTCAGTTTATTTTGGCCAATGATGAGATTGGAATTGAGTAGACAAGTATAGTACTGACTATTAGAGCTTTGATGTAATTTCTTGTTAGGAATTGAATCTTTTCCTGTTTGAAACAGGTATAATCAAGGAGAGCACAATAAACAACTTGTTGATTGATTGAGTTTAAATTGATACATAATGGGACTCTAAAAGATAATGCTAGTTTGAATGAAAGAATGACAAGAATAAGTAGTGATGGCTAAAGTTAGACAAGAACCTAAGTTTGGGGGAATATTTGGGGTATATAAGCTATATAAAAAAAAATATGAATAAACATCGTGGCGTGCTTGTCTAGTTTTGTGGCCTTTGTTACTTGACTAAGTAAGCCCGAGGGGATTGTCTTTACACCTAGCGCCCTAAGGTCTTAATGGTCTGGGAGTCGTTGGTCGAAAGCTCGTTAAGGTAGCATTGAAAAGCCTAAGGGAATAAGACATTGCATAACTATGTGTATATAAACAAAAAAAAAAGAAAAAAAAAGAAGAAGAATAAAACGGGAAATAAGAGCAAAAAGCCCCCGTATATGAAAAATAAAGCATAAGTATCCCATGTTAACCCTCGATATTGGTAATTGCTTGATTTTAGTTGAATCTAGCTTGTTTTTGGATTTCTTGAGTTTACACTGTATGATGCCTTCGAAGAGACTTGTTATGTGTTAAATTTGATTTTATATCAGTTAACATTGTTGTGAAGCACACACGCACTATACCAGTAATAACAGTTTAAGACTTGATGATTGACTAGGAAATTGTTGATTGGTTTTGATATGAAGTATTGTCGTGTTTGCTTGATTTCTCTAAGGCCGGTTGAATAGACTTGTTTCTGTCTTTACTGCTGGATTCGTAGGAATATAGATTAGTTGTATTTCATTGCATTGCATTGCATTATGTTGTGTTGTTTGGGGACAAGTAACGGTTTAAGTTTGGGGGTACTTGATAAGTGAATTTTATATACACTTATCCGATATCTTTTACTTGAATTAGTTGCTTATATTCATGTGTACTAGTTACTTTTCATACATTTTATGTTCATTTTATAGGTTATACGTTTGGGAGCGGTGTGAACGATTATTGGTAAGGAAAAGCAAAGAAAAACAATCCGGACATCATTTGGGATTTCATGTTTACTTCATGTTCTTGGTTTGGAACTTAGCTTACATTGTAGAGCATCTTCTTAGCTTTCCAGAACATCTTGAATCATTCTAATCGGAGTTCGGATGCAAGAGTTATGATCGTTGTACCAACGAACGTCGAACTTCGCTGTTTTGGTTAGCCATTTTCATAACAGTCACTTCCAGCTCAATTCCAACCTTCATCTGGCCAGAATTTCTCAATCCTCAAAGAATAAAAGTTGTAGAGCTCGTCGATATCTTCGATTTGATAGGTCGAAGGCCTCGTAACTCCTTCCGGATCAAAAGTTATGGCCGTTTTACAAGAGGACGCTGTGACAGAAAAATGATGCCCGCCGGGGCGGGGGTACCAGCTACAAAACAGAATGGTAGCCCGCCGGGGCGTGCCCTTGACAATCCTAGACCCCTCCGGGGCGAGGGTACGCGTAAAAGAAGTGGTTTCTGGCCAAATTTGAGTTCGGGAAGGATTATTTTTGATCCAATTGACTCAAGGACTTCCAAGAGGACTTAAAGACGTGTAAAAAGGCTTATAAAGGGAGGAGAATAATAAGGATTAGCGGAGATTGGAGAGATTGGGGAGATTGGAGAGATTGGGAGAGAGCATTCCATTAGATTAGATTAGAGTAAATTAGATCAAAACACTAGTTCTAAATAGTTTTGGAAATTGAAGCAACTTGAAGACCATTGAAGATCAAGAGCAGGAGCTTGAGAAAGATGGAGATTTGCTGACAACAGATTCAATTCTTTACTATACTCTTATTTTTATCTTTTAATGTTATTTCAAGTGTGGATTCTTAGTTTTAATTCAATGAACTAATTCTTTGTTTGAGATTACAATTGATCTTATTGTGTAGTTTATTTTAATATGCTTAGCTATCAATTATTATGTTCTATCGTGAGAATTGTTTATTGTAGTTTGGACTTAATTGTTTAATTGACTGGCCATCAATTACCGTGATAATCTATATGAACTCGAGAGATGAAGTATAGATTTAGATCTGATCATGATAGCATGTGTTCATGATTTTGTTAGTAGCTTAAACTTGATGAGTGTTAAGGTAGAGATATGTTTGACAATCGCATGTAATCTGGATAGAGAACTTGTTCTTAAACCTTCTTCAATTGTAATTCACATAGAGATATAGTGGGTTAGTTGATTAAGGTGTTTAACAGATTTCTATCTTAATTGTGGATTGACGTTAATACTGGTGATGAGTGCATCGAGAGGTGGTTAATACTACTTTAGTGTTCTTGATTAACAATTCGGGATGTAGAATAATTGATGAGAAGTGTGTTAACTTAAATGAAGCAATAAGTGAAGTTGTGATCTTAAATCTCTATAGTCTTAATTTAATTAGTGAAATTTAATAGTAGTTTAATTTATATAATTTGAAATTCATTCGTTTAAATAACATTGAGTTGGTTACGGGTTAGTACTTGGTGATTTTTATTAACTAATTCTATGTGGGAACGATACTCAACTTATCACTTTATTACTTGTTGACCACGTATACTTGCATGTTGTGCGTAATTAGATTTTACCCAACAAGTTTTTGGCACCGTTGCCGAGGAATTAGTTTAATATTTTTTACCAATATTAATTTCAATCAAATTAATCTTAATTTAAATATTTTTATTTTTATTTTTAATTCTCTTCCTATATTTCTCTTTTTTCAGGTACCATGTATGACTTTGTGTATCAATGGCCATACACAAACATGACTCAGCCAAGGGGAGCGGAGATTGACAGACTCGCGACACTTTCTGCAATGTCAGCACAGATTGAAGAACTTTCGAGGAGGTTGGACGTTATCGCAGCCCAACAGAGTCGAAGGATGGCAATTATATGTGACTATTGTGCTGGCAACCATCCGAGTCATCAATGCACCGTTTGTTTTGGGCCAGGACAACATGGTGGTGTATACCTCAACCAGTATGCATATGATAATTATCATCAAGTTTGGGGGTATCACCCGGATTCGTCATGGAGCTACAATTATGAAGACCAATACTACGCTCGAAATCCAATATACACACCAGAATTTTCATGTAAACCTCCATTGCCACAAGAAGAAAAGTCAAATTTGGAGGAATTACTGTCAAAGTTCATAGAAAACCAAGAGGAGAGGAGGATTAATTAAGAGCGGTTAATTCAGAATCAAGAGATATCATTTCAAAATATGCAGAACCTGATGGATCAAATACTCAAAGCCTTGAACAACTATCCTCGAAACAATTGGTGTTATGATGAGGATTCCGAGATTGATGAAGTGCCCGAGCCAAATCTACAACTGGATGAGCCACAAGATGTTGGAAAAAAGACAAATGGGGATAATGACAACAAGGTCGGTGAAGAACTAACTATAAGTACTAACAAGGATGAGCCCGATGTTATTCGTGCCCCAATTTCATTCTCCACCAAAGTTCAAGGATCCGGTTAGATTTGCAAAACCATGCCTGCTAGGTAGTTATGTAGTCGGCGAAGCTCTTTATGACATAAGAGCTAGGGCAACAATGAAGCTGTGGTGGGACGAGAAAGAGAAGATAGACGAAGAGCCCATTGTGTTTGACACACTTCCATGCCCAAATATGATCACAAACACAATGGAGATTTCCTCAAGAATATCTTCGCTATACCAATCAGATTTAGTCTCTTACTAGGTTAAATGATGTTATTTTCTTCATACTCATAAGGGTTGTTATTATATTCGTTATTAATTTGTGGAATAACCTGTCTACACGGACTACCGTATGCCTGGTGAATAACCCTTCATATTCATTTTTTATTAAATTGTGGAAATAATATGTGTACGTAGATTACCGCATGACGGGTGAAAATCCATTTGCAGTTTCATATATTCTTTCATACTCGTATGGGATATCATTTCTTTTGTACTCGTCAATGGATATCGTTTTCTTTCATATTTTTCTCCATTTATGGTACAAAATTATTGTTTGTTTTCATAACCTTATTATTAAATGGAGAAAATCCCTGAAATTAGTAGAATATCATTGAGTTTTGCGCTTCATCTAGTATCGTTTCACTGAAATATTTATCTGATCTTTCTTATTAAATTTTAACATTTTCATTTGAGGTACTATTGACGCGGTACTATTCATTTAGGGTACTATTCATGATAAAATTGGTTTTTTTTCTATCCAAATTATTTTTGATACATGAATATCATTCTTGAATTTTACTCCACAATTAGTTATCATGTTGACAATTTGGACATTCTTGAACTCTGGATAAATTGAATTATAAATCTTTAATATTTATCCTTGATCTCACTTGATTCATTCTTTATATCATTGTCATCATCCTCATGCTTATATTGTGCTGAAAGTCATCTTTGGCCCGTAGTGCAAAGATGGACTGTTGAGTGGTATGATTATGACCAGGAATTGTGTATTGGTATAATCATGACCTTTAATTTTACAGATAAAGGTTTGTGATTAAAGTCCTCTTTGACCTGTAGTGCATAGATGGACAGGTGTTTGACATGATCATGATCACTGGTGATAGACACAATTATCTTTAGCCCGTAATAGATAATTCGTTGATTGGAAATAATTATTGATTGGTGTTATAGAGATAAAATATTGATGATAAAATTTTAAATCATAGAAGATAGTAAACATCATACTCTATTTGACTCTTCTAATGGTTTGTTATTTTCGTTGCAATTATTGATCCAAAATTTGTTGTCTATTGTATTCTATCAGATTTTTCCCTGTTGAGGACTAAGGATAATTTATTCTAAATTATCTTAGTCATAATATTCTTTACTGGGCTAGTTGAGCTCACTCTTTTCTTTCATTGTTCTCTTTAGAAAATGAGAATATAGCTGGGACTAGTCGGGGAATGAAGCGACGGTCCGAGATAGTCACTATAGCAGTCTTCATTATGTTGTAAAATAGTATGACAATAATTATAATGAAGACTAAATTTGATTATGGGTATTATCGTATTATGTACGGTGCAATATTTATATTCAAACTCACAGCTTATATGTTGTCGTATTTTGCACGACAGTTGTATAAATGAAGTTTGTATTTGGATTATGTACCATGTATTTTGGTGACTCAAAATGGTTTGTGTGGACCTATTTTGGGGGTGTCACATGTAACAACCGAGAGATGTTTAAAACATTTGAAAAAGTTATTGGACAGGAAGTTCAAATGGAAAATAGTTCAAGGGAAAATGTTAATGGCAAAGGAACTGTGGAAATTGACTTCACATCCGGAAAGAAGTTGACCTTGCTCAATGTGTTGTTTGTCTCAGAAATTACAAAATATTTAATTTCTGTTGATCTTTTTAGATAGGAAAGGTTTTAAAATTCTATTGATTCCGAAAAAGTCATTCTTTCAAAAAATGGTATTTTTTGTTGGAAAAGGTTATGCTTGTAATGGGATGTACAAATTATCTATCAATAAAATTAGTTCTGTTTCTGCTTATATTACTTGTGAAATTTCTTTGTGGCATAGTCGTTGAGGACATATAAATTCAAAGAATTTAAAAAATATGCATGCAATGAAATTAATTGATATTGGCAATACTGAACTTGAAAATTGTGAATGTGACATCCCCAAATCCGGGTACTTTCTACCTCAGATATGGTACATCATTTCTATAACTATTGTGGAAGATATAAACATAAATTATTTATACATTAAACTTTTACACATCATTCCCAAGGTCTACAACCTTAACTTAATACATACCTTCAATATCTAAAAAGGTTTACGATGCTATTTTCGTCAGAAAATTTAATAAATCTAATTGCACCATAATTAAATCTTGCACTTTGCCTTTGCCTCTGTCCTTATTCAAGCTTTCATCTTAGTCTGAAAAATTTATCATGATATAGCAAGGGTGAGCAACAAGTTTGCCCAGCAAGTTTAAATTTAATTGAGGATATATCATGATTGAAAAGAATGAATAAGCTTTCAAGTTTTCAACAATGTAATAATTGTGAAATAACATGAATGAAGTGTCAATAATTGAGTGACTGAATCAATAATGTTTGAAGGTCAACAATAACCCTGAACAATTTAACTGAACCTTATGGTAATGAAGGTGATAAGCCTTTCATACCTGATGAATATATATAATATGCACTAAGTGCGAATCAATAATCAGTATGGGAGAAGGTTCAAAAATACCCCTGACTTTTACCGCGATGTCTACCGAACACCCTGTACTTTTTTTGTCCAAAAGTACCTTTAACGTTACACTTTTTGGGTTAACCGTGCCCCTGCCTTTAACAGAAATGCCAAATAGACAAACGGAGTCAACATTTGGACATATTTTACTAACGTGTCAAATAATTAAAACAAACATTACTACCGTACCATCTGATGTGTATAAAAATAATATTATATATATATTTGATAATTTATTTATTATGTGTATTTTATTAATAATTTTTATTTATTACTAATTTTATTATGTAAAATGACTCATTTATTTTTTTTAAGTAACTATATTTTTTTTAGGTAATTATTTCTATATTTTCTCTCTCCTCAACTATCCCCAATATTCTCCTCCACCACCATCTGCCACCCATCATCGCCGTCCGCCACCAATCACTGCCATCAAAACCGAGCCCTGTAACAGCAGAGCAGTCCAAGCCTCCACAGGCACCAAAACTCAATTAAAGGAAAACACTTTTGTCCAAGAACCATTCGAACCAACATAAAATCAATGAACAAAAAAGCATCAGTTGATAGGAAATTAAAACATTAATCAACCGAAATAAATATAAAAATAAACCCAGATTTCGGCGAAATCAAGTCAAGATCTGAGAAAAAAATAAGCTTAGAAAAATAGATAAACCCATCCCCAAATCAGACACAGCAAACCCTAGACCATCCCAAATCGAAATTAGATCGCAACCCAAAAATTAGAACCACAATAAGTAGCGATTGGCAAGGAAATCAAATGAATTAACAGTCAATCCGTTCTGACACCATCACAGACCAAGCCCAACCCCTGTTTAGTACGAGAACATCAGCCACCATGAACCTATAGCAACCCTCCACACCAGATCCAAAACAAACCAAATCCAATAGGGTGCTCACCGAACGTGAAGATGAGGAAGAAGAGTTTCGGAGCCTTCCGTCCATCGCCGAACGACTGCTAGCCCCTTCTTTCTCCTCCCCCACCGTCGCTTCCTTCTGTAACAAATGAAATACTTCCGAACGACTTTGCAGAATAGATCCAAGTAGAATGGGTTTAGATAGAAAAAACCTTAGAGAGAAAGAAAATAGATCTGATATGATTGGGTTTAGAGAGAGAAAATGAATATATTTAGTATTTTAATAATTAGTATTCTAACATATCAATTAGTAATTAGTTGTATTTTTAGTATTTCTATATGGCTGCCATGTAATCAATTTGAACGGATGTTAGTCTAGTTGGCAGAACTATTAACGGCAGGGGCACGGGCTACCCAAAAAATGTAACGTTAAGGGTACTTTTGGACAAAAAAAAGTATAGGGTGTTCGGTAGACATCGCGGTAAAAGTCAGGGGCATTTTTGACCCTTCTCCCATAATCAGTATAGATGTGAATAATCAACAATAATTATTCACCAACATGCTTTAAACATACAACTCAAGTTTGAGTTAAGGAAACTTGCCTGCATAGTCGATTACCGCTATGCAATTTAATTTATTCTCTTTATTGAAAAGACCTATCAGGTATAAGATTGATCTTTCAATTAGCATATCATACCTTATTCCATAATACTATCTAACACTTAATCACATAGTCATATATTAGATAATCTTACCACCATATTCATTTACTTACTTATAAGCTCATCATCTTATATTAACTTTTCTAACCTTCACTCACAAAGTTAAGTATTAGACATTACACCTTAGTCTTAGTATTATCATTATATTTTGATAATTTTTTCATCACTTATAACTGATACTTATAAGTTTTCCCTTTATATGTTATCTTAGTAAGCTAGATAACCTTTCAGTAAACTGAAATATCATTTCAGTAAACCGGATTACATTTCAGCATCCTGAAATTACTATTTCAGCAGACCACAAAATATTTCAGCAACCTGAATTCACTATTCTTTTGTACGAAAATACCAAATCAACTTATTATTTTTCTATCCTTTGTCCAAACATATATTCATATATTTCATACACAAAAAGAATTTTTCCGTAATTTTTTAATTTCTTTTAGTATTTTTCAAAAATCATTTTATAGTTAATTCCTTAAGAAAGTTGCTACCTCACGTTTAAATCCATAAATTCCCAACTCTTGGCAGGATCTTACACATGTTAACGTGAGCCTCCAGTTTAAATTTTGTGGCAATCGGAGTTATAGAACTCCGGTTATAGCCGTTTTCGTCAGAAAATCCTTAAAATTGAAATGGTCATAACTTGGTCATTTTAAGTCGAAATGAGCTCATATTTGGACAAGAGCTACTTAAAACCATATATTTTCATATCCCAAAAGGCCGGAATTTTTCTCATAAATTAAGTGGCCGAAAATGCCCTTTTAAAGTTCTGGGCAGTAGCTTTTTGTCATTTTGCAGTTTTTCATGCTTTGTTAAAAATAGTCCATACGGAAATCTACAATTCCTTTTTTAGTGATTCCACTGGGAGATGTTAGAAAACTCATACATCTAACTCGAGGACTTGACCACACTCAAAAATTCAAAATATAATAGGAGATATGGTCATTTGAATTTCATGTTTCATTTTCACAAAAATCTGATTTTTAACTCTTCGTGATTTCTAAGAAAACTTCTATGTTCTCATATAATAACCAACATAACTCATCATAATACCTAATAATACTTCATATACCCATGAATCTACCATAATACATGATCTATTTCATCAAACAAGCATCAAACACAAGATTAAACACAATCAAGGCTAAGAAAAATTAGGTTCTCTACATTTTGAAAAACCTAGTTTCCATTTCATACTTTAGAGCTAAATTTTAACACACAAAATGGATAGATCTACACATAACACATTCTAAATCATGTAGATCTAAGATTTTTGAGTTTTGAAACCTTAGATCTTTATTCTATGAAAATAACTTTAAATAAAAGGATAACTTAGGTTTAGTTTTATACCTTTGATTTCTTGACATATCTTTTTCTTCCAAGCTATGTGATGGATCTTGGATGGCATGAAAAATCAAAACTCTCTTCCTTCTTCCTTCCTCTTGACCGAACTCTCTCACTTTTTTGTTAGCAAAATTAGTAGTGAGAGGAAATAAGGGATGCAAGAGAAAGTAAATGCATTTTGGTGTAATTAAGAGATATACTTTGTATATCTAACATACATCTCCCCACTCCTCTTTCTTTCTCTTCCTCAATAATTAAAAGGTTGCTTGTAGCTTTGGTTAAGAATGTTGGTTAAATAAAGGAGTGACACATGGAAGAGTTGTTAAGGAGTTAGTAGAAGTGGGTAAAATAAAATCATTACATTCATTCCCTCCATAATTGGGCCAACACTTGGGCTTAACACTTAAGTCTTTTGTGCTATAACAAAATATCATATTTCCAACACTCTTAATATTACCATTCCCTAATTAT
This sequence comes from Panax ginseng, assembly GCA_020205605.1. Classification (NCBI taxonomy): domain Eukaryota; kingdom Viridiplantae; phylum Streptophyta; class Magnoliopsida; order Apiales; family Araliaceae; genus Panax; species Panax ginseng. The sequence continues at coordinate 24,351,956 of CM035130.1, read as the reverse complement.
TTAATTGGGGTTTTCATTTCCTCAATTATAACATAAATCCTTACTCACATACACTTAATTTCTTAACCCAATTAGACTTGTTATAATTAGGTTATAAAATTAATTAATTGAGAGGTATAAAATAAATCTCTTATAATTTGTATATATTCTATATACCATAATTCTCTCATCCCATAACCCTTAAGTTATTAAATTCTTCATTCCTAATATATAATTAGATTACATTAGTCTCTTTTATTTGTTTATATTAATAAACAAATATAAACCATCACATAATATTCATATTCATTACTCACCTAACTTTTAACCCTTAGGGTTTTATACTTAGCATTAGGGTTCCCAAATTAGGGTTTTGAAATTCTCAGTTAGGGTTTCTAACTGAACGTTGACTTTCGAAAATAATATTAGGGTTTGACACTGATATAATTTATCTAGTCAACCTTTGACCTTTAACTACATTCTGTACACATATATGACCATACACACAGAACATTTACACTTATACCCTTAATCCTGAATAATTCACCTCAAGATTTTAAACCCACTAAAATTCATTCACAGAATTTTGAAATCCTTAAAATTTCTTCACAAACATATCAAATTCATACACTTATTTTCTGTCTAGGTCTATTATTTGACCTTAATTCAATCTTTTAAGATTTTAATAAATTGTCCAAATTTTCGGGTTGTCACAGTGAAATTTGTGTAAAATCAAAAATTATGAGAAAACCATTTCTAAATGTGCATAGAGAATCACAATTATTAGGTTTTATACATACTGATATCTGTGAGTTAAATGAAATATTGACAAGGGGTTATTTTTATAGATGATGCTAGCAGATATTGTTATGTGTATTTGTTAAGAAAAAAGATGAGGCATTTAATTCATTCAAAAAATACAAATCAGAAGTAAAAAATCAACTTTAGAAGAAGATTAAAATTTTATGTTCTGATAGAGTCATAAAATATTGTTTGAATGTTTTTGATGCATTTTGTGAAGAAAATGACATTATACATCAGACAAGTTCAGCGTATACACCACAAAAAAAATGGTTTAGCAGAAAGGAAAAATGATGTATTTCATGATATGATTAATTGTATGTTAAACAATGCTTGTTTGCCAAATAATTTATGGGGTAAGGCACTCCTAACTACTTGTCATATATTAAATAGGATTCCTAGTACTGTAATTAAAACTAGTCCTTGTGAAATATGGAAAGGCAGGACACCTAATATAAATTATTTTAAAGAATGGGGGTGTATAGATTATTTTCGAGTTCCTGATCCTAAAAGGACTAAGTTAGGAACTAGATCTATTAGAAGTATATTTGTTGGATATGCTGAAAATAGTAAAGCATATAGACTTCTTGATTTAGAGTCTAATGTTATAACTGAGTTAAGGGATGTGGAATTTTTTGAAAATAAATTTTCAAAAGATGTTGAAAATGTGGTTATGCCTAAACTTGATGAGCCTAGAGGTCCTATAAAGCCTAATGTTGAGGTTGAAGAACCTAGTGTTCCAATTCAACCAAGCAGACCTAAAAGAAGTACTAGAGCTATAAAACATAAAGACTTAGATGATGATTTTATTTCTTCTCAGTCTTTATTATTTTTGGTGGAAGGGGATCAAAATAATAAGGTGATAAATTAAATACCCTATACATATAGTCTTGAGACTGATCCTAAATCATTTAAAGAAGTTATGGCTTCTAGGGATGATGCCTTTTGGAAAGAAGCTGTAAATGATGAAATGTATTCAATCTTGGAAAATAATACTTGGGTATTGACATATCTACCTAGATTAGTAGAAGGTATTGACTAGTTTGATACTTATGTACCGGTATCACGAGTTACTTCCATTCGTATTCTTTTTGCCTTAGCTTCATTGTTTGATCTTTACGTTCATCAAATGGATGTTAAGACAACATTTTTAAATGAAAATTTGAATGAGGAAGTATATATGGAATAACCCAAAGGGTTTGTTGCTCTCGAAAATGAGGTTAAAGTATGCAAAATAGTTAAGTCCCTTTATGGTCTAAAACATGCACCAAAACAGTGCAATGAGAAATTTGATGCTGCTATTTTAAACTTTGGGTTTATATATAATAGTGTAGATTGGTGCATATACTCCAAAACCACTTCTGGCTATATGATGATAGCCTGTTTGTACATATCAGTAGATGATATATTGATCATCAGTACAAATATGGTTGAAATAAATGAGACTAAAAAGTATATATCATCTGTCTTTAAGATGATAGACTTAGGTGAAGTGGATACTATTTTAGGCATCAAAGTTAAAAGACATAGTGGGGGGTTTTTTATTAAATTAATCTTACTATATTGAAAAGGTATTAACTAAATTTAGTCACCTCGAGTTTAAGGAGGTGAATACTCCTTTTGAGAATGGATTTAAACTCAAAGAAAATAATGGTAGAGCTATTGCACAACTAGAATACGTAAGTGCTATTGGTAGCCTTATGTATGCTATGCACTGTATTAGGCTAGATATTTCTTTTGCATTCTAAACTTAGTAAATATACGAGCAGTCCTAATATTGACCATTAGAAAGGTATTGGGAGGATATTTAGATATCTTTAAAGAACAAGTGGATTAAGATTGTTCTATAATAAATTTCTTAGTATTTTGGAAGGATACTCTGATGCAAGCTGGATTAATAGTGTATGAGATAATAAATCCACAACTGGGTGGATTTTCACTCTTGTCGGTGGTGTTGTTTCTTGGGCAAACAAGAAACAGACTTGTTTTTCTCACATTACTATAGAGTCAGAGTTTATTGCTTTGGCTCAAGTAGGAAAAGAAACTGATTTGATTAGAAATATATATGTTGTTAGACATAGATTTATGGTCAAATCCAATACCTCCAATTTTACTATATTGTGATAGTGAAGCTACGCTTACAAAAGCGTATAAAGGTACCTATAATGGTAAGTCTAGACATATTTTGTGAGACCCCAAATTTTATGAATAAAGATTTAAAGTTCTCAAAATATTTTTTTAAATATTTTGGTGCGGATTTGATATAATGTTATAGTTGTGGGTAATATTTATAAATTTTGCAAAGTAAGCAAGTGGTTATATAATATTCGATTGGTCGGGGAATATTCATTTTAACAGGGAATATTCGTACGACGGAACAATCATTGGTGGACCCCACAACGGAAGTATTGTCGTAGTTAGAAAATGACAGAATTATCTTTTTTATAAAAATAACGGCAAAAGTGTTACCATTAAAACTGTTGAACTACCCTTAGTAAAAAGTACAATAATACGCGTGGTTGCATAGTAGCACATGGTATTGATTATTGATGCTTACGTAAGAAGTCACTCAGCTTATACTCAATTATTGTTACGAAGAATTGGCTTGATCATATCTCTCTCATATTATTGATTCAATTATTGTCACAGATTATCTCGTATATATATGTTATATTATTAAATCAATAATTGAGATGACAAAGTTATTCATATTATTATTTGCAATATTGACAATGTCTGAAGTTCATCAAGGAGAGGTTTGGTCACCCAATCAAGCTCCAATAAGGAGAAATCCTTATCGGAAAGCCCCCTCTTTCCTGGGAACGACCTGGTTGTTAAATATTGTGAATTATAATATTAATCATGAATAAGTTCGTGTTGATTAAAGATTAATGGGATAGTTCCATTGTGTTGGAATTATTAGTGTTAGTGAAAATCGACATTTATTTCGATAATAATTTATATTTGGAGGTTATATTGACCAATCGGGTAATTATCTGGATAAATGAGCAATTAATTGCTATTAATTCACATGATTATAACTATTTGTTCACATGTGTGTACTATTGATTCACATTCTTGTACTATTAGGAGAGTTGGTGCAAGATTGATAATACTTGCATGACTAAGTTAAAAGTGGAGGTATAGATGGAGGTATTATACTGTAATTATTTTTTTCACATGTTTAGAACTATTAACACATGATTTACTATTGATTCACATGATTTACTATTAGGGGAGGTGGTGCAAGTTTGATAATACTTGCAGGACTAAATTAAAAATGAAGGAAAAGAGGAAGGTATTATACTGTAATATTTCGAGCCCCAAAATGTGCAATTATCGAAACTTATTCTTCCTTCATTTTTACCAATTCACTAAATCTATAGAGCAATTATTATAGAGAGAAATTATAGAGAGAAAGAAGAAGAGAAGTCTGCTACCTCACTATTCCAGTATCCAGTCTTCTTTTGAGGTAAGGGGTATTATTTCTTTCGTATTCATGAAGAGAGCTATTGTTATTCCATTCCTTATTATTCTCATTGGAATAACTCAGTATACGCGACTACCGTATACATGGTGAAATTCTTCAGTTATTACATTCTTTATTATTATGTTGGAATAACCTGTCTATGCGAAGTACCTCATACATGGTGAAATTCTTCTATTATTACATTACTTAATATTCATTGGAATAACTCGTCTGTGGCTGCCTATCGCATGCCCGTGAATTATGTTGTTATTCCATTCTTTATTATTTTGTTGAATATCCCATCCGTATGCGATTACGCATGACCGGTTCCATTCTTTATTATTCTATTGAATATCCTATCCGCATGCGATTACGCATTTAACTCGTTCCATTATTTATTATTCTGCTGAATAACTCGTTCATATGGCGGTCTATCGCATGCCTCGTGAATTATTCTCGTTATTCCATTCTTTATTATTCTGTTGGAATAACCTGTCTATGTGGATTACCGCATGCATGGTGAATGATCCTTCATATTCATTCTTTATTAAATTGTGGAAATGATCTGTCTACGTGGATTACCGCATAGCGGGTAAAAATCCATTTGCAGTTTTGTATATTCTATTATACTCGTATGAGATATCATTTCTTTTGTACTCGTCATGGAATATCATTTTCTTTGGTATGTTTTTACAAGTTACTATTCATGGGTTACTATTCACCAGTTACTATTCACTCTAGTAAGATTCACTCGGGAATTCGGGGCACTTTTCATGTCAGAGTACTATTCACGAGTTACTATTCTCCCAAATTACTATTCACCCGAATATTATTCACTCGCGTATTTGGGGTACTTTTCATGTCGAGGTACTATTCATGAGGTACTATTCCCGAAGTACTATTCACAGGGTACTATTCACGGGGTACTATTTACCCAAAAAATATATTTGTTTTCTGTCCAAATTATTTTTGGCACATGAATATTATTCTTGAATTTTACTCTACAAAGCAGTATCATGTTGACAATTTGGACGTTATTGATTTCTGGATAAATTAAATTATAAATCTTTAAAATTTATCCTTGAACTTGTTTTATTGAATTATTATGTCATTGTCATCATCCTCGTGCTTATATTGTGATGAAAGCCATCTTTGACTTACGTGCATAGATGGACTTGGTATGATTATGACCAGGAATTATTCGGTATAATCATGACTGTAATGTGACGAATGATGTGGTAAAAGTCCTCATTGGCCTGTAGTTCATTGATGGACAATTGTTGGTATGATTTTGACCATGGATTATTCGGTATAATCATGACCATTGATGATTACATGAATATCCTTGGCCGTGGTGCGTGGATGATTCGATTTTATTTATTGTCGAGTCTCAAATGATAAAGTTGATGAAAAACTTTTAAATCATAGAAGATAGTAGATTTTATTCTCTACTTGACTCTTCTAATGGATTGCTTATTTCCGCTATAGTTGTTGATCTAAAACTTGTTGTCTATTGTATTCTATCAGTTGTTATACTGTTGAAGGCTAAGGATAATTTATTCTACATTATCTTAGTCATAATATTTCTTATTGGACTAGTTGAGCTCACCCTTTTCTTTCATTGTTCTCTTTAGGAAATGAGAATATAGCTGGGACGAGTCGGGGAATGAAGTGATGGTCCAGGATAAATGGCTTTAGTAGTCCTCACTATTCTACGGAATAATGTGATAGTAATTGTAATGAGGACTCCATTGAGTGTGGATATTGTCTAGATGACAATATTCTTGTTTAAACTCTCAGCTATGTTTTGTCGTATTTTACACGACTGTTGTATAATTAAGTTGTATTTGAATTTATGTACCATGTATCTGGCGACTCAAGATGGGTGATGTATACCTATTTTGGGGGCGTCACATATTTATATAAGACATGAATTTGTGAGACAATTGATACATGATGGTATCATAACTATTGTCTATGTGAAGTCAAATAGAAACTTGGTTGATCCACTTACTAAGCCTCTAACGAGAGACTTAATAAGTTTGACTATACGAGATATGAGACTTAAACCATTCTGAGCCAGGGGTAATTAGAACCAAACCTATATTTAGGTTACCCTTAGTTTATAGACTCAATGGGAAAAATAAGTCACAGTTATTGATTGTGTTACTATCAACTTGGTCTCATATGTAGTTTATGATAGTTAATGTGTGTTATATGGCAAAGGATGAGCTATGCTCTTAACAAAGTGTTGCACTTGTAGCAACAAAATTGTTTGAGAAACACTTTGCCTATATGAACTAGAAGTGGAGCTGCTTCTTATAGAGAGTTATGGTTTACTCTCTTAGAGGTTCAAGAAACATGATATGGCGCATGACTTTAATAGCGCAAAGCGATGCTAGTGCTCACCGTAAAGGGAGGTTTTGTGTGTGTATGACAGCTCCGGTCATATCATTTGGAATAGAGGTTCAATCTACGGACACCATCTATACTAAAAGAAGGTTTAATTTTCGTCACACCTTCTATTATGCATACGAGCCTTGGAGTTGATAAAAAAAGAATTGTTTGAAGAAAAATAGTTTTTCAAACAAGTGGGGGATTGTTAAATGCATCTTTTCTTTTATCAGTTTTAATCAATTTTGGATTTAATTTAAACCAATTAATTGGTTGAATTTATATAAAATTACAAGTGCATTTGATAGTATATATAATAAGGAGATTTAGAGAGAACAATATATGATTCAAGTAGGAATTATATATTGTATTTTAATTATATCCAAAGTGGGGTATATGAAAAGGTGCATTATTGTTTGCAAAAATTATTTCCTTTAAGTCCCACATTGGTAAGGAGTTAAATTATTTAATGCTTTATAAGTATAAAAAGAATAGTTTAATTTACTTTTGGTACTAAAAGGAAGGCTTGGATCTGGTCACAATGACGTGGTGCAAAGCACCACCTGTTCAAGGCCAAATGACACGCCGCCCCCGACCTGTATCAAAAGTTTCGTGTCACAAAGTTGCATTGGCGCTTTAGGCGTACTTTGTACTTCGTACGTACGCATCGTCGCTAGAAGCCTCGCCCGAGCCATGAGCCTATCTTTTTAGATATAGCTCGAACCAAATTAATGGACCTAATTTATTATTAAACAATTTTATGTTTAATCATTGTGGATACAAAAGTGTTTTAAAACTTTCAAAACTGTTGTGATAATAACATAATTTATTTTGTAAACTGATGTATTGTTCACAACTCAATTTTTTATAAATTTTGGAACTAAGCAGTTCTTTATCTTCTTCTTTCATCAACCTTAGTATATTTTGGAGATTCATGTGTGAATTGTTATCATGGTGAATATATAGACTTGACATATATCTTGAAATTATATTTGTTGACTTTGTCATATTTCATCCTAATGTTTTGATGATGAAATGTTCAATGTACTAAATTGTTTTATGATGTATTTCAGGTATTTTGGTGATAAAAGAGCTTTGATTGGATAATTAAGAATTTGGAGGATTTTCTCTTTTCTAGGAAAAACAAATGTAAGATTATTTGCATAATAATTGATTTTTCATTTAAAGGCTCTAGGACATATTATTTGCATTTTTATTATATGTCTAAAATGAAAAATGTTTTTAAATAATCTCATGAAAAAGGTTTTGTCTACTATATGCATAATAGCTATATACTTTTGGAATGTGATATGTGTGTATTTGAAATAATGCTACACGTGGAGATTTAAAATGACAACTAGACTTTATTGTTGTGCAGTTTTTTAAGGAATGATTTGACATATATATATTTTACAAGTGTATATCATTTATTTATGTCTCATGCATTAGTCTATATGCCTATAATCTAATTTATATCTCTTGGACTTTTAAAAGATATTGCTACACTTGGATTTGCATGTAATCATGATCTTCTAGAAAGGTTAAAGGACGACAGCTTTGTGATAGAATATGCGGTTTTCAAGGGATTGTGTATAGGTTTATTGGGACTTTAATATCCTTGATAATTAATAAAGGAGAATGGCTGTTCACGTCACTTTAATGGATAGAGAAAGATTAAGTTAGATATCTTTTTATGGGTTATCTTTAAAGAGTATTTTGAATTATTCCAACAGTACAAAAAGTTGTTCTTTAACGTTGTGGTTTGTTACAAATAATTTAGCCGTTTTGTGGGATTAAAAGAACAGATTGAAATATGGAACTAACTCTATTTATTTGTTCGTTATCTAAGCAACGTAATTTGCAAACGGTCTAATTTACAACGGTAATATATTGTGCTATATAAACTAAGTGTATTGTTTGAAATATACACAACTCACGATTTTATTATTGCACTTATTATTGTTATTGAGCAAATTGATTTACTGGGTGCAATTCTTGAGAAGCTAAGCAATTTAATTTCTGATATTAGTTGGGCACTGTTTGGTAAGAAATTAATTGTTGATCTATTGTGTGCTAATTGATCATTGCATATAGTTGAGCCTTTAATTGTTAAATTGATTATTCTTGCATTGATCATAGACCTCTATATTTGTATTGAATTTTCTGTTTAGACTAAGTGTAGTCTAAAGGTTTTAATCCTAGTGGATTAGAGAGAAGGTTTACAAACAGGTTCAAGGAAGCAAAGGTGCTTGAAGAGTGCATAGGTGCACAAGGAGCAAGAGAGCTCAAGAGGAATTAATTGTTAATTAATTTTTGTTGGAATCTGTTTTGTAATCTGCATTTATTTATAAAGAAATAAATAAAGTGAGTCTCCAATACTAGTTGGTATTGGACGTGGACTAGGCTATTATTATAGAGGGTAATAGCTGAACCACATAAAAAATCTTGGTGTTAATTTTATTATTTGCTTTGCCTTAAAATCGCATAAGTTACTTAATTATCTTAATTTGACTACTTGCATTACATTAAGATAATTCTTTAACATCAAGTATTTTAGGCTATATTAATTCAGTAAGCTGATTTCAATCATTATAGTAACTTGAAATTAATACTTTTCAAAAGTTGGTCATAGATTGCTCCCACACTTATTCAACCCCCCCTTCTAAGTGTGCCTAGATAAATTTCATTTGGTATCAAAGCTTGGCTCTACTTATCTTGGTCTTAAAGGTGACTTGTAGGGAAAGATTCAGACATGGCACAGTTTGGGAACAACAATCAAGAAGGACAATCAACCAATAGACCTCCTTTGCTGTTCGGAACCGAAAACTACAACTTCTGGAAATTCCGGATGAGGATCTATCTGAAAAGAGATCCTTGGGAATGGTGGGTTGTGGAGAACGGACCAGTTATTCCACGAAGAGATGATGGGACTCCAAAGATTCTACTAGAAATGGATTCAACCGAAATCTATATGGTCTCATATGATTCAAAGGCAATGAACACACTTCTCAGCGGCGTGGTACAATCCGAGATAGACAAAGTTTCCTCATGCAACAGAGCTAAGGAAATGTGGGATACTCTAGTGGTAAGTCATGAAGGTACTTCCAAAGTACGAGAAGTCAAACTGAGTATGCTCGTGCATGATTATGAAATGTTCAAGCTCAAAAAAGATGAAACCATCAAGTTAGCTTAAGAAAGATTCCTAGTCCTCATAAACTCCTTGAAATTACTGGACAAGACTATTCCTCAAAGTGAGATCAACCGTAAGTTGCTTCGGGCTATGCCCAAAAGGTTTGCTTCTAAATTCACTACTCTTCAAGATTTTGCAACTATCTCTTCCATGGATACTTTAACTCTGTTTGGTGAATTAGAAGAATATGAACATCAGTTAAAGAGATATGATGATGAGGAGGAAACTCCTCGAAGAAAGGTCTTAGCTCTTACTGCAGATAATGAAGAGGAGCTAGAAGATGACTCAGACGAAGAAATAGCCATGATGTCAAGAAGACTCAAAGGACTACTACAAAGGAAGAACAAGAGAAGAAATACTTTCAACTCAAATAAGTCCAAAGGAAAGCAAACTGAAGAGACATGCTTTAAATGTGGACGTCCTGGTCATTTCAAGAAAGATTGTTTTCAATTGAAGAACAAAGAGAAGACAAACTACAAAGACAACAAGAAGAACAAAGCTCTTGTGACTCGGAGTGATGAGGAATCCGAAGTGGAGATCGATGCCAAAGATAAGATAGCACAAGTATGCTTCGTAGGAATTGAAGGTGAATCTAATCAGGTATCATTTAATGATTTGAACTCATTAGAACAAGAAAATAAGAAGTTAAAAGAAAAGAATGCATGCTTAAAAGATTTAGTTAATACTTTAATGAGTGAGGTGGATTCACTAATAGATGAAAAGAAGGAAATTGAAAAGGAATCTACTTGTAAAGAAGAAAAGGTTTTGATTGCTAAGATTGATTATTTAGATAATTATAACAAAATACTTTTCAATAAGGTAAATTTCTTGAATAATGATGTCCAAAAATTGACTAATGAGTTAAAAATGAGAGATGTGTGCATTAATGCATTTAGTGATAAATCTCCTGATAAAACCTTTCCTGAAAACGAGCTTCAAAAAGAAATAGCTTCATTAAAATTATCTCTTGCTAAATTTGTCCAAGGTGAAGAAAATTTGAATGTTATATTAGGTAAACAAAGACCTAGTTTTGAAAGACAAGGAATTGGTTATGATCCTATGCATAAAAAGAGTAATATGAAAATGCTAAAATCAAAGTCTCGATTTAGTTTAAATTATTGCTCTCCTTTCATGACTTATAAGCATTGTGGTATTAAAGGTCATTTAGATATAAATTATTTTAAGAAACGAAATAAGGTTAAAAAGGTATGGATTAAAAAGAATGATTTGCTTGCTACTAACATAAGTGGACCCAAAAAGATATGGGTACCAAAAGGATAAATTATTCTTTCTTGACATGTATGTTTAAAGGCAAGAGTTCCATCTCAAAAATGGATTCTTGATAGCGGATGTTCTCGGCACATGACAGGTGATAAGTCAAAATTCGTAGAACTAAATATCAAGAAGAAGAATGGAACGATCACTTTTGGAGACAACAAAACCTGCGAGATAATTGGAAAAGGTAAAATTGGTAATGGCAAGGTAAGTATAAATAATGTGCATCTTGTTAATGGCCTTGAATTCAATTTTATTAGTATTAGCCAATTAATGGATAATGGTCATCAAGTTAACTTTGAAAAAGATAAATGCACAATATTTCATGGTACTAACAATACTACTCTAGTTACACAAAGAGAAGGAAATATATACACTCTTGATTTTGAACAACAGGATGAAGAACTATGTCTTACTTCAGTACAAGATGAAGCTTATCTGTAGCATAAAAGATTGGGACATGTTCACATGGACTTAATCAAGAAACTATCCTCAAAGAATCTCATCAAAGGATTGCCAAGAATCAGGTTTGAAAAGGAAGGAATATGTATTCCTTGTCAACTGGGAAAACAAGTAAGAACTTCTTTTTCAGCAAAAAATATGGTATCAACCTCTTCTCCTTTGCAACTACTTCATCTTGATTTATTTAGCCCGGAAAGGCATTCAAGCATTAATGGTAAATTCTATGCTTTTGTAATAGTTGATGATTTTTCAAGATACACATGGGTAATATTTTTGAGAACTAAGAATGAAGCATTTAAAGAATTTGAAAAATTAATAAGAAATCTTGAAACAAAGTATAGTTATAAACATATTAGAATTAGAAGTGATCATGGTACTGAGTTTCAAAAAGATTTTATAACCTTTTGTGATCAAAGGGGTATTAGCCATGAATTTTTAGCCCCAAGGACTCCTCAACAAAACGGGGTGGTGGAAAGAAAGAATAGGACTCTACAAGAGACGACAATAACTCTACTACAAGAAAGTAAGCTTCCAAATAAATTTTGGGCCGAAGCCGTAAGTACATCATGTTATGTTTTAAATAGAGTTCTTATTCGTCCTATTATTTTGAAAACACCTTATGAGCTTCTAAACAATAAAATTTCAAATATAAGTTATTTCAAAGTTTTTGGTTCGAAATGTTTCATCCTGAATACAAGTGATAATTTGGGAAAATTTGATGCTAAGTCATACGAAGGAATTTTTATTGGTTATTCTCAAAATAGTAAGGCTTATCCTATCTTTAATATTGAAAAATCATGTGTAGAAGAATCTGTTCATATTACTTTCAATGAAACTAACAATGATCTTCCAAAATAGAGTGAGGATGATGCAGGAAATTTAGAGACAATCAGAATTCCAGCAAACCGAAAAGAACAAAATGGGAGACCGAATGAACAGTTTCAGGAAACTGAAATGAACGACCAGCAGGAACATGAACCTGAAAATTTGCAGGATGCTGAAAATGAGTCTCATGATCAAAAGGAAGTTTTGCATGATATCCAAATGCCAAAAATAGCTAGATATGTCAAGAATCATCCTCCGGAGAATATCATTGGAGATATCAACAAAGGTGTAACCACACGAAGAGGTTTACAAAATCTTTGCGCATTTTCTGCATTTTTTTCACAGGTTGAGCCAAAGAATGCAAAAGATGCAGTACTTGACGAAAACTGGTTATTGGCAATGCAAGAAGAACTTCAACAATTTGAGAGATGCCTAGTATGGGAACTCATGCCTCCTCCAAAAGATGTTTCCATCATTGGTACGAAATGGGTATTTAAAAACAAGCTTGATGAGCATGGAACAATCACTCGAAACAAAGCAAGGCTAGTAGCCCAAGGGTATAACCAATAAGAGGGAATCGACTATGAAGAAACCTATGCACCTGTGACTAGGTTAGAATCAATCCAAATTTTATTGGCGTTTGCATGCTACAAAAAGTTTAAACTGTATCAAATGGACATAAAGAGTGCCTTCCTCAATGGATACATTAATGAAGAGGTTTATGTGAAACAACCTCCTGGATTTGAGCATGAAAAGTATCCTAATCACGTCTACAAATTAAAGAAAGCACTTTATGGCTTGAAACAAGCTCCAAGGGCTTGGTACAAAAGGTTAAGTAAGTATCTCTTGTCAAATGGATTTATCAGAGGTAAAATAGATTCTACATTATTTATTAAGCATAAAAATATAGATATCATAATTGTTCAAATATATGTAGATGATATAATTTTTGGTGCTACTAATGATCATCTTTGTGAGTGGTTTTCTAAGTGCATGCATAAAGAATTTGATATGAGCGTAATGGGTGAACTCAACTACTTTTTGGGACTACAAATCAAGCAAACGAAGGAAGAAATTTACATCCATCAAACCAAATACACAAAAAAATTACTCAAGCGATTTGGCTTTGAAGGATCTAACTCAAAAGGTACACCTATGAGCACATCAATAAAGCTCACAGCTGATGACAAAGGTATTGATGTTGATATAACAAAATATCGAGGTATGATTGGATGTTTGTTATACTTAACTGCCTCTAGACCTGATATAATGTATAGTGTTTGTCTATGTGCAAGATTTCAGGCAAAACCCAAAGAATCACACTTAAATGCTGTTAAAAGGATTTTGAAATATTTAAGTGGTACTATTGATTTAGGGTTATTCTATCCAATTTGGAATCACTTTGAACTAATAGGTTATTCAGATGCTGACTATGCAGGATGCCAAATCAATAGAAAAAGTACGAGTGGTGCTTGTACTTTCTTGGGACAAAGTCTTGTATCATGGCATAGTAAAAAGCAAACCTCAATGGCTCTTTCAACTACTGAGGGTGAATACCTAGCTGTAGGAAGTTGTTGTTCTCAGATATTATGGATGAGACAAACTCTATGTGAATTTGATATATTATGTGATTATGTGCCTATTTATTGCGATAATTCTAGTGTTATAGATATATCTAAAAATCTTGTGTTACATTCACGAACAAAGCACATAGAAGTTAGACATCATTTTTTAAGAGACAATGTGTCAAAAGGTTTAATTAAATTAATTTTTATTCCAACTGAAAATCAAATTGCAGATATTTTTACTAAACCATTAAGTGAAGATAGATTTTGCATGCTGGGAAGAGAACTTGGGATGTGTACTGCATAATTTTTTTTTAAATATCTGTATTAGTGTTATCCTAGTATTGCATGTATATCGTATTAACTGTTATTAATTAGGATAATTATGTTTTCGGCTGATCACTTAATTTATGGACGCGAGAATCAAGGAGTATATCATAACTAGTTCTGGAAACCGAAAAGACCGGACGGTGAAGGGGTTTTCGAGGAGACGATGTCGTATATCTCATCATAGTTTTTGAAATTTGAAAAGACGAGTTGGCTGCGGTTCTTGAGAAACATAAAGCCTTGAGAGATGTAAAGTCTTGGGAGATACATGCATTCATTTATTTATATACTTTGTATTTTTTTTTCTTTTTATATCTTCTATTTCATCTGATTCTCTCTTACCCTGTCATATTGCTCTTCATTTGAAATCTTCAATCGATATGAGAACTCGTACACAAAAGAGACCATTGATGGAATCCGATGATGAACAAACATCCGTGCCTCCCCACTCTACTACCGGACCATCTCTACAGAAAAGGAAAATGAAGAGGGTTGTGTCGTTAGAGGAAGAGTATTTGGACTCTTCGGCGTCTGATGCGTCCACTTTCAGTCCATCACTACTTAAATCTACCGGACCCACTCGGCGACGTCAGACTCAGTCTTCTAAGCCGGAAGTTTCACCTCCTCCTATTTTGGTAAACCTTAATCTGTCCTCTGATCTGCCTGAAAATTATTTTCGCAGTAATGCATACGAGGTACGTTTTAAAACAGTTATTTTTCCTAAACAATTTATTTATGAAAAATCTGTTGATCAGATCTGCTTTCAGCAATCTCCTCTCAAACTATTATTTGAATCTTGTGGTACATCTTCCATGCTTTTTCCTCCCTCTGTGGCATATCCTAGACTTGTTCAACAGTTTTATACGAATCTAGAATGCCATGGTGATTCTTATACCACGTTTGTCAAAGGAAAATCACTATATTTTTTTGTTGTGGATTTTGGTAGTATTTTAAATGTTTCTTCTTCTGGTGTGTGTCCTTTTACAAAGAAAGGAGCTGTTCATTTTCCATTTACCCCATTGGAACAGCTTCAAATTGTGATGAACAATAATCTGTTAATTGATTTTTTCACTCCTAAAACTGTTGATGTCTCTCCTATCTCTTGTGTCCTCCATCATCTTGTTAGATACAATCTGTTGCCTCGTTTAGGTGGAGGAGCAGATTTTACCTATCAAGATTTGATTCTTTCATCAACCTTAGTATATTTTGGAGATTCATGTGTGAATTGTTATCATGGTGAATATATAGACTTGACATATATCCTGAAATTATATTTGTTGACTTTGTCATATTCCATCCTAATGTTTTGATGATGAAATGTTCAATGTACTAAATTGTTTTATGATGTATTTCAGGTATTTTGGTGATAAAAGAGCTTTGATTGGATAATTAAGAATTTGGAGGATTTTCTCTTTTCTAGGAAAAACAAATGTAAGATTATTTGCATAATAATTGATTTTTCATTTAAAGGCTCTAGGACATATTATTTGCATTTTTATTATATGTCTAAAATGAAAAATGTTTTTAAATAATCTCATGAAAAAGGTTTTGTCTACTATATGCATAATATGTAAGACCCCAAATAATTAATAAATAAAATTTAATTTTCTCTATTTATTATTTTGAAATAGTAAGGGTTGATTTGATTAATGTGGATAGTTATGGGTAAAATACGCAAGTATTTCAAAATAAGCAAGTGGTTATAAAATATTCATTATTGTCGGGGAATATTCGTTTGGTCGTGGAATATTCATACTGTCGGGGAATATTCGTACGACGGCGCAACCATGTGTGGGGCCCATAACGAAAAGCGATTGGAGGAAGAAAACGACAAGAATAAGTTGTTTATAAATAACGGCGCAGTTGTTATCGTTAATACTGTTGGAATACCCAATGGTTAAAACACACTAATACGCGTTGTTGAACAAGAAGATACTCAGATTGCACCAATTATTGATTCTTACGTAAGAAGACACTACTCAATAATGGTTACAGAATTATTGCTCAAAGATTTTATTTTATTGATTCAATAATTGTTTGCATTGATATTTTATATTGTTTGTTGTTTCAATAATTGTCATTACACAAAGATTTTCATTATCGGCAATAATTCATATTATCCGAATAATATTATTAGATAACATTATTGGCGATGTCTAGAAAGTTCTGCTAAGGAGAGGTTTGGTCACCTAATTGCGCTTGAAGGAGAAATCTTTATTGAAAGCCCTCTTTCCCAGGAACCGCACAGTTGTCACAATATTGTGATTCTGTAATATTATTTGTGAATAATTAATTATTGATTCATATGATGAGGAAAATATTGATTTTATGTGGATATACATGGAGAAAATTTTAATGTGACAATTGTTGAAAATTAATATTTTATCTTTTTCTCGATAAAATAATTCATTTAAATATATATTATTATATTTTAATAATATAATAATGGTGATATTTTTACAACGAATGTGGGATATATGAGTATATGAGGAGGAAGAGTATTTTTATTGCAATAAATGTTTAAAACATGTTAAACATGTCTGGTGGACCCCATTTATTGATCGAAATTTGATTATAGCACAAAAATCGTCCGCTTTGTGGATTTCGGTCAATTTTTGTTGGGAATTTGAAAAACTTTCTTCTACAAAGTTGTAGAAATTGAACTTCCTATAAAAACTCATGAGATTCAATTTTTCTGATAAAAGGGCTATTTATTGTGAATTATTGAAGTTCAAGTCAAAATAATTGATTTTTGGAAGTTTAAAATATTTTTATTTACAAAAACGTTTTTTTTCATTTGGTTCCTTCATTTAACACATGACAAGTTGCTGAAATTCAGATTCAAGGTGTGCGTAGGAATTATTATTATAAATAATAATATTATATTAAATTTTCTACTTTGGTGTTCTAAGCAATTTCCTATAAATAGGTGCTTAGGTTAGAATTGAAAATCACACCAGAAACTGAAGTTTTCTCTCTCTATATTATCGAGCGTATTCTTGTGAGTATTTTGAGTATACTTTGAGTATTGCTATACGGAAAAAGTTCAAGTCATAGCCTATATCCGATGTTTCAACTAAAATCTTTGCCTTTTCGAGGTAAGGGATGTTATTTTCTTCTCAAATGATATTATTTCTTCAATATCATTATCTTTGAAATATTGGTTGAAACTTTTTATCAAATTTAGAACTTTTTCATGTCGGGGTTACTATTCATGAGTTACTATTCATGAGTTACTATTCACGAGTTACTATTCACGAGTACTATTCATGAAGCGTGATGATATTTTTGTGAAATTTCTATCTTTTGGTGTCGGAATTACTATTCACGTATACGGCACTATTCACGTATACGGCACTATTCACGAATACGACACTATTCATCGAAAAATGAAATTTTTCCTTTTCGTCCAAAATATCTATTCTGGATACTAGCTTTGATTGTATCCATGTTTTGATCATTCTTGAATTTTACACCACTATGATTATTTTTGAGGTATTTTTGGACGTGGATAAAACAAAGTACGAATCCTTAATCCTTAATCCTTGTCATTTTGTTTCACTGGATTCGTTTCTTTAAAAAAAAATATTTTTCATCATCCTCGGTCTTTAAAAGATGAATGATTTATGATGAATATCTTTGGCTTCAGTAGTAAAAAGATGAATGATTTCGATGAATATCTTTGGCCCGTAGTGCAAAGATGAATGATTTCGATGAATATCTTTGGCCCGTAGTGCAAAGATGAACAGTGTTTAGATGAACATGACCAATCGGTGAATGTCCTCGGCACAGAGTGCAAGGATGAATATTTGATCTCGGATATATATTGATTGATGTTACGAGGGATAAAAATAGACGATGAACTTTAAAATTCATACATAGAAGATAGTAGTTTGCATTCTCTACTTAACTCTTCTAATGAATTATTATTTCATTACGCGAATATTGATTTAAAACTTGTTGTCTATTGTATTCTATTATATTTTTTTCTGTTGAAGACTAACGATAATTTTGTTGTATATTATCTTAGTCATAATATTCTTTATCGGGCTAGTCGAGCTCACCCTTTTCCTTTTTGTTCCATTTTTCTTCTCGGAGGCGAGAATGTAGCGAGTACTAGTCGGGTATGGAATAAAGGTTCTAGAAAAGAGTTGTTTAGTAGTCCTCACCATTTTTATAAAATAATGTATAAATAATTGTGATGAGGATTTATTTGGGTATGTATATTATCTAGAAGACAATAATTATTTTTTAAACTCACAATATATATGTTGTCGTATTTTTTTGCGACAAATGTATTAATAAAGTTGTAGTTATTTCTGTACCATGTATTTGGCGACTCAGAATGGGTTGGATGGAATGGACCTATTTTGGGGGCGTCACATAATAGCTATATACTTTTGGAATGTGATATGTGTGTATTTGAAATAATGCTACACGTGGAGATTTAAAATGACAACTAGACTTTATTGTTGTGCAGTTTTTTAAGGAATGATTTGACATATATATATTTTACAAGTGTATATCATTTATATATGTCTCATGCATTAGTCTATATGCCTAGAAGCTAATTTATATCTCTTGGACTTTTAAAAGATATTGCTACACTTGGATTTGCATGTAATCGTGATCTTCTAGAAAGGTTAAAGGACGGCAGCTTTGTGATAGAGTATGCGGTTTTCAAGGGATTGTGTATAGGTTTATTGGGACTTTAATATCCTTGATAATTGATAAAGGAGAATGGTTGTTCACGTCACTTTAATGGATAGAGAAAGATTAAGTTAGATATCTTTTTATGGGTTATCTTTAAAGAGTATTTTGAATTATTCCAACAGTAGAAAAAGTTGTTCTTTAACGTTGTGGTTTGTTACAAATAATTTAGCCGTTTTTGTGGGATTAAAAGAACAGATGGAAATATGGAACTAACTCTATTTATCTGTTCGTTATCTAAGCAACGTAATTTGCAAACGGTCTAATTTACAACGGTAATATATTGTGCTATATAAACTAAGTGTATTGTTTGAAATATACACAACTCACGATTTTATTATGGCACTTATTATTGTTATTGAGCAAATTGATTTACTGGGTGCAATTCTTGAGAAGCTAAGCAATTTAATTTCTGGTATTAGTTGGGCACTGTTTGGTAAGAAATTAATTGTTGATCTATTGTGTGCTAATTGATCATTGCATATAGTTGAGCCTTTAATTGTTAAATTGATTATTCTTGCATTGATCATAGACCTCTATATTTGTATTGAATTTTCTGTTTAGACTAAGTGTAGTCTAAAGGTTTTAATCCTAGTGGATTAGAGAGAAGGTTTACAAACAGGTTCAAGGAAGCAAAGGTGCTTGAAGAGTGCATAGGTGCACAAGGAGCAAGAGAGCTCAAGAGGAATTAATTGTTAATTAATTTTTGTTGGAATCTGTTTTGTAATCTGCATTTATTTATAAAGAAATAAATAAAGTGAGTCTCCAATACTAGTTGGTATTGGACGTGGACTAGGCTATTATTATAGAGGGTAATAGCTGAACCACGTAAAAAATCTTGGTGTTAATATTATTAATTGTTTTGCCTTAAAATCGCATAAGTTACTTAATTATCTTAATTTGACTACTTGCATTACATTAAGATAATTCTTTAACATCAATTATTTTAGGCTATATTAATTCAGTAAGCTGATTTCAATCATTATAGTAGCCTGAAATTAATAGTTTTCAAAAGTTGGTAATAGATTGCTCCCACACTTATTCAACCCCCCTTCTAAGTGTGCCTAGATAAATTTCAATATTGCTAATAGCCTTTAACAAATCTTTTTGATAAGAGATAATAAACACCTTGTGGGCCCAAGTGTAAATTTAGGGTTCACGTGACCTAATTGAATTAAATACACAATTAGGGTTCCACGGTCTCATTAAATGTACAAATTAGGGTTCACATAATCTAATTGAATGAAGACAAAAATGTCAGAAATAAATATGCTAGACCCAGGAGAAGCCTTCACGTGTCCTGAGGCAGAAGGCTCGTCGAGGCAGCTCTTTTTGGGAATTGATTGAGGGATTGGATTGGTGGCTAGAAGGACAGGACGATCTGGGCATTACTCTGATGATTAAAAGGGTATTTTTGGAATTTTCCTGAAAGCATGTGCCTGGCACATGACTACTTTTCAGAAAACCCTATAAATACCCCTTCCATTCCATTAGGAAGGGGACCTCTCTTCAGACTCAGGACTTGGACTCTTGGAAGATCAAAGGGCTCTTTTGGTTAATTAAGGCTTGGATATTCCACCTAAAAGCACTAAAAAGGGTTTGGACATCCTCTCAACTCAAAGGACTCAAGAAAGCTCTTGGAATCCCTGCTATCCTAACACGGTTCCCAGATTCTAGGAGTTCTGCCACGCGTCGTTGGAGTAATCGCCCACCTGTCGTTCTCCCCTCTTCAATCAACCAATCAATTCCGTGTTCTTCGTGGATTTCTCTCCTCCTCAACCAACACGAAACCCTAACTGGCAAGGCACGATTTCCTTGCCCACATTTCTTTGGCGACTCTGCTGGGGAGGTATAGAATTCATGAAAGGGTATGAACACAACACGAAGAGGAAGAACAACAGGCAGAGAAGACACCTCAGAAGACCAACAAAGGTTTCATCGGTGAATGTCGTTAGAGCTAAAGAGATAACTCTGATCTTTCTTTTGTCTTCCGAGCCCTATTACCTTGATCATATATCTTGGTTTTTTCTCTCGGATCATAAAGAAAGATTGACGTTTTCTGAGAGCAAATCAAGAAAAAAGATCGTATAACTTTTCTCCCGCAAAAGAAAGAAGGCTTGTTTCATATCGAGGGAAGTATATTACACTATTTTCTTTCAATACGTTGTGACTTTTCATATATTTATAAAATAATACATTTGCAATGAGATAATAACAGAAATTGATCTTTAAGCTCGCAAAACCACTTAGGGTTCGGTCATATAGGCTACACAGTGGTAAAAGTTGCTTGTCTTTTCATGTGAAATAGAATGACTTTATTTACAAAGATAAAAATAGCATGCTTGAGTTCCATTATACTTAATAAGTGAATCTCAATATTATTTACTTTGTGATGTTTTTTACATGAGAATGTTTGCATACATTTTATATTCTTTTACCATTTCCATGGTTGAACACTCATTAATATGCATATTATCTAATTGGTTCAAGTTAAAGGAATGTATGTCAAAATAAACATTAAACAATGATTTTGCATGGATACATGACCCTACTTCTTTTATGTATACTGACCATGAGTTAGAATTAAAATGGATCATCAATTTAAGTAATTTGGCCTATACATTTATGTATATGAGCATTCTCATATATACACTGAAATGAAAGACACAAAACCAAAAGGAAACGGGGAAATTGAATTATAGGGTAATGCTGATGTTGAGGAGTCCAATTTTGCTGAACCCTCCTTATTATGGGGTCGAACATTCAACATAATGCATATATATTTTATTAAAATATGAATTTAAATATGTAATTATGTATTGCATTTGTAAGCACAACTTTTGCATGAATAAGCCAAACCAGGCCTTGCACTTTCGAATGAGGAAAAAAAATTATAATTAATATACACCACATATTGATTATATACTGTTACACATACCTTGGATACATTAATGAATTTAATATCGAACGTATCTCTTGTTATTTTGTGAAGCGAAGTACTGTTTTCAGTTTATATATATACTTGGAGTTGGAGCCTATTTCCATAGTCGAAGCGACCTTTGCCATCAAATTAAGTTATCAAGTTCTGCCAACATAATTTCCAGAGTTAAAAAAAAACTATTAACTTGGATGATAGACAAAAGGGTCAATGACAAAGCACATATTGATTTTTGATTCATGGTCATCAAATGTTGATCTGGTGCACCACCGAAGGCTTGGCCTTGCAGGGTTCGGTCCTGTCGGCTTCGGCCTTACAGGGTTCGACCTTCAACTTCTGTATAACTTTTGAAGTTCATGTTCTATGTGAAAAAATTAGTATATGTGCATTAGAAAATTTATTCATGGTCAAGATACGAGGACACTTCGAAATATATATATATATATAAAATAAAATAAAATAATAACTATAATTATAATTATTATAATAATTATTATAATTTATGATCAATTTAAAGTAGTTTGCCCCATACAAGCATTCATATATACACAGAAGTGGAAATTGAATGTTAGGCAGGCTGACTTGTAAAGCATCCAATGTGGTTAACCAAGGTGGGTACTTTATTGGATGGGAAAATCTAATTCTTTGAGAGCAAACACAATCTATTATGCCGTGGTGGAACCATTTTCGACTGGACCAATTGAAACAACAACTTTGGCCGAACCCTCCTTACTTCTTATAAGGGACTCGAAGCCTCTTTGCCCGAACCCTCCTTTACCGAACCCTCCTTAGTTGCATTAAAAAAATATATAGCACGACACATTCTAATTATACATATTGTCATATATACATCTTTCATTAATACATACGAATCATTAATGTATAGGTGATGAATTTTATTAGCAGCAGTAATAATTATTGTTTTTTTTATTTGGATACAACTCGAAATAAATATGAAAACGAAATATATTTACAATATAATATAAGTATATATGATTAACAAAACTTCATGTATAACATACATGCCTTCGTATAATTTGATTTTCATGATGTTTAACAGTACACTGATAATTGTGTATGTATTTTATCTTTTTCGGTTTTACGTATGAGTTTGTCGAGATTAAAAACTTCACTTGGAATCAAGCTGGATGACGGAAATGTATTGGGAATTCGCCAAACGTAGTTGAGAATCATTAAGTGGTACACTGGATCACCACACGGATCATGACTTCTTCGAGTTAGAGAAACTCAATAAATATGTTGATGCACAGATTTGAACCCAAGACCTCTAATTTGGAATATAGATCCAATGACCACCCGAGCACATGAGCCTAGTTTAGATCAAAAGAATATATGAGCCTATGAGCACATGAGCCTAGTTTGGAATATATGATGATGTTAAGATCAAAAGAAAATTGAATCTCACCAAGAGGAAAAACAGAATGGATCACGATTACTACTAAGGAAGGGCGCGCGACGAAGGTCAAGTCTAGGGCCCAAAGACGTTATAATGACCGAACTACCATTAAAAGGAGGACAACCCATTATCCATCTCTTGTTCGAACCATAAGCTCGATCATTCAAGAGTTGTGTTACGCAAAGAATGAGAGACAACTCTTACATTTTAAAAAAAAAAATTGAAGAAGTATTTCACGAAGTTTTCTTTACTTTCGATTTCTCCAACTTAAGAAAACTGGGGGCATGAGAACTCCATGTTCTCCATAATTCCAACTTTTCAAATTAAGGGAAGTACATTATACGATTCCTTATATATTTACATTCGTACATATGTACACTTGTGTTAATATATAAATGCCCATATGATTAACAAATTTGGTTCTGTTATAGGACAATATCCATGAAAAATATATATTCTCGACAGAGCATCCTCCGGAGTTGGCAGACGAGTTTAATAAACCTTTTTCAAATGGTCTCCCCTTGGGAGGATGATTTTTACGAAAGGGTTAACGGACTCAATTTTAAAGATGACCAAGAAGCAACTCCACAAGAAAGCCTGAAGGATGCTTGACACAAGACTAACTACCAAACAAAGGGAGGACCAAAACAAAAGAAATGAATAAGAGAAGAAGAACTCAACGGTTCCCCTCTTAGGGTTTAACCCCTAGGAGGAACACTTTATAACAAGCTCTAAAGTAATTTCCCAATAAAACTTTGGTTATCATGACGAGCAAGATGACTAAAATTAAGGAAGGATGCAAGAAATACATGAGGACATAGGGATGAGCTCCCTCAAGTCCTTCTTACGCGAGGGGCCAAAGATCATAATGGCATGAAAAAGGTGAGGAAGCAAGTGGAGAACAGACAAATGATCTGCAACTAGAGATGCTCAAGGCATTGAATGAAGCATGAGAAGGACAAGGAATGATGATGGCTATGATACTAGAGATGTAAAGGAAGCAAGAGGAAATGGGAAATTTTCGCCAGCAGTTGATGTAGATCTCCACTTTCAAGGCCATGTTCCTAGGAAATTCGCAAGGAGAGCAAGCAGGAGTGGAGGACAATAACAACGATAGCAACAATAAGGAGAATCAGACTGCACCTCCATTGACGGAGAATCGGTCCATTTCAATCATCCATTTGGAACCTCAGAACAGTGGTGACGTGCCACAACCCAGACTGCAAGTCAGCCAGCCTCAGATAAACATCATTCCGACCACTATCCCTGTATTTTCACAAGTTCAAATACCAGCCATCCAAAGCCTCGTCTAACGAACTAGCCCACAAGCACAACCGATACAGAATTTAAATGTTACTAGTGTACATCAGCCAATTTCTGTACCATACACACGGCCAATGCAGCAATACATCACAACACAACAAAGAGTCCATCCCACAAGCCAGTAAGTGACGAAGGATGATATGATTGATGTGATCAATCAACTTCACAACCAGACATCCCGACCTTCGAAGTTAGACTTTACTCCACCCTACCCGGCATACATTCGGAGACAGGCATACACAACAGGGTATATTGAGCATCCCCCGCAATTTCTAAAATACAATGGGGAGAAAAGAAATACTAGGGAACATATTTCCAGAAACAGATAACTATTGTAGAGCTTATGCGATTCAAGCAGAAGCTGAACGAGGAGCGGTCAGATTATGTGGACAGATTTAGGGCCCGAGCACAGAAGTGTGCAGAGTCAATCGAGGAAAAGAACTTGGTCAGCATATACAATATTAATGGTGATTTAGATGCCTGGAAGCCCTTTCTCATTATAAAAGCCCGTGACTTATTCACGACCCTCTCATCTTTTACACAAGACTTGGGAGGAATCATGACTTTGCCCACTAGCCATGCGACGGTTACATAGAAGGGAAAGAGGACGACAACTGTGGCTTTAGAAGATTCTCAGTCAAAACCACAAGGGGGCAAGAGGGGGAAGAACGAGAGAATTGTTGAACAGAGTAGAGGAAAGCCCGGAGACAAGTATACAAGAATGCCAGTTCCAGAGGCCATCACATGAAATGAGAAGGCATTCATGGGGCCTGTATGAACAATGGGTTGAACATGGAGTGGTGAAACCTCCCAGGGCCATATCTGTTGTGACGAAAGAGATGAAAAAAAAAGACCAGACTTCTGTGTGTACCATTAACACGTAAGACACTCCACCATGGACTGTTATAGTCTGCAAAGGATCTATAACGAGAAGTTAGTAGCAAGAGAAATCGAATTGGAAAGGGAAACACCGTGCTAAACAAGCCACTGTCCAAACATCTTATCAGATAATAGAACTCCTTCCATCAATAGGGACGTTAAAAATCTGATAGAGAGATACAGGGTGAGACACTATAAATCATCACCTCACTACCTAAAGGTAATGGAAAAGCAAAGGCCACGAACAAAATCTTAATCAAGATTCTCTCAAAAAATCCAGGATGATCACCCGAAGACATGAGAAGGTTTGTTACACAAGCTTTATCAACATAAGATGCTGGACAACCCAAATACTGGCTCTACCGTTGAAAGATCTCTGAATTGTAGATACAAGAATATCAAAAATCCACCTAGGATAGTGGTACACTGTAAATGGTGGCCAAGTTCTCGTAGATCACACTTGCCAAGAAATTTGACGACCCAAGTGATGAGGCACCTGATTTCAAGTCCTCGTAGATCACGTACGCTTGCCAAGAAATTGGACGACCCAAGTGCCGAGGCACCCGAGTGTAAGACCCCAACTTATTATAAATGAAATTGAATTTCCTCTATTTATTATTTTGAAATAGTAAGGGTTGATTTGATTAATGTGGTTAGTTATGGGTAAAATGCGCAAATATTTTAAATAAGCAAGTGGTTATAAAATATTCATTGTTGTTGGGGAATATTCGTTTGGTCGTGGAATATTCTTGTTGTCGGGGAATATTCGTACGACGGCGCAGCCTTTTGTGGGCCCCATAACAGAAAGCGATTGGATGAAGAAAATGACAAGTATAAGTTGTTTATAAATAATAAATAGTTATTACATCATATTATCTTTGTTGAAATACTACTCTTGGTTAAAACACAAGAAGACACACGGATTGCACCAATTATTGATTCTTACGTAAGAAGGCACTACTCAATAATTGTTATAGTAATTACTGTTCAATATTTTATTCTATTGATTCAATAATTGCTACGTTGATATTTTATATTATTGTTGTTTTAATAATTGTCACTACACAATATTTTTTTTATTATCGATCAATAATTCATATTATTTGAATAATATTATTAGATAACATTATTGGCAATGTCTAGAAAGTTACGTATAAGGAGAGGTTTGGTCACTAATAATTGTGCCTATGATAAGGAGAAATCCTTATTGAAAGCCCCCCCTTTCCTAGAAAACTACCGGTTGTCGATGATTGTGATTACGTAATATTTTTGTGAATAATTAATTATTGATTTATATGATAAGGAAAATATTCATTTTATGTGGATATAGATGGAGAAAATTTTAACGTGACAATTGTTGAAAATTGATATTTTATCTTTTCTCGATAAAATAATTCATTTAAATATATTATTATATTATAATAATATAATAGTGGTGATATTTTACAATGAATGTGTGATATATGAATATATGAGGAGGAAGAGTATGTTTGTTACAAAAAATATTTAAAACATGTTTTTCATGTTTGTGGAACACCATTTCTTGACTGAAATTTGATTATAGCCTGTAAAATCGTCCGTATGTGGATTTCAGTCAATTTCTGTTTGGAATTTGGAAAAACTTAAAACTACAAAGTTATAGAGAATTGAATTTCCTATGGAATGGACATACGATTCAAATTTTTCTGATAAAAGGGCTATTTATTATGAATTATTGAAGTTCCGAAGTTCTAGAATAATTGATTTTTGAAGTTTTAGTTATTTTTTAAAAGAAAAACATTTTTAACAAGTTGGTGGGCCCCACTAGCATGGAAAATGAGCTGAGATCAGTTTTTTAAGGTGGGCGTGAAAATTTTATATATATATATATATATATATATATATATATATATATATATGTATATATATATATCAATATTTTATTAAATTTTCTGCTTTTTGGTGTTCTAAGTATTTTCCTATAAATGTGTGTTTATGTTAGAATTGAAAATCACACCAGAAACTAAAGATTTCTCTCTCTATATTATCGAGCGTATTCTTGTGAGTATTTTGATACTTTGAGTGTTGTTATACGATGCAAGTTCCTTCAGCACTATATCCAATATTCCAGTCAGAAGTACTGTCTTTTTGGAGGTAAGTGATGTTATTTTTTTTAGAAATGATATTATTTCTTTCAATATCATTATGCCAAAATATTGGTAAGATTTTTCTTGTGAAATTCTTGTCTTTTAGTGTCGGGGTTACTATTCACTTATACGGCACTATTCACGTATACGACACTATTCACAAATAAATTAAATTTTCTTTTTGTCCAAAATATCTATTATGGATACTAGCTTTGATTGTATCCATGTTTTGATCATTCTTGAATTTTACTCCACTATGGTTATTTATGAAGTATTTTTGAACTTGGACTGTTTAAAGTACGAATCCTTAATATTTGTTCTTTTGTTTCACTGGATTCGTTTTTTTTTAAATATTTTTTCATCATCCTTAGTCCTAAATGATGATATTAATGAATATCTTTGGCCTGTAGTGCAAAGATGGTTGATTTTCTTATGAATATCTTTGGCCCGTAGTGCAAAGATGTACAGGTGTTGAGATGAACATGACCAACTGATGAATATCTTTGGCCTGTAGTGTAAAGATGAATATTTGATTTAAGATGTATATTGATTGATGTTACAGGGATATAATATTGATGATGGATTTTTAAAATCATAGAAGATAGTAGATTTCATTCTTTACGAACTCTTCTAATGAATTGTTATTTTCGCTGCGAATATTGATTTAAAACTTGTTGTCTATTGTATTCTATCAGATTTTTCCCTGTTGAGAACTAATGATAATTTGTTCTATATTATCTTAGACATAATATTCTTTACTGGGCTAGTTGAGCTCACCCTTTTCCTTTTTGTTCCATTTTTCTTCTGAGGAGGCGAGAATGTAGCAAGTACTAGTCGGGGTATGGAATGATGGTTCTAGAAGTTGTCTTAGTAGTCCTCACTATTTTGTAAAATAGTGTATCAATAATTGTAATGAGGACTTATTTGAGTGTGGATATTGTCTAGATGACAATATTTGTATTTAAACTCACAGTTTATGTGTTGTCGTATTTTGCATGACAATTGTATTAATAAAGTTGTAGTTATTTCTGTACCATGTATTTGAAGACTCAGATTGGGTGTTGTATACCTATTTTGGGGGCGTCACAGTTGGTATCAGAGCTTAGGGATATGGTCTCTAGCGGAGATCGGGGAATAGAACTAGGAGAGGAGAGACGTGTAAATCCTTCGCTAGTGTGTCCTACCTAAGCTTATTTGTTGGTTGGTCAGAATATAGGAATATTATGTGATATGTTAATTTCTTTAATTAAACCTTGTTTTATGGCAGTATTTGAGAATGGCAACTGAGAATGTTAACAGTGGAGTAAATGAGACCGCGGAGACACCTTTACTCACCAATGAGGAGAAACGTCAACAGTAGACAATGTTCCTCCCCAGTAAACAACACCAATCGATCGACGATGAACGATGAGATATTTAGAAGCTTTTTGCGCTTCATGCAAAATCGCATCGAAGAGACTCGTGTACAAAATACAGGTGGAAATGATAGCAACGCATGGTTTATCACAGCCAAGCAGTTCAAAGAGTTGGGACCACCAGAATTCTGGGGAAAGCCGGATCCGATTAAGGCGGAGACGTGGGTCAAATAAATTACCAAGATATTCAATGTCTTGGGATGCACGGAGGAACAGAAGGTTCCATTCGCCACCTTTATGTTCCGTAATGAGGCAGATTACTGGTGGGAATCTGTGAAGCGTACCCATCCAGCCTCACTCAATATGTCTTGGGAAACATTTCAGAAACTGTTCAATGACAAGTACTTTTCTGAAAGTATTCGTCATATGAAGGAGGTAGAGTTTATTAGATTATAGCAGAACAACATGACGGTGTCCCAGTACGAGGCGAAGTTCGCGGAGTTATCCAGGTTTGCTCCTCATTTGGTGGAGAATGAGGAACTTATGACGCGAATGTTTCTGAGAGGTTTGAAACCCGACATACGTCAGTATCTCATTTCTCATAAATTTTCTCTATATTCAGATGTTGTCAACAGGGCTCAATTATTAGAGCGAGATAACGAGTACGTTCAACCGAGGGACCACAACCAGGGTCATACCGGTGATAGCAGTCATCGGAGCAACGATAACCAGCGGGGAAAAAAAATGCGGACAAGAATGGCAACCACTCTGGTGGTAATCATGGTCATTAAAATAGAAGAAGCGAGCCGGGGGGAGATTTTAAAAAAAGGAGATTCAATAATGACAATTTGAAGACGCCAAAGACAAAGAAAGAATCGGTTCTAAGGAGGAGAGAACCACCACCTTCAGTATGCTATAAATGCTGAAAAAGAGAGATCATATCATTAACAAACTCCACAACAGTTCAAGGTATGCTATAATTGTAGAAAGGAATGACATATTGCTCGAGGTTGTACGGTAGCGAAACCAAGTCCAGTGGGGATGGTGACTTAAAAGGTTGTCCCAGAAAAGTCAAAGTCAACGATTCCTGGAAGAGTGTTTGTTGTGAATGGTCAAAATACAAGGAACCCAAACGAGGTGATCATGGGTAAGCTAATCATAAATTCTTGCATAGTTTATACATTACTAGATACCGGTGCTACCCATTCATTTATCTCTCCTGCTTGTGCTCAACGTTTAAACTTGACTCCGGAGAAATTAGACTTTGACTTATCTGTGGAGACTCTGTTAAAAGAAACTTTCATCACATCCATTGTTTATAAATCTTGTTTGATCCAAGTTGACACCATCATATTACCTGTTGATCTTATCTCTTTAAAGATATATACTTGCATTTGACGTGATTTTAGGCATTGATTGGTTAACTACTCATCATGCTAAAATTGATTATTTTCGTAAGGTTGTTAGTTTTCATATTCCTAACCAACCTGTTATGCGAATTCAAGTGACTAAACCACTAAAATCAATCATTGTCATATCAAGCCATAAAGTCATTCGTTTATTGAAAAATGGATGTCATGCTTTCTTATCCCATGTTATGGATTTGAATAAAGACACGTCAGATTTGAATAATATTTCTGTTGTTAGTGAATTTCCTGATGTATTTCCTAAAGAACTTCCCGGTCTACCCCCAAAACGTGAAGTTGAATTCTTTATTGACCTTGAACCTGGTACAAAGCCCATTTCTAAAACCCCATATCGAATGGCTCCTATTGAACTTCAGGAGCTAAAGGTCCAACTACAGGAGTTATTGGACATCAGTTTTATTCATCCTAGTACATCTCCCTGGGGTGCTCCTATTTTATTTATAAAGAAGAAAGACGGGAGTATGCGACTTTGTATTGACTACTGGGAATTAAACCATGTCACTATCAAGAATAGGTATCCGCTACCTCATATTGATGACATGTTTGACCAGTTACAAGGAACACAATTCTTTTCAAAGATCAATCTTCGTTCTGGATATCATCAGCTGAAGATTAGAACTGAGGATATTCCAAAGGCTGCCTTCAGAACTCGGTATGGGCATTATAAATTCTTAGTTATGTCTTTTGGATTGACTAATGCTCCTACGGCTTTCATGGATATGATGAACCGAGTATTCAAGGAATAATTGGATCAATTCATTGTTGTCTTTATTGATGACATCCTCATATATTCCAAAAGTCGTGAAGATCATGAGCACCATTTAAAGCTGGTACTCCAAAGGCTTCGTGAAAACAAGCTTTATGCCAAGTTGAAGAAATGTTAGTTCTGGCTTGAGGAAGTAGCATTCCTTGGGCACGTGGTGTCAAAACATGGAGTATCTGTTGACCCGGCGAAGATTAAAGCAATACAAAGTTAGGAGCAATCAAAGTCGGTGACCGAAGTACGTAGCTTTCTGGGCTTAACTGGTTATTATCGGAGATTCGTGGAAGGGTTTTCTCGAATCGATACTCCATTAACTCAGTTGACTCGGAAGGATACAAAATTCGTATGTAGCGAGGAATGTGAAAAGAGTTTTTAAGAGCTCAAAAGGAGACTCATTTCGGCACCTATTCTGACAATACCGTCTGGTTCAGATGGATTTGTTATCTACAACGATGCTTCAGGAAAAGGGTTAGGATGTGTTCTCATGCAACATTGGAAAGTCATAGCCTATGCCTGGTAACAACTTAAAGAATATGAGAGGAATTATCCTACTCATGATCTAGAGTTGGCAGCAGTCATTTTCGCACTAAAGATCTGGAGGCACTATCTATATGGGGAGAAAGTGGAGATATATTCAGATCATAAAAGCCTCAAATATTTCTTCACTCAAAAGGAACTCAACATGCGGCAACGACGTTGGCTCGAGCTGTTGAAAGATTACGACCATACTATTCAATACCATCTTGGAAAAGCAAACATGGTAGCTGACGCGTTGAGTAGAAGATCATATGCGGGAACGAGTGCGATGTTGTTCACACAAAGGCCTATTTTGTGTGATTTACAAAAGATGAAGATAGAATTCAAGACTCCAGGGACCCATGCGATGATGTCAAGTATATGCTAGAACCGACTTTAATCGAAAAAGTTAAAGTTACTCAAGCCACAGACCCGGAGCTGATGCGTATGAAGAAGAAAGTACAAGAAGGTGTTATTCTAGAAGCAAGAATCGATGAAGAAGGAATACTTCGAGTCCACTCCAGACTTTATGTTCCTAACGACTATGATTTGAAGAACAAGATCGTAATAAAGGCACACAATACACCGTTTGCAATCCATCCTGGAAGTACCAAAATGTATCATGATTGCAAAATTTATCTCGAGGTGTTTAACTTGTCAACGTGTAGAGGCGGAGCATCAAGTGCCTAAGGGTCCATTGCAACCACTTGAGATTCTGAAATGGAAGTGGGAACACATTACCATGGATTTTGTTATGGGTCTTCCCACGGTTTCTCAAGGCATAGATGCTATTTGGGTTATTGTTGATAGATTAACTAAGTCTGCTCATTTCTTGTCGATACGGGAGACTTATTCCCTTGAACGTCTTGCTCGTATATACGTGAATGAGATTATGAGTTTGCATGGCATGCCAGTATCCATAGTTTCATATCATGACCCAAGATTCACTTCACGATTTTGGGTTAGCTTGCAAAAAGCTATGGGCACGAATTTACAATTCAGTTCGGCATACCATCCTAAAACGGACGGACAATCAAAGAGGAATATTCAAACTCTTGAAGATCTATTAATACTCTGTGTCCTATACTTCAAAGGGAGTTGGGATAAGTATTTACCATTGGTGGAATTCTCCTACAACAACAGTTATTAGGCAAGTATAAGTGTGGCTCCATTTGAAGCATTGTATAGACGAAAGTGTCGCTCTCCAATATGTTGGGATGAGGTGGGTGAAGCAACATTGTTGGGACCAGAGTTGGTACGTATGACTACGGAAAAGATCCAAATGATTCGACAACGTATACAAATGGCACAAGATCGACAGAAGAATTATGCTGATCTTCATCGAAAGGACGTGGAATTTAGTATTGGGGATCATGTATTATTGCGAGTTGCCCCATGGAGGGAGTTACAAGATTTGGGAAGAGAGGAAAGCTCAATCCACGATTTATTGGTCCATTTCAGATTCTTGATCGAGTAGGAAATGTGGCCTATAGACTCGTGTTACCTCCAAGCATGTCTCGTGTTCATAATGTTTTTCACATATCTGTGCTTCGTAAATATGTGAAAGACCCGAACCACGTTATTGAGTTAGAACTAGACGAAACAGCCAAAGATTTAACGTAGGAGGAGGTACCAGTTAAGATCTTGGATAGGAAGGAGCATGTCCTACGCACAAAGGTCATAACACAAGTCAAAGTTTTGTGGAGGAACCATGCTATAGAGGAAATGACCTGGGAGTTGGAAATGGAAATGAAAGCGAGGTATCCTCACCTTTTTGAAACACCAGGTACGTGCGTCAATTTCGAGGACGAAATTTTATAAGGAGGGGAGGTTGTAAGACCCCAACTTATTATAAATGAAATTGAATTTCCTCTATTTATTATTTTGAAATAGTAAGGGTTGATTTGATTAATGTGGTTAGTTATGGGTAAAATGCGCAAATATTTTAAATAAGAAAGTTGTTATAAAATATTTATTGTTGTCGGGGAATATTCGTTTGGTCATGGAATATTCTTGATGTCGGGGAATATTAAATGCGACAGTAGCGTATAAGACCCCAAATTTTATGAATAAAGATTTAAATTTCTCGAAATATTTTTTTTGAATATTATGGTGTGGATTTGATATAATGTTATAGTTGTGGGTAATATTTATAAATTTTTCAAAGTATGCAAGTTGTTATAAAATATTCTTTTTTTCGGGAATATCCGTATGATGGCACAAATCATTGGTGGACCCCAATAACGGAAGTATTGTCGTAGTTAAGAAAAGCGGCGAAATTATCTTTATATAAAAAGAAACGGCGAAAGTGTTACCGTTAAAAGCTGTGAAACTACCCGTAGTAAAAATACAATGTCTGGCGTGGGTTACATAGTAGCACACGGTATTGATTATTGATCGTCGTGAAGAAGTCACTCAATTATACTCAATTATTGCTACGATAATTCTTTGCATCATATCTCTCATATTATTGATTTAATTATTGTCACAGTATCATCTGCATAATATGTTATATTACTAAATCAATAATTGAGACGACAAAGTTATTCATATTATTATTTGCAATATTGACAATGTCTAGAAATTTTGTCAAGGAGAGGTTTGGTCACCTAATTGCGCGCTAATAAGGAAAAATCCTTATCGAAAAGCCCCTTCTTTCCTGGGAACGACCTGGTTGTTAAATATTGTGAGTTATAATATTAATGATGAATAAGTTCGTGTTGATTAAAGATGAAATTGATAGTTTTATTGTATTGGAACTATTAGTGTTCGTGAATATCGACATTTAATTTGATAATAATTGATGTCTACAGGTTATATTGACCAATCGGGTAATTAACCAAATAAATGAGCAATTAATTGCTATTAATTCACATGCTTATAACTATTTGTTCACATGTGTGTACTATTGATTCACATTCATTTACTATTAGGGGAGTTGGTGCAAGATTGATAATACTTGCATGACTAAGTTAAAAATGGAGGTATAGATGGAGGTACTATACTATAATTCATATTTTCACATGTCTAGAAGTATTGAGTCACATGATTTACTATTGATTCACATGATTTACTATTAGGGGAGGTGGTGCAAGTTTGATATTACTTGCGGGACTAAATTAAAAAGGAAGAAAAAGAGGAAGGTATTATACTGTAATTTTTCGAGCCCCAAAACGTGCAATTATTGAAACTATATTTTCCTATAAATAGAAGCTCATTCTTCTTTCATTTCTCACCAATTCACTAAAGCTATAGAGCAATTATTATAGAGAGAAATTATAGAGAGAAGGAAGAAGAGAAGTCTACTACCTCTCTACTCCAGTATCCAGTTTCTTTCTAAGGTAAGGGGTATTATTTCTTTCGTATTCTTGAAGAGAGCTATTGTTATTCCATTCTTAATTATTATATTGGAATAACCTGTCTATGCGAAGTACCGCATACATGGTGAAATTCTTCTGTTATTCCATTCTTTATTATTATGTTGGAATAACTTTGTTTATCTGATATCGCATACATGGTGAAATTCTTCTATTATTCCATTCTTTATTATTCTTTGGAATATCCTATCATGTAAATTAATTATGTATGACTGGTTCCATTCTTTATAATTACATTGGAATATCACCATCTCGCGCGTATTACGCATGACCAGTTCCATTATTTATTATTACATTGGAATAACTCATCTGCATGCGGTCTATCGCATGCTTGGTGATTTATGTTGTTATTCCATTCTTTATTATTCATTGGAATATCACATGCATGCGGATTACGCATGACACAGTTCCATTCTTTATTATTATGTTGGAATAACTTTGTGCATGCGGTCTATCGCATGCATGGTGAATTCTTCTGTTATTCCATTCTTTATTATTCTGTTGGAATAACCTGTCTATGTGGATTACCACATGCATGGTGAATTCTTTTGTTATTCCATTCTTTATTATTCTGTTGGAATAACCTATCTATGTGGATTACCACATGCATGGTGAATGACCCTTCGTATTCATTTCTTATTAAATTGTGGAAATGATCTGTCTACGTGGATTACCGCATGGCGGGTGAAAATCCATTTGCAGTTTCATATATTCTATGATACTCATTTGGTTAAAGTTTTGGCTTCTATACTCCATGAAATTAGTGGAATATCCTTGATATTTGCGCTTCATCCAGTATCTTTTCAAGAAAATATTCTTCTGAGCATTCTTGAAATTTACTCCACAAAGAAGTATTATGTTGACAATTTGGACGTTATTGATTTCTGGATAAATTAAATTATAAACCTTTAAAATTTATCCTTGAACTTGTTTTATTGAATAATTATGTCATTGTCATTGTCATCATCCTCATGCTTATATTGTGATGAAAGTCATCTTTGGCTTACGTGCATAGATGGACTTGGTATGATTATGACCAGGGATTATTCGGTATAATCATGACCGTAATGTTATGAATGATGTGGTAAAAGTCCTTATTGGCCTGTAGTTCATTGATGGACAGTTGTCGGTATGATTATGACCAGGGATTATTCGGTATAATCATGACCATTGATGATTGCATGAATATCCTTGGCCGTGGTGTAGGGATGATGTGGTTTATTTATTAAGCTGAGTCTCAGCGATAAAAGTTGATGAAAATCTTTTTAAATTATAGAAGATAGTAGATTTTATGCTCTACTTGACTCTTCTAATGGATTTCTTATTCCGCTGCAGTTGTTGATCTAAAACTTGTTGTCTATTATATTTTGTCAGCTGTTATACTGTTAAAGACTAATGATAAATTATTCTGCATTATCTTAGTCATAATATTTCTTACTGGGCTAGTTGAGCTCACCTTTTCGCTTTCATTGTTCTCTTGAGAAATGAGAACGTAGCGAGGGACTAGTCGGGGAGCAGTGTGACGGTCCATGATAGCATTAGTAGTCCTCACTATTCTATGAAATAGTGTGATAATAAATGTATTGAGGACTTATTTTGAGTTTGAATCATCGCCTTAAAGACAATATTTGTATTAAAACTCACATTTCATGTTGTATATTTAAGGTTGTATTTGTATTACATGCCATGTATTTGGCGACTTCGAATAGGTGATGTATACCTATTCAGGGGCGTCACGATTAGTATTAAAGCTTAGGGATATGATCCTTGGTGAGATGTGAGACAAGAACTAGGAGGGAGAGACGAGGAATTCCTTGATGGTATGACCTACCTACGTTTATTTGGTATTTAATTGGTCGGTTAGAGTATAGGGATAATATGTGATATGTCAATTAACCTTTGTTTTGTATATGATGTGTTTAAAAGTGGCATCTGAATTTTTGAGTGTCCCTTTTTCTAAGAGGTTTGAGTTACTTGTTCTTTGGTGTTCTCATGTTAATGTGAGATTTGTTTGAAAAAAATGATAACCATCGTGAAAAAGGTCAAACATGTATAATGTCGACGATTGGACTTTAAAATTACGCCGGTTGGTGTATTTAAAAAACTTGGTTGCACCAATCTTGGTGTATTTAATTGGTTGCAAAAAAATTGCACATTGACCCGATGATTTGACAACTTTTTGCTAAGCGAATTACGTGAAAGCGAGATTCATTTTGGGTCAGGGGCTTGATTATGCGGAGGGGAAGGTGTTAGGCACCCCAGAGCATCCGTGTTACCACGGTGGCCGCCACTTTTCAAAGAAATTGTTATATGAATGTGTGTGTGTGTGATCAATGTGCAATTATTTGGAAGTAGTGTTATACCTCGTTAGCACCTATATACATAGGGTTTGAATTTATAGAAAAATTCAGTTTTAAACAAGATATATAGCAATGACGTTTTGTAAAGAGGTTTTTTCAAACCACATGCTCAATAGTAATTGAGGCCTTTGATACTTCCATTTTATTATTAAATGTCCGACTTGTTTGCTTTTATTTTTGAGATCTGAAAGCATTCTAGAAAAAATAATATCTGTGATCTTAGAACTCCTCATGGGCATGACATGACCATCCAAGAAAATTGAGACCTTTGTAAAATAATGTACAAAGGCTAACTTACAATTTGAAAAATGTCCATCATGGAACCGAATCTAGATTGATAAAAGCTGAACACAGTGATCACATGATTCCTAGGCTCACATGATCTCTGCAATTTGTATGGAAAGCGATGGCGATTATATATATAAAAGCTGTAAATATATATATATATATATATGATCAACCACCACATAAATAACTCCATGGGGATCGAAAATGTAAATATATAAGCGGTAAATATATATATATATATATATATATATATATATATATATATATATATATATATATATATATATATATATACATGATCAATATACATACAGTAAAACTCAGGGCGGGGACGAAATGTAAATAAAGATATAAAAGCGATCAAGCGCCACAAGTAAACTCGAGGCGAGGACAAAATGTAAATAAAAGGCATAAAAGCGATCAAGCGCCAAGTAAAAACTCGAGCGAGGACAAAATGTAAATAAAAATATATATAAATATATATAAGTAAACTCCGATATATATATATATATATATATATATATATATATATAAATATATATATATATTTGATGTAAATCCGGGCTCATCATATATATATATATATCATATATATATATATATATATATATATATATATATATATATATATATATATATATATATATATATATATATATGTAAATCGCTCATGGATGTAAATCGGATATATATATATATATATATATATATATATATATATATATATATATATATATATATATATATATATATATATATATAAGCGATATATAGATGTAAAATCCGAGCTCATCATATATACCATATTTATATATATATATATATATATATATATATATATATATATATATAAAAAGCAATTAAATGCTCGGGCAAAAGTCTAGGCTCAATCGAGGCATAACTTCGATAATGTTAGTCCATATATATGAAATATATACATATATTAGTATATATATATATATCTGAGAAAAATGAAAACCACGGAGATAAAAGTAAAGGCAAGCGCACACAACCACGACTCTCTCGTGTGTGTATAACGATTGTGTGCTATATGAGAAGAAGGCTTTATAAAATGTAAGAAGGCTTACGGTGGGCTGCCAAAGTAGACTTCTATGACTTTAAATGGATAAACACTCGGCTCCATGGGATAAAAGATAGCTATATGTGAGCTAACTAGTGTTTAAAGAAGAAACACTCAAAAGATGTGTATGCGAGTAAAATGGGCGGGGCTTCCTCGCCTTTTCCTCTCTCTCTCTCTCTCAAATGGTGACCCAAG
This sequence comes from Panax ginseng, assembly GCA_020205605.1. Lineage (NCBI taxonomy): Eukaryota > Viridiplantae > Streptophyta > Magnoliopsida > Apiales > Araliaceae > Panax > Panax ginseng. Next base: position 24,312,914 of record CM035130.1, on the reverse strand, counting down.
CCTTGTATATATAGAGCGGATGGTAGCGGTACACTGCTGCGCGTGCATGATTATACTACGGTGGTGGTGGTGGATCCAGAAGCCTCATGGGTCCGTCGTCTCGTAATCGTGCACTCATGCCTTTAAATGTCCTTTCGAACTTGCGAGAACTTCAATCAGAGCATCCAAGCGAGGTATATCGACCTTCTTGGACCGCTTGGTGTCGAGAGTTATGTGATGACATGGATTAGAGGTTATGCAAGTCGGGAAGAGGGTCTATGCCCATGGTCTTCAAGCTTCAAATTCTATCAAAAATCTTGCCACCACGTAATAGTCACTCGGGATTGTCACTCCTCGGTTCTTGTGGGACATTGTTGGATGTATGTATGTATGAAGTGTTGAGACGACGTGCCATTTATCGAAGGAACAAGATGACGTTTGACTCCTCATTTGGGGTTATCGTGCCGGTTTGAGTTGAAAGTAGATGTTGCTTTCGGTTACGGTGAGATTGGACTACTTGTTGGTATCTTGCGATATCATCTTGTTGGCGTGGTAAGATGGCGTTGTGACTCCTCACGGGGGTTATCGCGGGTTTAAGCGGAAAGCGAGCGTTGTTTCGAGGTTACATCGAGATTGGGCTACTTGTTTGTATGCCTCATTTGTCATCTGGATTGAAGGCGATCGCATGTTTGACACAAGCATTTTTGGGTTTATCGTTGAAGCGCAATGGCATCCTTGGGGCTATCACCAAGGATGGTGTTCTTACTCGATGTTGTCTCTGGGAATTTGGCTGAAACGTCGTGGTGTTATTGTCAGAGAGACAAAGCTATCCTCTCTCGGTGTTGTTGTTGGGTCTTTTGATCTGCATATCTCGGGGTTATCTCAGAGATCGGAAATAACATTCTCGGTGTGTGTTTAGGGTTGACATGACATTCGGTTTGTGTTCGGGTTGGGCCCGAACTTAGGTGGTATCAGGGATGGATGTAAGTGTCTTTCGGGGTTATCTCTAAAAGAGAATCTACCCTCTGCATGATGTTAGTAATAGGAGTGCGAGAAAATTTTGAGTGTCTCTGAGATGCCCTCTTTATCATATTCATGCAATGCAAGGCATGGATAGGATAAAGAATCCTAGACACTTGAAATGCAAGCAAGATAAACATGATGCTATGTGCAGCAACATGATGCAAATGTATGATGCATGATTGTCATGTAATCCTGCTGGGATGACAATCAGTGATGACTTGGACATGCGATCCAAGTTTCCAAGGATGTTGACGTTGGGACTACCACCAAAGTCTTGAATCCTAGACACTGGCTTATACTCCATAGAGGTACCTCTTGTGTGGAAGAGATCTATGGGGATAAGGCTTTGTGCATTTGAGGATGTGTATAACATGTTCCCTCATCTTTGTCGAGATTCTTGCCAGCAGTGTTGTCATTTTGCCGGGGTTGCCTGACCTTCGTTGATGTGTGTATCACCGGATAGATCCCTGCTGGGTGTATTGTCAAGGCTGCTTGACCTTCATTGATGTATGTGTCAATGGTAGCATTGTGTTGTAGCCCTTGCTGGGTAAGGTTGCTTCGATGGGTTTACTTGCCATCGGCTGATATGACGTCAAGGCTGCTTGACCTTCATTGATGTGTGTATCAATGGTTACATTGCGTTGTGACCCCCGCCGGGGATACGTAGAAGTTTGAAGGATGTGCGTTGTGACCCCCCTGACGATATGTTTGAGATACTTGATAACTTCTTTGGCGTTGTAACCCCCAGGGGATCGTAGATGATAACTTGATAACCCGGCGTTGTAACCCCATGGGGGAGGTTTGATATTTAAATGGTTTTTGCGTTGTAACCCCGTCGAGAGGATTGTTTAGGGTTGTGACCACGCAAATGGCGACATCGGACCTTTGTGGGGTATTATCAGAGCATGGTTTGTAAAAAGTGAGCTCATTGGTATAGTATACCACGCATTGGTGAATCTGGTTGAGATGACGGGGAGTTTAACTCGGCCAACAAAAAACGAGTTCGGGCTAATCCAAACTCGATCGTAGTAGCATTTTATTCTGATTTGGCCTTTTCGACATGAGACCTCCTTTGCAACTCTAAGCTGGAGCGAGCCGGAGGTGTGGGACCCATGTAGGGGCATGGGTGTACTGCGGGGAGCCATGAGTTAGCTTCTGCGACCGGTAGTGTACTATGTATAGGTGGTGGTTGCTTTTCATAAAGTCATTTTCAAGTTCTTGTGAAAGAAAATCAGAGCTCTTCTTGAGATCTGCTGAGTTAGAGACAACTTTTTGCATATTCTATCATTGTACAAGCGTTCTTCATTGTCACAGTAACACATGCATGTATTTTTTCCAATTTACATCCATTGGAAAATGACTTATCGCATGAAATGCATTTAGACACATAGTAGTGAATATAAATGCTTGATATGACTTGATAAAAATATTCAACATAGCAAATGTTAGTATTAAACCATCTTTGACATAATGATGTGAAAAAAAATTTGACTTTTGAAACGTCAAAATTGGCACCTTTTCTTGTCATTTCTTATCTATATGAGGACAAATGAGTAAAGGTAGACAAAGCAAAATAATCACAGTAATTAGACTACACTTACGGATTTTTTCTTTGCAATGTATTGATGCATATAGGATGTATATGATTATGTGTATAGGTGTGTTCTTGAAATGGCCACCTAGTCATGCCTATATGCATGTGGATAGTCCCATTTACAAAGGGGCTATGGCAAAATTTTCCCAAAATGTAGGTATTGGGTAGTCATGCATTTTAACTCTCTTGTAGATGTATGTTAAAGCAATGCATGCATGCATGTAATCATAGAATGCATTTTGAAAAGACTCGGGTAAGAAATTACCACACCCTTTACGAGGTGATTTGGAGACTTCTTTGTCCGGATAACATGGATCGAGATCGGTAGAGTAGTTCCCATGGGACCACTTACGGTGTGCGGAGGAGGGCTTTTGAAGAGCCTCGGTGCCGTTCCATGAGAGACGACCTCATCGTTTGGTGGAGGCGGTGATCGTCTATTCGGGTTGAGTCTTAGAATGTCGAGGGGCGAGGAGGAGGATGCACGATCGAGGTTCTGCTCTGTTTTGTCGTGTTCCCGTGGGAATTTCGGTATTCAAGTGGCGAACCCGGATCTTACGGGTGACTTGAGTAGGCATCCTTGATATACACCTGCATGCAATGAGGTATATGAAGTTAGATCTTTAATCTTCCTTATTTCTATTGATGAGGAGTCGAGGATTACGATGTTGATCTGCATTTGATGTAGGTTCCGGCTTCACACGACCTCGGGGCTGGTTTAGCATCCACTCTATGTATCGGGCCTTGCATGATGACTCTGAGCGATCGTCCATGGTTGGGGATTGGGAGGTTCTTCTCCATTCTACCCGTCGTTGTCCACAGGGTTACCTCGGGGCATTATGCGGCGGTGGTTCCACGGACTCGATCCTCCATTTGTTGGATTGCGAGGTGATGATGGCCTTGATGGATTGGCGGTTTATCACGGTATATGGAGTTTGGAGGGAGGCGGTGCCTTGCCTTGCGGGATATCACCCTACTTGCCGTCGAGATCCTTGTTGGGAGTTCGGTGAGCGCTTCGAGCGGGGGCTGACCGTCAGGTCCTTTGGCGTAGATGCTATGGCGGTATTGTTGAGTGAGCCTATACCGATGATGTGAGAGTCGGGGATCGCATTCTTGGCGATTGTTCTGATGATCATTAGAAATTTGCTTCATAGCAGATAATTCCTCTACGGTGTCCTTCGCTTTGATTAGCGCCACTCGACGACGTGGGCCGTATAGGAGAGTATGATTGGGGTTCCTACACCTTTGCCTACTTCCTCGGGGAATGCGCATGCGATCGCGAGGGCTTGGCCAAGGCGTGGTTAGGATTCTACCCATTTACTGTTTGGTGAGTGTTTCTCTTGTCTTTTCCCATATATAGGTTAAGAGTGTTGGTGACGACGAGAGATGTTTGCCTTTGTGTTGGCGATTTGGGGCCTATGAGAGGCTTCCTTGTTTGCGTCTGTGGCGTGTTGGGTTTAGACACCTATCCACGAGGGCGGAGATGGCATCATTCCATCTTGGCGGAGGTCCACTGTTCTTTGAGGTTTCACTCATTGTACTTCTGTTTGGCTATTGACGGTGATGTCATCACATGGATTCCCTACTCTGGAGAGCATTTGGGAGTTGGATTTGAGGATGGGTACCATTTGGAGTAAGTCGTCATTTCCACCCATGAGATTCCTCTCTTCACGAGATGGAGGATGGGAGCTCTATTTAGGAGAAGTCTTGCTATTCGGAGCACTACGGAGAGAGATCCGTATCTTGCGATCTTGCCTCTGCCGAGCGTTATTGGCTGTTTTGCGATCACCGTCATTGACATCCCATTGATGGGGATTGACGGTTTTACATTATCGAGAGGGCCCTGTTCTCGGGAGATGTTCGGCATTGGTGGATCCCTAAATGCGATTGGAGCTCGGACCCACGCCCACCACGGTTTATGGGGATATGGTTCCGGGATCCGTGATGATGATGGATTAGCTAGCTTTGTGTCGGAGATCAGACTCATGTGACCGCAGTTAATGATGACTCGGCGGTTGGGCCGATCACATCTTTTCATTCGGCATTTGGGCGAGAGATCCTGCGAGTAGATACTTTTGATCCTTCCGGCTCTGGCGCTTGGTCCCTCGGTGACCCATATGGTTTTGTCGGTAGCGAGATCCTCCTTTGTATCGGCTGCATCCACAGTAGATAGAGATCCGATGACTCGGGAGGAGTTACATCGGTGGACGGGATCGATGATGTGAACATCGATACTATTGACTTTTTTGTATTTCTCGTTATCTCTTTTGATAGGCCTCTGTTAGCATCTGGGTAACCGCCCCATTCTCGTTATATCTTTTGATAGGCCTCTGTTGTATGTTGGGTAACCGCCCCATTTCCACATATTTTTAGTTGTGTCTGAGATGTATTAGATGATGATATACTTAGGAATGTATGTACAGTTTTCCATTCCCTATATCATATTGCCATCTATTGTATCATGCATGTTATTATATTATGCATATGTATGTATGTCGAGAGATACTCGGCATTGACCCTGGATGGTCTTATGACACGACCCATGCAGATGTCTTCTTGACGATTAAGCGTATCGATCATACCCCCACCATTTGTGGTGGTAGGCGGTATCTTGATCATGGTATGATAGTATATCACCATCGAACATGGTGATCGTAGATGATTTGTTGCGACATCTTATATGACCTTCTTGATGTTTGAGTTCCTCCGAGGATTTGTAGAGGGCATCTTGAGAGCCTTTGGAGTGCAGGACGAGACAATTATTATTAGATTTGGGACCCGTGAGTTGACTCTACTTTGGAGGTATGCACGATTGATGATCTTTGCCTCTGGGCCAGACCTTGCGTGCATATGGTGATGGGAGACATGAGTAGGCGATTCATGACTCTCACGAGGATTGAGCGTGAGTGGTGCGGGATGAGAGATTACATCCGGCCATGTTATATCCAGCGTTTCTGTTTGTGAGTTTGGCTCACGAGGGCGACTATACCGGCATTACATTAGGGATTTCACCACACGGAGGATCATTGGCGTTCGACGAGTAGATGTCTTTGCTTCTATGCGTATTGTCATACGTCTACATGTCGCGGTACATGGATGAGCTAGATATCGGCGTCGTCATGGCGGTGAGAGCTCTCGGGGAGGTCATACCATTATTATAGATGATCATTGCGAGAGACCTTGAGGTCGACTACATCTTCTTTGCACTTATCCGGCGGGGGTATTATTCACGAGTAGCTTCGGTCGTGTTGTATGTGTGGTTTATGTCACACTTGAGGCCGATTAGCACATTTAGACATCATGGATTTTGTTTCACCCATGACATAGCCATGGCGTATTCCTTCCGACTGCGGAGTGTCTGAATCTTTGCATCTTGGTCGACTTTCTGGCGAGGGATTAGAGATCCATTTGATATATTGCGTGTTGAGGCTCGATTCACCCTACTGACTTCATTACTCATGCTCGGGGCATGGATTATCTCCCTACAGTTTGGATTGAGGGCATGATCACTTACCACCCTTGGCCGTGATGTGTCGGTTTGACCGATTTAGATTTTCCATCCGTATGAGGGCGATGAGTCGGTAACTTCGCGTCGTCCTGCCGTTTGTCGTGGAGGGCGGATCCGGGTTGTATGCTGTTGGGATCGGCGAGAGTTGGTTGAGTTTTATCGATCATCCGGGTTGTTCTGCGAGTATTCGCATGGATGGAGAGCAGGCGCATCGGTTGCGGCGGTATCCACGATCTGAGGGTGATTACGACGATGAGGAGCTATATAGGAGGCTATTATTCCCACCGATGATTTGGCTCTTTGGTTGCCGGCATTTGTTTGTGATGGATTCTCCCACCCAGAGTGCCATTTGTTACCCGATATTGGCACAACATTTGGAAGCGAGCTTACATCGATGACCTATGATAGAGATCGGGGCTAGGGCGCGATGTTGTGACTCTTGATGAGAGAGACACTGGCTTTCTGTTGGAGAGGGATGAGGCTAGATCGACCGAGGATGCATTGATTGGAGGCGGGATGCCGCCTTATCTCTGCTAGGGATGTGGCCATTGCGAGATATAGCACTTCCATTAGATCCCGGATGATGTCGATCTGGTAGACATGAGTGCTTACATTGATGAGCATTATGCCACCATGCGATTAGCCTCGATCTGCTAGCTCGTGTAGATACCCTTGGGCGGGAGCTTGCGATGCTTCCTCCGTCTTGAGAGAGGATGCTATGTTAGATCGATAGTCCGCATACACACACGATCTGTAGATAGCTTTGTATTTTCTGCTGCAGACTACTAAGCAGCCATTTTGTCATGTACAACACACGGATGTATATCAAATAGATTATTATGTATGGCGGGGAAATATATTTTGATTCACTTCCCTTTTAGTTATGCCTTGATACTTGCTTGATATTTTTTGTTTCTCCGGGGCCTTGTGATCTTGATGCATTACGAACTTATCCTTGATAGATGGACATTGAGGCGTCGCAGGTCTCTCGAGAATGGGATCATTGATTTACTGTGAATCCTACCATCTTTGGTGTCTTGGGAATGGTATCTGTATGGAAAAGTGGAGAGGAGGGTGGTTTCTTCCTCTCGAGATTAATGCTTTTTTGAGATGTGGTGCGATTACTTCTATTTGTGAGAAGCCTAGTTAATTCCATCTCTTATGGATTGGCATTGCTCTTTGAGGCCGCGATCGCGACTTAGATGGTCATAGAATCTTCTATTTGTGAGAAGAGGTTGGGTAATTCCATCCCTTTGATCTGAAAGCCCAGATGAAATGGGGCAAATTGAAGGTTGATCCCGATGCAGTGTGACAAGTATGTTTGTTACGGTAGGGGTTAGACTTGCACCATGAATGGTACTACGTCTCTATTGAAGAGGAGATCAAGTCTGCGTGTATTTGAACCTAGTGTAGGAGGTTCAACGGCCCGAATGTGAAAGCGAAGGGTGTAGAAGTATTTTTGTTGTTTTTGTTGTTTTTGTGAAGAAAGGGCAGAAATGTTTTTGTTGTTGTTTTTTTTATTGCGGCCGGGCCATATAGCATATGGTTGCCTACGTACCCCGGTATCGGGGAGATCGGTCGGCGTGGTTACGCCCCTCGGGGCCGAATGTGGTTGAAGAAAAAAAATGAATCCCATGTGCGAGCTATCTTTGCGGGGAGAAAAAGTTTAATCCCATAATGGGGATAAAGCGCAAGTGTGGAAAAAAAATTGATCCGTCTTGGGGACAAGCTGCAAGCGTGAAAAGTTTAATCCGTCTTGAGGATAAAGCTGCGGTGTGAAAAGGTTCAATCCGTCTTGGGATAACAAAATTGAGAAAGGTTCAATCCGTCTTGGGATAGCAAAAGCTGTATGGAAGGTTTGGAATGAAGTAAAACCGAGTTCTTTGGCTTGAAGTGTATGTTTCCACGAGAGGCGAAAGAGCATGTAAAAAAGGGTGAAAGGGTTCAAAACGGAATGGTTGGTGATTTGATGATCAAAACCGGGATGTTTGTTTGATGGTAACCCGGACATAATCTACCGTTTCACGGTGTCAGAGTTGATAAGGCTTGTGAAATTCATCGCCATCCATTTCCTGCAATCTGAGAGCACCTCCTGTCAATACTTCCTTGACAATAAATGGGCCTTCCCAGTTAGGAGCAAATTTTGCCTTAGATTGATCTTAGTTACCAATGATCTTCTTCAAAACCAAGTCATGCTGTTTGAATTTCCATAGTCAGACTTTTATGTTGTAGGATCATGCGATCCTTTGTTGATATAACTGACCATGGAAGATAGCCGCGGTTCGCCTTTAAATCTATCGAGAGACAATTGGTGATACATCTCTTGTACCCATAGGTCCTCATCCAGCGAGCATCCATCAATACTACGAGGATTCCATTTCCACTTCTATGGGGACCCTTTGCTTCCATCCCATAGACTAATGAGTGAGGGGTTGCCCGGTGGAAGTTCGCATGGAAGTTACGTAGGCTAATAAAAGTCGAGATCAAGAGGTCGAGGCCATCCTTTGTGGTTGGCGGACATTTTTGCGCATGATCTTTTTGATGTTTTTATTAGCCGCTTCGACATCACCATTCATCTTTGGTCGGTAGATGACGGAGTTGAGGTGTTTGATGTGGAATTTTTTGCATAAATCCTCCATCATTTTGTTATTGAGGTTCTTAGCATTGTGTAACACAATGACCTCTGGTTTTCCATATCGACAGATGACATTGTTTCTGATGAAAGCAATGATAACTTCTTTAGTAACCTTGGGGAAGGAAGCTGCTTCTACCCATTTGGTGAAGTAGTCGATTATGGTGAATATGAATCGATGTCCATTACTGGCTTTGGGCTCGATGGGCCGATTAAATCCATTCCCCACATTGAGAAGGGCCGTGGCGAACTCATATTGTGGAGTTCCTTGGAGGCGTGGATAGCATTCCCATGAATCGGCATTGATAGCATCTCTTGGCGTGATCATCACGATCGACTTTGAGTGTGAGCGATAATGTCCCGTTTTGAAATTTTCTTGACAAGTAGGGGTCCGCTCATGTGAGGGCCACATACTCCACCATGGATCTCATCCATGAGTCATTGAAACTTGGTCTTTGTCCGGACATCGAGGAGACCTAATCCTGCATCTCTTTTGTAGAGTGCATCTCCATTCGGTAGAATTTCATAGCAAGTCGATGAATCCACCTCTTCTCGATTAGGCTCGCCTCGGTGGTGTAGATCCATCTCATGAGATACTCCTTGATGTGTTGGTACCAAGGGTTGTGGATGGGAGGTAGCTCATCGATACTTCTCAATGTAATTCCCATAGATTGGGGCTTTTTTTGCGAGCAAATGTGATGCTTGGCATGTTTTCCTTGTCGGTATGTAAACCCGAGGAGGCCAGCGTTGCTAATGCGTCTGCAAAAAATCATTCTATTACGAGGAATGTGTAGAAAGGAGATTTCTTCGAACTCCAAAGCCATCTGTAAAAACTTGTCGATGGTAAAGGCGACAAATGCAATTCTTTGGTTTGATAGATTCACGTGGATTGCTTGATTACCAATTCGAATCCCCAAAGGCGATTAACGCGATGCCCATTGAACGGGCAAGTTTTAGCCCCATGATACAACCTTCATACTCAGCTGTGTTGTTGGTGCTGACAAACTGCAATTTAATGACGGACGGATCTTTGCTCCCGTCTGGGATATTAGGGCTGCTCGACTCGGAGCCTTCTGAATTAACAGCTCCATCAAAATACATTTTCCACTCACGGCATGTATCGTACTGATGTTGTAACTGAACTGTCATTACCCCTTCATCGGGAAAGTATGTTTCTAAGGGTTTGTAATCCCCTACAGGTGCGGCGGCCATTGATCCACAATTCCTTGACCTTTGACAGACTTTTGCGTCACGTAGACGATGTCAAATTGCTGTAGGATCAACTGCCATCTGGACAGTCGACAATTCAGTATGGGTTTACTGAACACATACTTGAGAGGATCCACGCGGGATATGAGATGGGTTGTGTGACCATGGAGGTAATGTTGTAACCTCATGGAAGCCCATGCTAAAGCACAACAAGTCTTCTCGATCAGAGTGTACTTGTGTTCACCGATCTTGAATCTTTTCTTTGAGGTAATAGATAGCTCGTTCTTGGCCTCTATTGTCTTTTTTTCTGACATCATCGACCCATAGCATTGTCATTTATGGACGGTACATGAATAGAGGAACATCATCCACAGGAGGTACCAAAATAGGGCGTTAATCAAGCTGCTCTTTGATTGTGAGGAAGGCTTTACGACACTCATCGTTCCATTTCATGGATGAGTTCTTCCTTAACAATTTGAAGATAGGCTCACGAGTTCTTTGTGAGTTGAGAAATGAATCTGCTAATGAAGTTGATCCTTCCCAAAAATCCCGTATTTCCTTCTCATCGAGGAATGGGCATTTCCTTGATGGCTGGGATTTTGGTAGGATCGAGTTCAATCCTTTGTGGTGACTAGGAAGCTAGCAACTTGCGACTTAACACCAAAGGCGCACTTGGCGGGATTCAACTTTAAGTTGTACTTACATGACTGTTGAAAAGCTTTTGAGATGGTCTAAATGGTCATCCTCCTTAGGGGATTTGACAATGATGTCATCCACATAGATCTCTATCTCCTTGTGCATTAAATCGTGGAAAAAGAGCCATCATAGCTTCGATGATAGGTTTCCCCGGCGTTGATGAGGCGAATGACAACCGTCTGTAGTAAAAAAGTTCCCCAGGCGTGATGAAAGCTGTTTTCTCACGATCTTCCTCGGCGACCATAATTTGATGGTACCCATAAAAGCAATCGACAAAGGAGTACATGCTTGCCGTATTGAAGCGATATTGTCGATAAGAATGTGGATAAAGGGCACGCGAAAGCTATCTTTAAAATGAAGCTTTGTTCAAATCCAGATAATCCACATGAGACTACGCACCTTTCCCCTGGTTTAGGCACGGGAACAATGTTGGATATCCACTCAGGATATGTAGACACCATGATGATGCCGACTTGAAATTGTTTCACAATTTCTTCTTTAACCTTTAAACTCCTTTCGGGTTTCAATCGCTTTGAGCTTTTTACTAACGGCTTGAATCCTTCTTTAATGGGAAGGCGATGAAGAACAATGTCGATGGACAAACCCACCATGTCTTCATGAGACCATGCAAACACATCCACGGAATTGGGTTAACGATCAACCCATGTCATTCCATTTGAGTTGTGGTAAGGTGCGAACCAATCTGGATTAGCTTAGGGTTGTCTAAGGTTCCAAGATTGAAAGGAGTGGTTTGATCAAGATTGGGTTTGGGTTTATCTGCGACCCATTCCTTAATCTCTTGAGGTGTCTCAATGTCCTCTTGGATGTCCATCAAGTCTGAGTCTAACTTTGCATCAAAGTTACAGCCCTTGTGGAGAGAAGGCACCTCATCGACAAAATGCAGTACATCTAAATTGAGTCCTAAAACAAAAGATGCTTTCACTTAATATATGTAAGCTGTTCGATCATACAAAAGTGTTAGCATGTACGTGATAAAATAAGCTGCTAGTCTTTGTAAAGGAAAGCAAGCAATTAAAGTTATCTACAAGGCGGAGGATTTTACGCCCATTTTACCCTCGTCGACCAATGCATGCATGAGTCTTTGCTCCAATTATCGAGGCAAAGTCTGAAGGATTGCTGCGATGATGGAAGGATCGTCGTGTGTCTTCCTTCTCTCGAATGATAACCATGACATCTGGGGCAATCATCGTCGTGCAGGGTGTATCTGTTTGTATATTCATCATGAACAATGGCGCGGATGCTGCCCATCATCAAAGCGAGGTCGTGTTTACGTTTTCGTTCCTTTTCTTCCACTTGGGATTAGGAATCAACACCTCTTTAGCTTTGATTGGCCTTTGGTTTGAAAAATAGCATAGCCACGGCGTATGGTGGCACCTTCTTGGAGATTGCATTAACTTTCATGAGGTAAAGGCATAGAAAATCGTCGTCTGTGGAAGCTTGAGGAACTTCTTCGTGCTTATGAGGATTCACATGCGGAACTAGAAGAATAGCCTAGCAGGGTTTGTTCCAATTTGATTGGACATTTGGATAGGGTGCTTAATACCTGTTGATCCTTACCAAGCCCTTGTCGAGTTGATGACCCAATAACATCATTTCTTGAGTGGTAAGACATAACCTCGGCGAAAAATCTTGGAGTGCGGGAAGTGGCGCCCCAATAGAATGGTATTGCGTGTTACTCACTTCCAAAGTATGGAAGCTGGTAGGTTCAACTTGAATTGAAGGCGATAATTGGTAGAATTCCTTGTTCGGGACAATCCATTCGGCGTTGTGATGAACTAGGCTGTTGTTGATGATGTATTTGAGTTGTTGATGTAATGTGGATGGAACGACTCCGACCATGTGTATCCATGGTCTCCCCCAATAGCGGGTTGTATCCTGAATCTATCTTGAGGGCGTGGAAGGATACATTGAATGTATTTGGACCAATCTCGATTGGCAATTCAATCTTTCAGATGGCATTTTAATCGGGATCCATCAAAAGCTTCGGATGACCGTATGGGCGCTTTGGATCCGCTTGAGATTGATATTCATTTTTACCAAGGTGGCATAAGGACGGATATTTAGAGATGAGCCTCCATCTATCAATACTCACTACTAGCATGTACGCGGAAGATAACAACTTTGCGATGTGCAATGGCTTGCAATGATGGGTCCTTCGGGAGGTATATAAATCATCGATGAAGGATATCACATTGTTGTTGAAAATGTGATCAACCAAATGTTGAAATTTTTCCACATCCACTAATTTTGGCAAGTAGGCTTCTTCAAAACCTTCAACAAGATCTTAGATGATCCTCGGAAGAAAACCAAATCCGATATTGAAATGCGGTGTGGAGCTTCTCATGAAGCTTAAAACCACTTTGGCTTCATTATGACCCATAATATGCGGAGAATTTTTCAATCTTCTCCATGGGCAATTTCCCTTTAGCCCGTAAGTAGGTTTGATAACCCGTTGAGGAAGGTACGATGGATTTTCTTTTGACACTTTATAGCGATAGTATGAGGCGTGGATCCTTGACTTCTCCATAATTCCATGGAACTTTGTGCAAGGTGACAACGAGGATGTTGTGGTGCGCAGTAAAGGAATTGGCTCTGGTGCGGCCACTTTCAAAGGATTATCGACTCCTTTGAATTTGAATTGGTTGTATGGGAAATACTTTGAAAGTTTCATCATCCACTTGGAGATAAGCTGCTGATCCCTTCCATTGGGTAGGGCATGCATTCCCACCCTTGAGTTGCCTGCGTGTAATCATCTGCTATTTGCGAGACACCGCTATCAATAAGATTACGAATAAGATGGCGGAGTGCCCAACATTCTTCTTCTTTGTGACCATGAATGTGAATGATATTGACACATTTCATCGAGTTTGAACCGCCTGGCGGGGATTGATTGGAGGAGAAGGAATGTGATTCTTCCTTCATTGATCAACATTTGAAGTATCTCCTCCATAGGCCGGCCCGGATAGGTGAATTCCTTTTGATTGGCAAAATCCGACGAGCTTTAGCACTTGCTCTTTTTGCAACCTTATCCTCCATAGCTTCGCTTTACGAAGGTGTTGATGGAGCATTTATAACAAATGGAAGGAGATAGGCATGCTCCTGCCTAATTAATTGGCGTGTGACTTGATCTTTGGTGGGTCACCGATTACGCCAATTGCTCAATTTGTTTGCAAAGAGCTTTCATCTTTCGTTCCATGGTAAACTGGAACTTTGCATAATCCCATTTTTCAACACCGTCTTTGATGGGTTGGGATGATTCTCCATTGGAACCTTGTACAGTCCTCCAACTGATCATGTTGACCTCTTCTTCTTTGTGTTGAGGAAGAGGGTTGTCTTGCACATGAGGTTGATCTGGTTTGGTGACTACAATCTCACCGTTGTCTATCGGATCCACGAATCTTATGTTTCAAGGCCCAACAATCTTGAGTATCATGTCAAAGGTGCCCCGACATGATAAACACACTTTCAGAGTAGCATTAAAACCCCACGCCATTAGGGTTGGTTGGTGGAAGAAGATGTGTAATTTTCTTACGAACGGTCGGAAGAAAGCAAGAATATTCTCGGCGAAATCCCCAAGGGTGTGAGCGTCAGAGGTCGCTTTACTTCTCCACTTTTAGGCAATGGAGGGTTTGAAGATTGTGCTGAAAAAGGGGAGTAGTTTCTCCTCTGCATAGGCATGCTTGGATTGCCTTTTTGTCCTTGTAGTATCAAGGAAACATCCTCCTCTTTCTTTTTATGGACCCTCAGAAAGTTGTTTCCATAAGATCCGGATTGGATGTGCTCGTGTTTCCACGACTTTAAGAATGCGGCTAGGTCTTGAATTTTCTGGGACTTCAATCCCATTTCATCTCGACCATCTCGTGTGTTTGATCATTTGAAAAATGGTTTGCCAATACCGGCTAGAACTCTCTCATAGAAAGGAGCTTCTGTACATATATGAAAGTCATGACCATTTACGATTACATCATGGAAGGAATAACTTGAGCGCGACAAAGGCCTCCACCTTTGAGCGTACTCTCTAAATGACTCATTAGACTGTTTCTTGACCTTGGTGATTTGGTACTGGTCAGGAGCCATCTGAGATTGAAAATTGTATTGAGTGAGGAAGGCGTGAGCCAGCTCTTCCCACTATGGATCTTAGAGTTGTCTAATCTGGTATACCATGAACGGGCTTCTCGATCGGACTTTTACGAAACAGTGCATTACGAGCCTTTCATTTTCTGCGTAAGACCCGAGTTCTCCAATGAACACCTTTAAATGTGTGTAAGGATCCCCTAATCCGTCATACTTTTCAAAATCAGGGGTCTTAAATTTCTCTGGATAATGCACACGAGGAAATATGCAAAAGTCTGCATATGAAACACTGCCATGTGTTCCAATCCCTTTGAGAACATGAATGGTTTCCTCCATTTGAAGGACCTTCTTCTGATGTCACCGATGTCTGGATCTCCTTTGAGATGGGTGCCTTGAGGGTCTTTGTTGGTTGTATCAAGCGATGTTATGGAATTGTTTTTCCGGACCTTGAACTCCCCTTGTGTAGAGGATTACGTATGTGTAGGTATCTTACATACCACAGGTAGTAGTGAAATTCTTTTAGTAGAACGGCCAAGTCTGTGATTTGTTTACTCAATCCATCAAATTCTTCTCGGAAAGCAGTTAGGCTGTTAGGAAGAGGACATGATTGGTTGTGGCTCTCATGACCTTTTTGGATTTTGGCCAGAATGTGAGCCCAATTGCTTCCCTAAAAAGACTTACGTAGTTTAGTCTTAGGGTAATATAAATTTTATCATAACATATCCGTTTTAGGAATTTGTCCTGCAAAACCAATTGTTAATTGATAACATGTCATGCATGCATAGATATTCTTCATATTTTCCATTACATATGGATGAACATGGAATAAAATTACACGTAAATGCTTTTACAAGTAATTGAAAATGGAAAGCATGAAGAAACTTTCCTCGCGTTTGGTTTATCGAGAGGTTGACCTATCCTAGGGTTTCTCTCATGGGTTTTTAAGCATGAAGGTTCCCCGGATCATCATGAATCTACTTGGCGGGAAGTTAATCCGGTCGTTCAAGCTGGAGCGAATCTGGTGGTGCCTTTCACTAGCCCCGGGAATCATTCTTCCCACGAGTCCGATAATCAAACAAGCGGGATAGCCTCTGGTGGAGGACCACACAACATACATTCACATACAACGTGTCTCACCGTTTATGCAAAATGATGACATGTGCGAAGCACTAATATCACGAATAGATATTTAGCGATCACGATAATTAAAATGCATTCGTACACATTCATCAAAAATGTAAATACAACATTCACACACAAGCATATAACAATTTTGAAAAGCTTGTAATAGCGGCTTAAGCCCTCTTACTGGAGTCCCCAGCAGAGTCGCCACCTGTCGACGTCGGGATTTTTTGAGTGTCCCTTTTCGTTACTTGTTCTTTGGTGTTCTCATGTTAATGTGAGATTTGTTTGAAAAAACAAGTGAAAAAGGTTCGACGTGTATAATGTCGACGATTGGACTTTAAAATTAGCCAGTTGGTGTATTTAATTGGTTGCACCAACTGCAAATTAGAAAAAAAACTGCACATTGACCCAATGATTTGACAACTTTGCTAAATGGGTCTGTGAAATCGAGATTCATTTTGGGTTCAGGGCTTGATTATGCGGAGGAAAAGGTGTTAGGCACCCCAGACATCAAGTGTTACCACGGTGACCACCATTTTTTAAAGAAATTGTTATATGAATGTGTGTGTGTGTGTGTGTGTGTGTGGATCAATGTGCAATTATTTGGAAGTAGTGCTATACCTCATTCGCACCTATATACATAGGGTTTGAATTTATAAAAAAATTCAGTTTTAAACAAAATATGGCAATGACGTTTTGTAAAAGAGGTATTTCAAACCACATGCTCAATAGTAATTGAGGCCTTTGATACTTCCATTTTATTATTAAATGTCCGAAACTTTATTTGCTTTTATTTTTGAGATGCGAAGCATTCTAGAAAAAATAATATCTGTGATCTTAGAACTCCTCATGGGCATAATGACCATCCAAGGAAATTCGAGACACTTTGTAAAATAATGTACAAAAGTTGCTTCTGAATTTGAAAAAATGTCCATCATGGGAACAGAATCTAGATTGATAAAATCAACATGTGATCACATGATTCCTAGGCTCACGATAATCGCAATTTGTATGGAAAGCGATGGCGATTATATATATTAAAAGCATAAAAATATATATATATATATATATACATCTGGATATATCCGATAAATATATATATATATATATATATATATATATATATATATATATATATATATATATATATATATATATATATATATAAGTGAAAACGCATAAACTGATGTAAATCAAGGCTCATCGATATATCCGACAACATTATATATATATATATATATATATATATATATATATATATATAGTGAATAAACGCATCGGATGTAAAATCCGTGCTCATCGATATATATATACAACGATTATATATATATATATATATATATATATATATATAAAAGCGAATAAATGCAACTTGGATGTAAAATCTAGGCAGTCCACCACGATTTATATATATATATATATATATATATATATATATATATATATATAAAAATTAAATGCTCCGCATCAAGTCTAGGCTCAATCGAGGCATAACTCAATAATGTTAGTCCATATATATGAAATATATACATGTATTAGTATATATATACAGACAGAAATGAAAACCACAGACCAAAGTTCGGGCAAACGCACACAACACGACTCTCAATGTGTATAA
Organism: Panax ginseng; assembly: GCA_020205605.1. Taxonomy (NCBI): domain Eukaryota; kingdom Viridiplantae; phylum Streptophyta; class Magnoliopsida; order Apiales; family Araliaceae; genus Panax; species Panax ginseng. The sequence goes on along the minus strand of CM035130.1, from coordinate 24,295,438 downwards.
CAGTGTGTGTTATATGAGAAGAAGGCTTTATAAAATGTAAGAAGGCTTACAGTGGGCTGCCAAAGTAGACTTCTGTGACTTTAAATGGATAAACACTTAGCTCCCGCCGGATAAAAGATAGCTATATGTGAGCTAACTTGTAATGCCCCCAAAATAGGTCCAATACATCCAACCTATTCTGAGTCGCTAAATACATCGTACAGAATACAACTACAACTTTATTACTACAATTGTCGTGCAAAATACAACAACACATATACTGTGAGTTTTAATACCAACTTTAACTCATGTCCCAACTATGGACATCACCTCACATTGATACATTACATAAACGTATAGTCAATAACTGTTTTAGAATTTAAAATCTTTAGGAAGTGCTCAAGGAAACCTTCGTACATAGGAGGCCATGAATCTAAGTTATGATAGATATCATATGTCCAGAGAATTATCCTTGGTTGACCCAATAGACCCCAAAGAAAAATGAGAAGATTACTATCATGTTCCTTCCAATGGCGAGTCTTCTCTTGATATATAACTATCTCCACCGTCTACGATTGAACATTATGTTTCAACCAAACTCTAAGATCATATAGGAAGTTCTCGTAGATATACTCAGCAAGTGGATGTGCACAACCCTGTCTTATGATAACACGAGGTTGTATGTCATTATACATCTTGTATGATAGTGACAAAACACCCTTCCAAAGTTGGGTTCGCCTCACCCTATTCGGTTTACCAAAATTAAATATCAAATGACGTATACAATACGACACACTTATCTAAAGTTCTCAATAAAATTATTTCCATTTTACGGAGAACCTCAACAGCTATAGACCACCGTTATATTCCCCACATTATCCCCGCTCAATCTTTAAAGAACACTCTTATTACACAGAAAGGAATTGTGAAGCAAAAGGGTGAGCACAACTAGCCCAGTAAAGGATATCATGACTAAAGATAATTAAATTATCAATAACCTTCGTCAGTAATAAATCAGAGATTTAGAACATATGGTAGGTGATAAAACTTTTCAACCATAATTGTAGCGGAACAAGCAATCCATTAGAAGAGTCAAATAGACCATAAAGTCTATTATCTTCTCCATGTTAAAAGTCCACCAACAATGTTTTATCCCTGTAATATCAATCAACAATTCCTGTCCAAAATCATGTGAATAACTCATAATCATAATTGTATTTTTAATTCCCATTTTCATCCAAGACGAAGATAATTTTTATCACATGTCTTTACCTGAAACATCAAAGATCATGGTTATACCAAATCACAGTTCCTGTTCATAATCATACCAATAAATTCATCTTTGCACTACGGGCCAAAGATATTCATTAACAGTTCATCTTTGTACTACAGGCCAAAGATATTCAATAACAGGTCATCTTTGCACTACAGGCCAAAGATATTCAACAACAAGTCATCTTTGCACTACGAGCCAAAGATATTCATCAATAATTCATCTTTGCACTACAGGACAAAGATATTAATATCTCAAAGAAATACATAATCATTTCAGAATTTATATAAACCATAATTATAATCATGTTGATCAATTCACCTTTGCACTTAAGCTAAAAATATTCAATTGTAAATTCAATGGTCATGATCATACCGGTCAACGATTCAACTTTGCACTACTGGCCAAAGAGAACCCATAGTCACGATCATACCAATAATCTACCCATCTTTACACTCAAGTCAAAGGGAAATTTCTTCACCAAGATTATAAAAATGTTATATATGATAATAAAAATAATATGATCAAAACACAGATTTAATTTAAAGAGTAAGATTCATAAATCAATGATTTCATAACCCCTTAATCCAAATATTATAAATCACTTAATAATCTCATAATCTAATATTATTAATATTACCACAATATTTTAATCATTTCTTAAATTTATAAACAATTTATTTTAATTGTTTACACTTACTAATTAATGCATTTAATCATCCTAAAATGCCAAAACTCATAAGATTTCATCACCAATAACCAAAACCCTCATCAAAAATCTGTATATACCTCATATAGAATTCTCAAACCATAAAATCTTATTTTCCAATTTGTTACTTCACATAACATATTTAATTCATTTACTCATAACTAGTCCATTTTCATGAAAAATACCAAATCAGTTCCAAAAATATTTCTTTTCTGGGATTTAGCATATAGTCCCATATTGAACATATATTTTTCTCAGAATTTTTAAAATTCATTTACTATTTTTCACATGGCCAAAACTGCCGAATATTTAGACATTTATCATAAATTGTACTTTTGTCCAAAAAATTCCAAAATTTATAGAATATACTGATGTTATATAGATGTACTCCCAATAAAAATTTCACCAATTTTGGAGTTAACCACAAGGAGTTATAAGGGTTTACTTTTAAAATAGTCTTTTCCCATAAAATTCATAACTCCTAATCTATACATCCAAAAAATTGCCATTATTGGACACAATCAAGAAAACTCATCAAATTATCATTTCAAATTTTTTCATAATTTTTGAAGGTCGGAAAAATTACGAAACTGAAAAATATAATAACCCTTAAAATCCCTTACCTCAAAAGAGCAGTACTTCTGACCGGAATGTAAAGTCGAAGGAACCTTGCACTGAATTGCAACTCTCAAAGTATCTAAATACTCACAAAATACGCTTGATAATATAGAGAGAGAAAGCGAGAAAGCTTATGTTTCTGGTGTGATTTTCAATTCTAACTCAGCACTCTATTTATAGGAAAATATTAGCACACTGAAGCAGACTTGACCTGCTACCTGATGGCTTTACCTGCTACTATTGCCACCCACCACATTTGAATTAGAATTTCAGCATATTTCTTCACTAACCATAGGTGGGGCCCACGCATTCTAGAATTTTCCACCAAAATGATAAATTCCGAAACTTCAACAATTTCTGAACCAGTCACCTCTTAAAATTCATAACAATTTATACGTTCATTTTTAACGGTTCAAAATTTGTGGATATATACTCAACTTATATATGTATAACATATCCAAAAATCACAACGATTCAACGGTCGGATTAAAAATTATAACTCACGCAATATATTGCAAGAACACTGATTTAATTTTTAATACTTCCATTCCGACAAAAATACTGATAAAAAACCTCAACATTAATTCCTTCAATTATAACCACATAAAATAAATAAATCCATCATTTATATCCGCATCAAATAGATATTTCCTTATCATATAAATCAATAATTAATTATTCACAAATAATATTACAGAATCACAATAATGACAACTAGGCAGTTCCCAGGAAAGAGGGGGCTTTCCAATAAGAATTTCTCCTTACTAGCGCGCAATTAGGTGACCAAACCTCTCCTTGACAGAACTTTCTAGACATTACCAATAAAGCTATCTAATAATATTATTCAAATAATACGAATTATTGATCTGATAATAGGAAATACTGTGCAGTGACAATTATTGAAACAACAATAATATAAAATATCAACGCAGCAATTATTGAATCAATAAAATAAAATATTGAATCGGTAATTGTCAGTAATAATTATCGAGTAGTGCCTTCTCTACGTAAGAATCAATAATTCAAAAATATTGTGCAATCTGCGGTGCCATCTTTGTGCAACCACGCCAGACATCGTATTTTAACCACCGTGTATTTCAACAAAGGTTAATTGTGAATAACTACGCCGTTATTTATAAAAACTTAAACTTGTCGTTTTCTTCATCTGACAGTTATTCTATTATGGGGCCCACAAATGGCTATGCCGTTGTACGAATATTCCTCGACAGCAAGAATATTCCACGACCAAACGAATATTCCCCGACAACAATGAGTATTTTATAGCCACTTGCTTATTTTGAAAAAAAATTCATATCTCACCCTTAACTTTAACTTTTTATCAATTTAACCATTTACTGAATAACAATTATAAGAAAAATTAAATACTTTTATTTCATAAAATTCGGGGTCTTACATAACTATTGTTTAAAGAAGAGGAAACACTCAAAAGATGTGTATGCAGAGTAAAATGGACAGGACTTCCTCTCCTTTTTCCTTCTCTCTCCCCTCTCAAATGGCTGACCCAAGCCTTGTATATATAGATGGATGGTCATAGTACACACTGCAACACATGCAGCATGTGCATGTAATGATCTCAAGGGTCCCGTCATCTCGTAGTACGTGCACTCATACACTGTAATGTCCGCTCAAACTTGCAGCACTTCAATCCGAGCATCCGAACGAGGTATATCTGACCTTCTTCGAACCGCTGGTGTCGAGAGTTACGCAATGACATGGATTAGAGGTTGTACGAAGTCAGGAAGAGGGGTCTATGCCCATGGTCTTCAAGCTTCAAATTCTATCCAAAGTACTGTCACACGTAATAGTCAGTCGGGATTGTCACTCCCTGGTTCTTGTGGGACATTGTTGGATATATATATGTATGAAGTGTTGAGACGACGTGCCATTTGTCGAAGGAACAAGATGACGTTTGACTCCTCGCCGGGGTTATCGCCGGTTTGAGTTGAAAGTAGACGTTGCTTAGGGTTACAGCTGAGATTGGACTACTTGTTGGTATGCCGCGATATCATCTTGTTGACGTGGTAAGATGACGTTGTGACTCCTCACCAGGGTTATCGCCAGTTTAAGCGAAAAGTAGACGTTGCTCAAGGTTACATCTGAGATTAGGCTACTTGTTGTATGCCTCACTGTCATCTGGATTGAAGCTGATCGCATGTTTGACACAAGCATTTTTGGGGTTATCGTCAGAACTGCAATGGCATCCCTTGGGGCTATCACCAAGGATGGTGTTGTTACTCCCAGATGTTGTTCTCTAGGATCGGGCTGAACGTCATGGTTATTGCGGTGTTATTCTTTGAATCAGCCCCTCTCCGGTGTTGTTGCTGGTCTTTTGATCTGCATATCTCGGGGTTATCTCCGAGATCGGAAATGACATTCCCGGTGTGTGTTCCGGGTTGACATGACGTTCCCGGTTTGTGTTCTGGGTTGGAACTGAACTTTCGGTGGTATCCGGGATGGATGTAAGTTGTCTTTCAGGGTTATCTCCAAAAGATGAATCTACCCTCCTACAATGTTAGTAATAGGAGTGTAGAAAATTTTGAGTGTCTACAAGTGGAAATTTCAAGAAGAGAAGGTTCAACAACGATGGAAAGACAGCAGCACCAACACCCGTTTTCAAGGAAGGAGAATGATGAGTGAGTTTTATACACATGAATTGGATATATTCGGCTTAATTTATGGTTGTTCTCAAGTCTTTTAGGATGTTTTTATGTGTTTGTGTCTATTCAAGCATTTTTTATATTATTTTGTAGGATTTGGGACAAAAGTTACATGGATCGACGTTCGGGGTGGCTAGATTCGCGTTTTCGGCTTGCCATTTACACAGCAGTCACTTCAGAGCCAATTTGACTATAGCTCCGGACATTATTTCGAAAAACTCAAAGAACGAACGTTGTAGATCTACTTCTCTAATTTCCGGATCATCTTGAATCATCTAAATCGGAGTTCGGACGAAGAAGTTATGACCATTTTCCCAAAGGACATCGGAGCAGAAAATGTCAGAACTTGTAACAGCGCCAGGGCGCTATTTTTAGTTCATTTTGCAGCGCCGGGGCGCTATAAAAGGCGATTCTCTGAAGATCAAGAGAATAGGTGTTGAAGGTACTGGGAAGAAGGCTTGGTGATGGACTGGACGCGTTTTGGGTGAATTTTAACACCTTTTTTTACTCCAAATTGGATTGGGTTTGTTCCTAAACTCAAAATTAGACTTGTAACCTATAAATACATGATGTAAGGCATAAAATAAAGAGGAGATTACATAGATTAGACTAGATTAAACACTCTTTTAGATTAGAACATAACCCTAGTTCTTATTAGTTTTGGAAATTGAAGCAACTTGGAGACCATTTAAGATTCAAAGCAGGAGCGAAAGAGGAGTCTCAAGATTTCTTGACAATAGATTATATTCTCTTCTCTTCTCTTACTTTTATCTTTTAATGTCTATTCAATTGTGGATTCTTGATTTTAATTCATTAATTATGAACTAACTCTTTCATTAAGATTTCAATTGAACTTTTTATGATTATGAATTGATTATTTGATTTATTCCAATTATTTATGTTGAAGTGAATTGTTCATCTTGCTTTGTGCTTATTGATTAATTATCGATCGAGAATTACCTTGTTACTCTAGAAGGAATTGAGAAAGGAATTCTAGGGTTAGAATCGGGCATGGTGACATGTGACTTAGTTATTTGCACAAAGAATGAATAATTAGGTTTGTGAATAGAATGAGAATATCTATTTGCTTGCATGTAACACATAAGGAATTGGGATTATGAGTTTTAATTCAATTGTTTTGCATAGAGATATAGCAAAATTAATTTGGGTTAAATAGAAGGCAATTGATCACTCGAGAGAGGGCTTTTGGCATTTGAGAATTCCTGTTAACAATTCAGTAGACATAATAATTAGGATAATTAGATAATTGGTTTATAGTTCATAATTGGGAATATTAGAGTCTTAGCCTTTATTTATTTGAATTCATTTATAAAGTAACCTAGTTTTAATTGATTAAGTTAGTTTTCTTAATTAGAAAAATCATGATTTGAGATTGTTTAAATAAATTAATTTGGTTAAGAGTTAGTAATTGGTAATTTTTATTAAATAATTCCTCATGGGAACGATACTCTACTTTCACTTTATTACTTGTTGACCATGTATACTTGCACGTATTCATTGATTGCGAAATTGATCAACAAGTTTTTGACGCCGTTGCCGGGGAATTAATTTAATAATTATTTACCAATATTAATTTCAATCAAATTAGTCTTACTTTAAATATTTTTATTTTTATTTTTCATTCTCTTCCTATATTTCTCTCTTTTTAGGTACCATGGATGACTTTGCGTATCAATGGCCATACACGAACGTGACTCGACCAAGGGAATGGAGTTAACCATCGCGACACTTTTTTCATGAATGTCGGGTTTGTGATTAAAGAACTTTTCGAGGAAGTTGGGCGTTATCGCATCCCAATGAGTCGAAGGATGGCGATTATGTGTGACTATTGTGGTGGCAATCACCCCAAGTAATCAATGCACCATCAATCTTGGCTCATGCGATTGGTGGTAACTACCTCAATCAAGATGCATATGATAATTATAAACAAGTTTGGGGTATCACCCGAATTTTTCATGGAGTAACAATCAAGATCAATTTTATGCTCCAAGTCCAACATACCCACCGGATTTCTCGTGTCCACCTCCACTACAATAGGAAGAACAACATTCAAATTGGGAGGAAGCCTTGGAAAAATTTATTAAAGCTTACGAAAAGAAACACGAGGAACATGAAAAGAAACTTAATCAAATGAAGTCGAGTATACAAAGTCGAAATCATCGATCAAGAATCTAGAAAATCAATTGGGGCGAGATAGCACATCGTTGAACTTCCATCTTCAATACATTTGGCTCTATGACATGAATTATGCGAGACCGATGGTGAGCTTCGAACCAAATCTGCAACTGGATGTGCCAAATGATATAGATGTTGAAAGAGAGGAAAGACTTGGGGACCAAGAAAAAGAGATCGGCAAAGATCTAACTTTGAGTACCAACGAAGATGAGCCAATTTCATTAGTATCCCATGTGCCTCCTCCACCAAAGTTCAATAATTCAGGCAGTTTTGCAAAACCATGCCCAATTGGAAGTTATGTAAATAAAGAAAGCTCTTGGTGACGTAAGAGCTAGTCTGATTGTGGAGTCATGGTGGAATGAAAAGGAGAAGATAGAGGAAGATTCCATTATGTTTATTAAGCTTCAATGCCCTAATCTGATCATCGACATAATGGAGGAAACACCTAGTGGTTTGCCGTTCTTAATGGGGATCCTATCTACAAAGAGCATGCTAGGTGACTTCAATTCAAGGGTTTTTGCTAATGGGAACCTCCCAAAAGAGACATTATTTTCGATGGATGGAGGGTTTCTCAACTTTCGTAGGGGAATTGGATAGAGAATTGAAGAAGTCAGGCTGAGACTATAAAACAAGCGCTTATTGAGAGGCAACCCAAGTTTAATTTTTATTTTTAATTTTTATTAAGTTTTATATTAGTAGTTTGGAATTTACATTTATTTAGGATTTAATAAAATTGCTTCTATCATGGTTTTACAGGTTATTCAAGTCAAATTCAAGTGTGGTGCCCAATTTGTTCCATGTGCTTAGCCTATTCTCCAAACTTAGCGGACAAGGAGGAAGATTACTATATTTTCAGGGAAGTCCTCTGCTTTAATTTTTTCTATTGTAGCCATTGAGGACAATGTCTAGTTTAAGTTTGGGGGCATTTTAGTGTCGTATTGCATATAGTTAGTTATTTACATTGTAGTTCGTTATATTTTTCAGGTTATTTACATTTAGTTTTTGCATTCAGTTTTTTGTTTAAAAAAAAAAAATTTAAAAATCGCAAAAATAGTAGTTAGTTTACTATGTTTGTTGCAGTTAGTTTATATTTGCATGATTCCAACTGTTAGATAGTAAAAGTCTATTTTGGCCATGATGAGGCCGGAGTTAAGTAGATAAGTATAGTATTGAATATTAGAAGCTTTGATGTGATTTCTTGTTATGAATTGAATCTTTTCTGTTTTGAAATGGTATAATTAAGGTTAACACGTTAATAACTTGACTATGTTGGTGATTAAGTTTAAATTGATACATAATGGATTTCTTAAGGATAATACTAATGTGAAGGAATGAAAGACATGACATGAATAGGCGGAGATGGCTAAATTTTGATAAAAACTTAAGTTTGGGGGAAAATTTGGGATATATAAGCTTCGCTAAAAAAAAAAAAAAGAAAAAAAAAAAAAAAAAAAAATACTGAGTAGCTAGTTTTGTTTTGGGGCCTTTGTTACTTGAGTAAAATGCGCTTAGAGAAGGTATCTTAAAACCTAAGCGCCCTAAGGGTCTTATATAGTGCAGGAGTCGTTGGTGGCTCGCTAAGGGGTGACACTTTAGCCTAATGGAATGAGACATTGCACGATCATGGTTAAAAAAAAGAAAAAAAAAGTACAAAAAAAAAACAATAAAATGGGAAAAGAGCAAAAAGCCCCCGTAATGAAAAGTAAAGCATAAGTATCCCGGATTGGACTCTTGAACTTGGTGGATGTTTGACTTTAGTTGGATCTAGCTTGTTCGTGAATTTTGTGAATTTGCACTATATGATGCCTTCGAAGATATCTATTATGTCTTAAATTTGATTTTATATCAGTTAACATTATTGTGGAGCACACCACACTTATATCGATGATAACGATCTAAGATTTGATGATTGATTGGGAAATTACTGATTTGTTTTAATATGATGTATTATCATGTTTACTTGATTTCTCTAAGGCCGGTTGAATAGACTTGTTTCTGTCATTACTGTTGGATTCGTAGGCATATAGATTAGTTTCATTACATTGCATTGCATAACATTTTTGTGTTTTTAGTTAAGGACAAGCAAAGGTTTAAGTTTGGGGGTATTTGATGAGTGAGTTTTATACACATGAATTGGATATATTCGGGCTTAATTTATGGTTGTTCTCAAGTCTTTTAGGATGTTTTTATGTGTTTGTGTCTATTCAAGCATGTTTTATATTGTTTTGTAGGATTTGGGACAAAATTTATATGGATCGACGTTCGGGGTGGCTAGATTTGCGTTTTCGGCTTGCCATTTACACAATAGTCACTTCATAGCCAATTTGACTATAGCTCCAGACATTATTTCAGAAACATCAAAGAACGAAAGTTGTAGATCTACTTCTCCTCTTTCCGGATCATCTTGAATCATCTAAATCGGAGTTCGGACGAAGACGTTATGGCCATTTTCCCAAAAGACGATGGAGCGAGAAAATGTCGAAACTTAAAATGTTAGCGTCGGAGCGCTATTTTTAGTTCATTTTGCAGTGCCGGGCGCTATAAAATGATTCTCGAGCGTCGTGAGCCCAGTCTTTGGTATTTGGGGAAGAGGCTTGGTGATGGCTGAACGCGCGTTTTAGGCGAATTTTGAACACCTTTTTACTCCAAATTGGATTGGGTTTGTTCTAAAACTCAAAATTAGACTTGTAACCTATAAATACATGATGTAAGGCATAAAATAAAGGGAGATTACATAGATTAGACTAGATTAAACACTCCTTTAGATTAGAACATAACCCTAGTTCTTATTAGTTTTGGAGATTGAAGCAACTTGGAGACCATTGAAAATTCAAGCGAGGCGCGAAAGAGGAGTCTCATCGAGTTCTTGACAATAGATTATATTCTCTTCTCTTCTCTTACTTTTATCTTTTAATGTCTATTCAATTGTGGATTCTTGATTTTAATTCATTAATTATGAACTAACTCTTTCATTAAGATTTCAATTGAACTTTTTATGATTATGAATTGATTATTTGATTTATTCCAATTATTTATGTTGAAGTGAATTGTTCATCTTGCTTTGTGCTTATTGATTAATTATCGATCGATAATTACCTTGTTACTCTAGAAGAAATTGAGAAAGGAATTCTAGGGTTAGAAGCTGGGCATGGTGACATGTGACTTAGTTATTTGCACAATGAATAATTAGGTTTGTGAATAGAATGAGAATATCTATTTACTGCATGTAACACATAAGGAATTGGGATTATGTGAGTTTAATTCAATTGTTTTGCATAGAGATATAGCAAAATTAATCTGGGTTAAATAGAAGGCAATTGATCACTCGAGAGAGGGCTTTTGGCATTTGAGAATTCTGTTAACAATTCGATGAACATAATAATTAGGATAATTGGATAATTGGTTTATTGGTTTATAGTTCATAATTGGGGATATTGGAGTCTTAGCCTTTATTTATTTGAATTCATTTATAAAGTAACCTAGTTTTAATTGATTAATTTAGTTTTCTTAATTAGAAAAATCATGATTTGATTTTAAATTGATTTAAATAAAATTAGTAATTTTTATTAAATAATTCCTCGTGTACTTGGTTTCATTTTTACTTGTTGAATAATTCCTGATTGTGAAATTGATCAACGAGACTCTACTTTCACTTTAGGGAGATACTTGTTGCGTAAAGCATGTTACAATTGTAGAAAAGTATTCATTGATTTTGTCGCACCAAGACAAAGGGCACCAAAGGCGGATACACGACAAAACAAAGTCGGTGGTTTCAAGAAGAGCGTTTTTCATGACTTCTCAAAAGCGTAACCCGAACGAAGTTACCAGGTTAGTTAATTATAAATTCTTGCGAAGTCTATACCTTATTAGATCTTTGGTTCTACCCATTCTTTTATCTCTCTTGCTTGCGCTCAACGTTTAAATTTGACTTCGGAGAAATTAGACTTTGACTTATCGGTTGAAACTTCGTTAGTAGAAACCTTCATTTCATGTGCTATCCAAGTCTTGGATGAGAGTCACAGTTTTTAAATGATATTTCTATCGTTAATAAATTTCCTGGCGTATTCTTGAAGACTTCTTAGCCTACCCCTGGAGCGTGAAATCGAATTTTGTATTGACCCCAATACAAAATCCTTAAATATTTCTTCAACCACAACGAACGTATAATGCGTCAAAGACGTTGGCTCGAGCTGTTGAAGATTACGACTATACCATTCAATATCATTGTGGAAGAGCGAACGTGGTAGCTGACGCATTGAGTAGAAGATCGTATGCGTTTATAAGTGCGATATTGTTAACACAAAAACCTATTTCGTATAAGTTACAAATGATGAAGATAGAGTTAAAGACTCTAGGGACCCACGTGAAGATAACAAATATACGAGTAGAATCGACTTTAATCGATAAAGTTAAAATCGCTCAAGCTACATACTCAGAGCTGATGAAAACGAAGAAGAAGGTTCAAGAAGGCGTTATTCTAGAAGCAAAAGTCGATTAAAAGAGAAAATCGCAACCCTCGATTTAATTGGCCCATTTGAAATCCTCGATCGAGTAGGAACTGTGGCCTATAGACTCGTTTTACCGCCAAGTATGTCGCGTGTTCATAACATATTTTTTATATATCGATGTTACGTAAATATGTGGACGACCCGAACCACATTATTGAATTAGAACTAGACGAGATAGCAGAAGATTTAACGTATGATGAGATACGTGTTCAAATCTTGGATAAGAAGGATCATATTCGACACTCAAAGCTTATACCTCAAGAGTTGGAATCTGAAATGAAGTCAATGTATCCTCATCTCTTCGGCATACCAGGTATGTACGTAAATTTCGAGGGCGAAATTTCATAAGAAGGGGAGATTGTGAGACCCCAAATTTTATGAATAAAGATTTAAATTTCTCGAAATATTTTTTTGAATATTATGGTGTGGATTTGATATAATGTTATAGTTGTGGGTAATATTTATAAATTTTGCAAAGTATGCAAGTTGTTTTAAAATATTCTTTTTGTCGGGAAATATCCGTATGACGGCACAATCATTGGTGGACCCCACAATAGAAGTATTGTCATAGTTAAAAAATGATAGAATTATCTTTTTATAAAAATAACGGCGAAAGTTTTACCGTTAAAACTGTTGAACTACCCGGTAGTAAAAGTACAGTAATACGCGTGGTTGCATAGTAGCACACGGTATTGATTATTGATGTTTACGTAAGAAGTCACTCAGTTATACTCAATTATTGCTACAGTAATTGTTGTATCATATCTCTCATATTATTGATTTAATTATTGTCACAGTATCATCTGCATAATATGTTATATTATTAAATCAATAATTGAGACGGCAAAGTTATTCATATTATTATTTGCAATATTGATAATGTCTAGAAGTTCTGTTAAGGAGAGGTTTGGTCACCTAATTGCGCGCCAATAAGGAGAAATTCTTATCGGAAAGCCCCTTCTTTCCTGGGAACGACCTGGTTGTTAAATATTGTGAGTTATAATATTAATGATAAATAAGTTCGTGTTGATTAAAGATGAAATTGATAGTTTCATTGTGTTGGAATTATTAGTGTTAGTGAATATCGATATTTAATTCGATAATAATTGATGTCTGGAGGTTATATTGACCAATCGGGTAATTAACCGGATAAATGAGCAATTAATTGCTATTAATTCACATGCTTATAACTATTTGTTCACATGTGTGTACTATTGATTCACATTCATTTACTATTAGGGGAGTTAGTGCAAGATTGATAATACTTGCATGACTAAGTTAAAAATGGAGGTATAGATGAAGGTACTATACTGTAATTTATATTTTCACATGTCTAGAAGTATTGAGTCACATGATTTACTATTAGGGGAGGTGGTGCAAGTTTTATAATACTTGCGGGACTAAATTAAAAAGGAAGAAAAAGAGGAAGGTATTATACTATAATTTTTTGAGCCCCAAAACGTGCAATTATTGAAACTATATTTTCCTATAAATAGAAGCTCATTCTTCCTTCATTTCTCACCAATTCACTAAAGCTATAGAGCAATTATTATAGAGAGAAATTATAGAGAGAAAGAAGAAGAAAGATCTGCTACCTCTCTACTCTAGTATCCAGCTTCTTTCTAGGTAAGGGTATTATTTCTTTCAGTATTCATAAAGAGAGATATTGTTATTCCATTCCTTATTATTATGTTGGAATAACCTGTCTATGCGAAGTACCACATACATGGTGAAATTCTTCTGTTATTCCATTCTTTATTATTATGTTGTAATAACTTTTGTTTATCTTGAAGTCTGCATACATAGTGAAATTCTTCATTATTCCATTCTTTATTATTACATTGGAATATCTTGTTTGTCTGAATTACGCATGACTGGTTCCATCCATTCTTTATTATTCATTGGAATATCACATCATGCGTATTACGTATGACACTGGTTCCATTATTTATTATTCTGCTGGAATAACCTTTCTGCGTGCGGTCTATCGCATGCACAGTGATTTACATTGTTATTCCATTCTTTATTATTCATTGGAAGATCTTATCATGCGGATTCGCGCGACCGGTTCCATTCTTTATTATTACATTTTGAATAACTTTGTCATGTGGATTACCACATGTATGGTGAATTCTTCTATTATTCCATTCTTTATTATTACATTGGAATAACACATGTCTATGTGATTACCACATGCATGGTGAATGACCCTTCAGTATTCATTTCTTATTTAATTATGGAAATGATGCATGCTGCGTGGATTACTGCATGGCGGTGAAAATCCATTTACGCTTTTATATATTCTATGATACTCATTTGGTTAAAGTTTTGGCTTCTATACTCCATGAAATTAGTGGAATATCCTTGATATTTGCGCTTCATCCAGTTATCTTTTCATGGAAATATTCTTCGAGCATTCTTGAATTTTACTCCACAAAGAAGTATCATGTTGACAATTTGGACGTTATTGATTTCTGGATAAAGTAAATTATAAACCTTTAAAATTTATCCTTGAACTTGTTTTATTGAATAATTATGTCATTGTCATCATCCTCATACTTATATTGTGAGGAAAGTCATCTTTGGCTTATGTGCATAGATGGACTTGGTATGATTATGATCGAGATTATATTCGGTATAATCATGGCCAAGTAATGTTACGAATGATGTGGTAAAAGTCCTCATTGGCCTGTAGTTCATTAATGGACAGTTGTTGGTATGATTATGACTAGGGATTATTCGGTATAATCATGACCATTGATGATTACATGAATATCATTGGTCGTGGTGCAGGGATGATGTGGTTTATTTATTAAGCTGAGTCTCAGCGATAAAAGTTGATGAAAATCTTTTTAAATTATAGATATAGTAGATTTTATGCTCTACTTGACTCTTCTAATGGATTGCTTATTTAGCCGCAGTTGTTGATCTAAAACTTGTTGTCTATTATATTACATCGGTTGTTATCTTTGTTAAAGACTAATGATAAATTATTCTGGATTATCTTAGTCATAATATTTCTTACTAGGCTAGTTGAGCTCACCCTTTTGCTTTCATTGTTCTCTTCAAGAAATGAGAACGTAGCAGGGACTAGTCGGGGAACACAAAGGATTTATCCGATGATAGCATTAGTAGTCCTCACTATTTTATGAAATAGTGTGATAATAAATGTATTAAGGACTTATTTTAAGTTTAAATAATTATCTAAAAGACAATATTTGTATTAAAACTCATAACTCATGTTGTATATTTAAGGTTGTATTTGTATTCCGTACCATGTATTTGGTGACTCGTAATAGGTGATGTATACCTATTTTGGGGGCGTCCACAGTATGAACCTTATGTGTGGGCCCATAACGAGCGATTGGATGAAGAAAATGACAAGTATAAGTTATTTATAAATAACAAATATAGTTGTTATTCAAGTTAATATTGTTGAAATACTAAATTGGTTAAAACACAAGAAGACACGGTATTGCACCATTATTGATTCTTACGTGAAGGCACTTACTCAATAATTGTTACGATAATTATTGTTCAATATTTTATTCTATTGATTCAATAATTGCTACGTTGATATTTTATATTATTGTTTTTTCAATAATTGTCACTACACGGTATTTTTCATTATCGGATCAATAATTCATATTATTTGAATAATATTATTAGATAGCATTATTGGCAATGTCTAGAAAATTACATCTAATGAGAGGTTTGGTCACCTAATTGCGGCGCCAGATGAGAGAAATCCTTATGGGAAAGCCCCTCTTTCCTGAGAACAGTGCAGTTGTCGATGATTGTGTTTTCGTAATATTATTTGTGAATAATTAATTATTGATTTATATGATAAGGAAAATATTCATTTTATGTGGATATAGATGGAGAAAATTTTTAATGTGACAATTATTGAAAATTGATATTTTATCTTTCTTGATAAAATAATTCATTTAAATATATTATTATATTATAATAATATAATAATGGTGATATTTTACAATGAATGTGTGATATATGAATATATGAGGAGGAAGAGTATTTTTGTTACAAAAAATATTTAAAACATGTTTTTCGTGTTTGTGGAACCCCATTTCTTGACTGAAATTTGATTATAGCCTGTAAAATCGTCCGTATGTGGATTTCTCAATGTCTGTTTGGAATTTTGAAAAAATTTAAAACTACAAAGTTGTAGAGAATTTAATTTCCTATGGAATGGACATAAGATTCGAATTTTTCTGATAAAAGGGCTATTTATTATGAATTATTGAAGTTCTAAAGTTCTAGAATAATTGATTTTTGAAGTTTTAGTTATTTTTCAAAAGAAAAATGTTTTTAACAAGTTGGTGGGACCCACTAGCATGGAAAATGAGCTGAGATCAGTTGTCTAAGGTGGGCGTGAAAATTTTATATATATATAAATATTAATATTTTATTAAATTTTTTACTTTGGTGTTCTAAGCATTTTCCTATAAATATGGTGCTTAGGTTAGAATTGAAAATCACACCAGAAACTAAAGATTTCTCTCTCTATATTATCGAGCGTATTCTTGTGAGTATTTTGATACTTTGAGTGTTGCTATACGGTGCAAGTTTCTTCAGCACTATGTCCAGTATTCCAGTCAGAAGTACTGTCTTTTTGGAGGTAAGAGATGTTATTTTTTTTATAAATGATATTATTTCTTTCAATATCATTATGCCGAAATATTGGTAAGATTTTTCTTGTGAAATTCTTGTCTTTTAGTGTCGGGGTTACTATTCACGTATACGACACTATTCACAGAAAAATTAAATTTTTATTTGTTGTCTAAAATATCTATTATGGATACTAGCTTTGATTGTATCCATGTTTTGATCATTCTTGAATTTTACTCCACTATGGTTATTTATGAAGTATTTTTGAACTTGGATTTTGTTTAAAGTACAAATCGTTAATATTTGTTCTTTTTATTTCCTTTGGATTCATTTTCTTTAAAATATTTTTCATCATCCTCGATCTAAATGATGATATTCTTGAATATCTTTGGCACAGAGTGCAAATGATGGTTGATTTTCTTATGAATATCTTTGGCCCGTAGTGCAAAGATGTACAGTGTTGAGATGAACATGACCAATCGATGAATATCTTTGGCACATGTAGTGCAAAGATGAATATTTGATTTAAGATGTATATTAATTGATGTTACGAGGATAAAATATTGATGATGAATTTTAAAATCATAGAAGATAGTAGATTTCATTCTCTACGTAATTCTTCTAATGAATTGTTATTTTCGTTGCAAATATTGATTTAAAACTTGTTGTCTATTGTATTCTATCAGATTTTTCCCTGTTGAAAACTAATGATAATTTGTTCTATATTATCTTAGATATAATATTCTTTACTGGGCTAGTTGAGCTCACCCTTTTCCTTTTTGTTCCATTTTTCTTCTCAGGAGGCGAGAATGTAGCAAGTACTAGTCGGGGTATGGAATGATGGTTCTAGAAGTTGTCTTAGTAGTCCTCACTATTTTGTAAAATAGTGTATCAATAATTGTAATGAGGACTTATTTGAGTGTGGATATTGTCTAGATGACAATATTTGTATTTAAACTCATAGTTTATGTGTTTTCGTATTTTGCACGACAATTGTATTAATAAAGTTGTAGTTGTTTATGTACCATGTATTTGGCGACTCGGAATGGGTGTTGTATACCTATTTTGGGGGCGTCACCGAAAAATGTTATACTTTATCATCAAAAGTAATCGAGGCACCACCTATAAGTCCTCGGATCATAAAGTTGTACTTTCAACTTCAAAAGTAATCGAGGCACGACTAGCGACCCTCGGATAATAAAGTTATACTTTCAACTTCAAAAGTAATCGAGGCACACGACTAAAATTTCGAATCATAAAATTATATTTTCAACTTCAAAAGTAATCGAGGCACTGAAAATAGCGACCTCGGATCAAAAAAAAGTTATACCTTCAACTTCAAAAGTAATCGAGGCACCTGACTAGCAGCCCTCGAATCACAAAGTTATACTTTAAACTTCAAAAGTAATCGAGGCACCTGACTATCAACCCTCAAAAGTTACACTTTCAACTTCAAAAGTGATTGAGGCACATGAGTATAAGTCCTCAACCTTGAAAAAGTTACACTTTATCTCTAAAAGTGGCGAACGTTATGCTTTCTCCGTCAAAAGCAAGATTTATTATCTGAAACGTTATGCTAAAAACAACTTGATTATCAATAAATTGTCAAACTTTCACTTATACTTGATGAAAAAATATAGAGTCAAGTGTTGGTTTGCATGAGATTGAAAAAAAAACACGTCTTTTCTTTAAATTCATGTTTATTCTTTCAATGCCTATTGTTGTCATGGAGTATTAATTTTAATAACTTGAAATTCAATGATAAATATTGAGTTTTAGGGAATCATTCAAATTAAAAGAAATCAATAAGGATAAAGAAACTCTATTTTGATAAATGAAATATATGTAAATGAGTTTTCTGATACAAGAAATGGCCATATCTAAAGGTCATGACATATCAAACTGAAGTGGGGGCATAGCTAAAGCTTTCAAGTCAGCAATGCTCCGAATATTGAGATTTGCAGCTTTTAGCTCCCTAATATATCGGGTAGTGGATTCTAAGTCCTGAAGCTGGAACTCTACATCCCGAAGTTGGGTCTTTAGATCTCGAGACTGGATCTTCAATTTGTTTGCGGCTTCGTCAAGCTCTGAAATTTGTACCGAAAAAGAGTCATCTTTACACTTACGTACAACGACCTCCGAACATAGTGCAACATGATTAAAATTTGACTTAAGATGATCCAGCCTAGCACAACAAGGAGACATATCAACACCCACAATTGCAAGGTCATCTACATCATCACTAAATTTCTTCAAGTCCTCAACTCGCAAAGAGTATAAAGAAATATCGTGAAGTTCGAGAACAAGGTTGGCGAGACGATCTAAAAAGAAGGTTTGGGTAGAGGTTGCCTTAATAATCAGCCGGTAAAGTATATGCGGGAATCGAGCTAGGAGATGCTCGATACTTTCCTGACTAGAAGAGGATATCTGAAAGCCCCTCCAAGAAACAAGATCTCCACTTGGATTGAAGAAAGTTCTAGCGGGAGCCACTTTAGAAGAAGCATAGAGTTAATCGAGACAAAGGATGAAGAAGCAAGGGTTTGTTGTGCTGCTGATTACTCCTCGAAGCCTAGGTCATCCAGAGGATAACCGAGGTCACTATACGGTAAGGTGGTAACACCCGAATGGAGAGCATCAAATAAAACAAGTGCCTCAACGAAAAAAAATTAAGAAAACAAAGATTGATCAGGATTTGGAAAGATTTACAGAAGATTTTCCAATATGTCCAAGGAAGAGCCCTGCTAGGGTTTTCCTCCCTAGGGTTTAACCCTTAGGGTTTGGTTCCTTAAGGGTTCCCTCTTCTAGGTCCCTTGTCTTCAAGACCTGTAAAGTGGAGTCTCGCAAAATCATTCAAAAGCTTGAAGTATTCTTGCACGATCGTCTCTTTTGAAATGCGACTCTCGCGCAGGGGGAAAATGTGGGCCCAAGTATAAATTTAGGGTTCACGTGACCTAATTGAATTAGATACACAATTAGGGTTCCAAGGTCTCATTAAATGTACAAATTAGGGTTCACATAACCTAATTGAATGAAGACAAAAATGTCAGAAATAAATATGCTAGACCCGGGAGAAGCCTCCATGTGTCCTGAGGCAGAAGGCTTGTGGAGGCGGCTCTTTTTGGGAATTGATTGAGGGATTGGATTGGTGGCTAGAAGGACAGGACGATCTGGGCATTACTCTGATGATTAAAAGGGTATTTTTGGAATTTTCTTGAAAGCATGTGCCTGACACATGACTACTTTCCAGAAAACCCTATAAATACTCCTTCCATTCCATTAGGAAGGAGACCTCTCTTCAGACTCAGGACTTGGACTCTTGGAAGATCAAAGGGCTCTTTTGGTGACTTAAGTCTTGGATATTCTACCTAAAAGCACTAAAAAGGGTTTGGACATCCTCTCAACTCGAAGGACTCAAGAAGACTCTTGGAATCACTGCTACCCTAACACGGTTCCCGGATTCTAGGAGTTCTGTCACGCGTCGTTGAAGTAATCGCCCACTGTCGTTCTCCCTTCTTCAATCAATTAATCAATTTTGTGCTCTTCGTGAATTTTTCTCCTTCTCAGCCAACACGAAACTCTAACTGACAAGACACGATTTCCTTGCCCACACACCTTTTAAGTACATGAATTACCCATATCAATTTTTTGTTCAAGTTGTTCTGTACCTTTCTAAACTTTCATAGCATGCATGCCTTACACATTTTATAGGATTGCCTCGTTTTTAGAATGGAAGTTGTAGTCTTTCATTTTATGCATAACTATTTTATGAGAGAAATATATATAGTTTAGTGGCTTAAATATTTTTATTTTTCATGTGATTTGATAAAAAAAAATGGAGGAATGTTACACACTTTCACTATGTTTGTTAGTTTTGGATAGAAATAAAAAAAAACTTAAATTAGGATGAAAAAAAAAGTAATAATAAACTTATAATTCCTTTTTAATGTTGTTGTAAGTTTATATAAGGAAAAAACAGTAATTTTAAAATAGATTTTCACTTAATTTTTATATTAAATCTTCTTATATTTGTATATAATGAGTGATTTAGAGACAACAAGAGATTTATTATTAAATGAACTATTTTATAGTCAAGGTGTAAATAACAAAAAATTATTAAAATTAATAATAATTATGGTTTACTAAAATAATAAAAATTGAAGAGTTTTTGGGTTTTCCCGCTCTTTATTTTTTCCCATTTCCCCACCTTTTTTTATGTTTTCATTTGCCCTTACAAATGTATATATAGATATTAGCGTGACAAAAAATTTGTCTAAATTTATTTAGTAAGACTTTTATGCGCATAGAACAGAAAATGTTTTTTTCTTCTGCTGACTTCTACAAATTAAGATGATATCCAATTTAATATCAAATTAGGTCTACCTCAGCAAAGGGGTAACATAAAGTTAATATTCATAATTTTAAATTGATTACGTTTCTTTTTTGCAATCAGTTGGTTACATTTCTACTAAATTATTCTCCTCTCTTATAATTTTAATTTTAAAAATATGTTGACTCAGTCATAAAATATATTTTTTTTCTTTTTATTTTAAAATTAAAGATATAATTTGATTTTTAAGCTCAAGCGAAATAGTCTCTTATAAATCTTACAACATTTAAGTTGTGAGACTTTCAACTCAGAGAATGGCTTGGAATCTCATCAAAAGCTAAGCATGGTGGGAAGTAAATTGGGATTAGAAGTGCATGTGTTGTTTGATGGTAAAAAAAAAAATAGAATCAACAAGTCAAGTAAAAATGTTCATAAATTTTATTTTATTTTGGTTAAAGTGGCTTATACTTTTCATTTTTTTGTGTGTAGGTTTTTATTTTGATGTGTTTGAAAATTTATTTGGACTATAGAAAGTCTTCAGTATATAATCAAAATAATTTCTTTGTGGGCATGAAAAATTAAAATATTGTGATCAATTTAATACGTTAATTAAATAATACATTCCTAATTTAAATAACAGATTTAATTGTAATGAAATAGAACTTGGATTCAATAGGTTAACCAAACGAATGAAATTGTTTTGATTTGATTTTGAAAATCAATGAATTATAGTACCATAGAGTTACAATTCAAACTGAATTCAAAAACTAAGAATCATCTGCATGTTCTTATATATATATATATATATATATATATATATATATATATATATATATATAAACAGACATATTCTATCTAAGTCTGGATAACACATAGCGAGACATGTAAGGACCGAGAAATTTTATACGATTATATATGTATATTTTTATGAATAAATTTTTTTTAAGCATATAAGTGATTATGTGAATTAAGTGAGTTAGTTAATTTAATTATTTTAAGTTAACTAAGATGAATACTTAATCAATTTGATTAAGGAAGAGTAAGATAAGTTATGTTGATAATTAACATAACTTGAATGTTAACCTTGAATGGTAAATTAAAAAGATTTATAATCTTTAAGTGATTAAATTGATATGACTAATATAAAGTAATTATATGATTATGTAATAACTTATTAAGCCAATTAGGGCTAATTAAGTTAATGAATTAATGAAACAATAAGGAAAGTCAAGAAATAAGTATATTAAATTATTTAACAATATATGAAACACTTTGTGTCATATATTGAATATGTGATTAAATATAAAGAATAATTATTTATCAATGATGATAAATATGTTATGATATATGTATGAGATGTATGTGACTAAATAAATATATATATTATAGATGTGTATATATATTTATTTATTATATATAGTGAATAAAAAAAAAGCTTTATAACCTAATATTATATATTAGGAATGCGGATTAAATAACCCAAGTGTTGTAGTATTGAAGAATTTTAGTATTTAAAATATATACTAACCTAAGAGATTTATTTTATTATCTTATTTTATTATTTATTTTACACCTAATTAAAGAAATTCTAATTGGGTTATAGAATTAAATGTCCATGAGTAATTATTTAAATTCCAAATGAGTGGAATAGAAACCCTAATTAAATAATTAGGGTAAGATAAAATTTTGATATTGGACCCTTAGTATTTTACATGGCCCAAACTAATTAATTAGAGAGCCCAAATCAATTAAAGAGAATGGCCCAAGCTTAGCCCAACAAATTGGGGAAATTCTAGAACCCAAATTAAGTAATAAAAAGGGTTAATTACATATTTTAGTACATTTTAGAAATAATCACAATAATGGTGCATAGATAAAATAATTATAAAAGTAATACTTTTTTTCATATTTATTTACAAAATTAATACATTTGAGTATCCTTTAATCGTGGCCCACGATTATCTCCCTTATCTCTTCCCGTTAATCGTAGCACACTTTTCTTTTCCCTCTCTCTTACTTTCCTCTTTCATCTCTGAAAACTCTATTCCTGTTAACAATTTCATCTCTCTTACTTTCCTCTTTCATCTCTTCTTTTTTTAGTTAATGATTTATAGAGCATATAAATCTTCAATTTTTCATTGAAGGCAATATAAGATACATGGACAAGGGCTCTGTAAATAGGGTAGGAAGGCAAAACAAGAGGTGGATAAGTATCATTCAACATCCTCCCTATCTAAGGGATTTCCATACAAAGTATACATGTTCCATCGTTTCTAAATCATGATCACGGATAATTGGATCGCTACATAATTAGTATTTAGACGGATAATGTTTATACGCAACCACTTTTTAAAGGTAAGGATCGGTAGGTTCATCACGCACTATTTATACTATGGTGAAACAAGACCACCATGGATTAGTCTTGGAGTTGCAATTTAGGTCCAAATAGCATTTGGGAATGCTTACAATTTCCCCTTTACTCTCATTCTCTCAAATCATGTCTTTGATGCAGTTACTGCAAATATGTTGACAACTAACCCAATACCCAAAGACATCTCTCTACCCACCATCCGACGCGGGTGTAGACCTCCGCTAAATCGGCAAATTCAATCTGAGGAGGTTGACGCACAGCAGCAGATTCCACATGTAAAGGGTAGCGAGAATTCGATAACAAAAGTGATAAGTAGTGGGGATAGCAAAAGTAGTATTCTGCAGTGGAGGAAGCAATCGATAAGTAGTATTAGTAATCTGAAAATGCGATTTTTTTCATAGTGCAGTTGGTAGCCAAACATTCATACCAAAGTAACCAATTCAGTGTTATTAGGTTACCAATTTATTATAAATGTAATGCAGTTGGTAGCCAAATCTTCATGCAGTGGGTAGCCAAACCTTCATACCAAGGTAACCAATTCAGTTTTATTAAGTTACCAATTTATTTTGAATGTGATGCAGTTGGTAGCCAAACCTTCATGCAGTTGGTTACCAAACCTTCAGACCAAGGTAACCAATTCATCTGCGGTGTGGAGGTAGATTGGCTACCTTGGTATAAAGATTTGGTTATCTTAGTATAAAAGTTTGGTTACCTGATGCGAAGGTTTTGTTATCAACATTACATTACATCGTCACTCTCTTATCTCTCTCTTTTCTACGGTGTTCTTATTTTCTTTTGGACATGAAATTGGAATTGGAATTTTTCGGACATGAAGAAACTGTGAGGGAGATGAATATTTATATTTGAATATTTGAATTTGAATTATTATTTTGAATTTGAATTTATTTTTGTTGTTAGATCCCAGATATTTGAATTTGAACTATTAATTATGATAGTTATTTCTCCTTGATTTTAGGTTCCTTATTAATGTGAATTGCGTTATTTTTGTAATTATTTTGTGGATGCACTAATAGTGTAATTACTTACTAATTGTTGTATATTATTGTAAAGAACCCTAAAAAAATGCAAAAATGGGCTAAAAGGAGAGAGTAGTGGGCAGATTGCATGTGTAGAGATTTTTAGCATGTGGTTAATTCATTTTTGCAAGATTTCTCCCACCAACTACAAGCTTATGTGTTACTCCCTCCGTCCCTAATTATTTGATGTTTTAGAGGTGCCTTCTGAAAAAAAAGCTTAATTAAGATGCGGAATATTCCGTCGGACCTAAACTATTCGATCAAAAATATATTATTTTACGAAAAATATTAAATCGAGAAATTGATTACGTATATATTAAAGTCGAAGATAAGATCCGTCAAGAATCCCGTCGGATATTTATTATCTTCGATGAAAGTATCTCCGACGAATTTTCGTCGAACATAAATTATCTTCGACAAAATATATAGAACGAAACTTTCCGTCGAGTATAATAGACCCTATTTCTGACGGACATATTCCCTCGGAATTATCCTATTTCCGACTAAAAACTAAAATAGTCTGGTATTTATTAAAATTGACTAATTATTAACTTCGACGAAATTTGCGTTGGAGATACCGTAGTTACGACGGATATGTTCCGTTGAAGTTAACGTATTTTCGACTGAAAATTAGAATATTTTGACATTTATTAAAAATTGGTTATTTGTTAACTCAGGGAATTCAAAATCGAGAATACCTTATTAAAATCGGAATTAACTATTTTTTTTAAATACAAATTTTAAAAGTTCAGTTTCCAGGTGTTTAAACCCATTCATGTACCTGTAACCTGTCACAACCCAATTCACAGTAATATAAACCTATATCTCACATTCAAATATGCAACGTAGCACCAAAACGTAATCTTCAACTCATTATCATTCACATTCACATTCAAATATCCACCAAAACGTATTATAAGTTAACCAATTACAAATATAAGCTAATGTTCCATAAATGTTAAACAATATAATTTACAATACTTGTACAGACGTAATTAGAGAATACAATATATACAAAAGTTCTACAATAACATGAATACAAATGAACTATAAACTAGTAAAAATATCATCATCGGACGGAGGTGAACGATGCTGCTCTGGTGTATGGAAATCAACATCGTGCTCCTGCTCTAGTGTATACAAGTCATCGACTCTAAATTTGTACCCATTCACGTTGCAACCAGGAAAAGAACTAACAACTTTGTAAGGTCCTTGGATGACATCTATAAAACTCTCATAAATATTCTCTGCTTCAACCCTTTTCTTAAACCACTGTTGGAAATTAGCATTAGTGAATGTTTCCAATTTTGCTACAGTAAAAGTTGGGTTAGATAACAACTTGTAAAAGGCAGTAGCTGTATCATTTGGCACTTGCTTCGCACTGCTTGAAGAAGGTTCATATTCAACCCAATCAATAGTAGTAGGGCCATAAGCATCGACCAACATCTAAATTGGATCATAGTTTTCGACGTATGAATCCCGTGGAATTGGTTGTTCCACAATATTTTCAATCACTTCTGATTCCCCGTGATGAGTCCATACGAAGTACCCATCCACAAATCCACGAGAAAATAAGTCGAATTTAATCCCGTCGACTTTCTTCCAAATCAGATTTTTACACTTGACACACGGGCATCGCATCTTCCCGTTCGGATCATCCGTATGTTCTAGTGCTTTGTTCAAGAAATCTAAAACCCCAACACGATAAGCTGAGACTAATCCCCTCCCATCACTGGGTATCCTACGGTACATCCAACTCCGATCAACTGTGTATAAATCTGTACTATTATCTACAACTGCTATGTCGAAACATGCATACAAGAAAGAGTACATATATGTAGGGAGAGTATTATTGCATTTATTGAAAATTGTAGCAAACTAAGCAAATGCTACTTAGTTTATTTTGCCAATGATAAACTAAGTAAGTGGTACTTAGTTTATGAGAATTGTTATTTGGGATCTATAGAGACTACTTGTTGACATTCACTCCTAACTACTTAGTTTATTTTGCCCGATGATGATAAACTAAGTAAGTGATACTTAGTTTATGAAAATTGTTATTTGGAATCTATAGAGACTACTTATTAGATATTTACTCATACTTAGTTTATTATTATATATTTTTATTTTAATTTGTAGTATATTATATAATTGGCTTATTTATTTATTAAATTAAATTAAATTAAATCATTTTATTTTATTTTATTTATTAAACTAAATTAAATTAAATTTTTATTACTTTTTATTTTATTTTGTATTATATTATATAAGTTCTAATTTAATTTAATTTAATTTGATTTCATAATTAAAATTATTTTATTTTATTTTATCTTGTATTATATTATATAATTTTTAATTTTTTTATTAAATTAAATTAAATTTGTTTAATTTAATTTATTTTAAATTTAATTTAATTTAATTTAAATTATTTAAATTAAATTTATTTTATTTTATTTTATTATTTTATTTTATTTTTTATTGAATTAAATTTTATTTATTAAATTAAATCAATTTTTTTATTTTATTCAAATTAATTTAATTTATTATTTTATTTTATTTTACTTTATTTTGTATTATATTATGTTATTTATTTTATTTTTAAAATTTATTTTATTTAATAAACTAAATTAAATTATATTTATTTTATTTTATTTTAGTAGTAAGAAACTACGTAAATGGTACTTAGTTTATGATTTATTAATATTGGGAAACTAATTACTAATACAATATATGCAGGGCCCACAAATATTCTTCAATTTCATAATTCTGACAGAATTTCTGTCATAAATTTAGTCAGAAATAGCAAATATATCAAGATTAAAAACAGTCCTAAAATCAGTTTCATTATGATAAGGAACCCAAATTTGATATGTTATACACTTCATAATATCAATATTCTGCAATTTCCAAATTCCAAATAATATGCAGTTAAATAATATGCAGTCCACAAACCCAATATCAAAATTCCAATTTCAAAGAATATAAACAAGAAGAATAGGACCCAAATTTGATTTCGAGATCACTCCCAATTTCAACAACAGGGACCCAAATTTTCAACCCACAAATTCACAAAGAACAACATATTATCCAAATTGGGTTAATCTCATATTCAAACTCAAACTAAACCTAAAACAAATTAAGCCACAAATTTCACAATTTGCAACAAATTAACCCTAAAAATCTAATACTTGGCAGAAAACTAACCTTGAAATTAAATTAATGTGCAAACTAACAAGCGGTGGTGCTTGGTGGTGGTGGCTGGTGGTGGCCAGGCGATGATGGTGGTTCAACCAAGCCGGTCTTTGGTGGCGTCTATTGGTGGTGGAACCGATCGACAATGATGGTGGTGGTGGCGATTACATGGTGGTGGTGGAATTGAAGGTGATGGTGGTGCAATGACAGGATGGTGGTGGTGGCGATGCGTGGTGGTGGTGGTGGCGGCGATGGTGGTGGTGGAGATGAGGCGGTGAGAGAAGTGAGACTGAGAGAGAATCAAGTGAGAGATCGCATAAAGTGAGAGAGAAATGAGAGAGAGAGAAAGAGAAATAAGAGCAAAGTGAGAGAAATGAGGGGCGGCTGGAAGACGTACTGATTAATTAGGTTTTAGGATTATTTTCGTCGGACTGTCCGTCGTACTTACCTTCGTCGTAATTAAGGTATCTTCGACTGAATAGTCCGTCAAAATAAACAATATTCATTCGAAAATAAGGTTCGTGCTGGCGGGAACATGGGCGCCAATAGGATACATATATTTTAAATTAACATCCGTCCAAAAAAGTAGTTTTGATGACATATCTTCGATTGAATAATCCTTGAAATACATATTATCTTCGAGGAATGTGTCCGTCGACGTAGCTCAAAATCGAAATTAGCGGTTTTTTCTTGTAGTGGACACACGCAATTAAGATAATGATTAGAAAGTATTAAATCTGATTACTCGATTGTGTATAATACCCTTAAATCTTTTGTTGGGATAAGGAGAGTTTTGTTGGGATAAGGAGAGAGAAAAAGTTTAAAGTATCAAAAAAATAGGCAGAGTAATGAGGGATAATTTTAGAAAAATTGTCATTAATTCTCCTAGATTTGGACAAACGTCAAATAATTAGGGACAAATAAAAAACTCTAAAACGTCAAATAATTAGGCACGGAGGGAGTAACATATTATTTAACCACCTTATATTAACTAGATATACAAGCAACTTCAAGATTAGAGAGAGAAACGGGGAGATTACATTGGGAGATTTGTGTATACTTATATAAGCTATATGTTTATATTTTTACTACTATAAATAACCCTCTCTCATTTGCAAATAAAAGTTTTAATTTATTTTCCTAAGTTCCTAAAAGAGAAAAAAGATTATAGAGAGAAATAAAGGAAGATGGGCGACCATGCCTTAAGGAAGAGAGAGTGAGTTTTTGTAAATCATCAAATTCATAGCAAGCCTTAGAAGAAGAAGAAGAAGAAGAAGAAGAAGAAGAAGAAGAAGAAGAAGAAGATCTACACAAGGTATAAATTAAAAATCCTTAACTAGTTTATGTAATTTATTTTAGTTGTTTTAAATCAAAATTTGGATTTATGATTCTAAACTCAAAAACATTATATCTACATATTAATGAGTATTTTATGTTTAGATCTAACCATTTTGAGTGTTTATATTTTTATTAAAAGGTAGAAAAGAAAAATATGTTTTCTAGTTTAGAAAATCCTAATCTTTCTCTACTTTAAAAATCCATCATTTTAAATCCATGACTTCTTTTTTGTGATCCGTAAAGAGAGGGTACTAGATATGTAAGTTAAATGTTAAATACAAATTGTAGCACTAAACAATGTTGATTTTACAAGCCTTGACAGCCATTTTAGTACAAACAGTCCAGTTAAAAGAAAAAATGTTAAAGGGCAGTTTCTGGCCTTTTTTACAGGGGCATTTTTGTCATTTTTTTTAACTTTAAAAATTCTGTAAAATTTTGGTAGGATAGTATGATGAGTTATCTAGATCCAGTCCAAAGATGGTTATTTTTGGATGTGTAGAATGAGAGTTATGAATTTTACAAGGAATGACTATTTTAAAAGTAAAACAAAATAACTTTTTCTGTGTAACTCCAAATATTGTGAAATTTTTACTGGAAGTACATATACATAACAGGAATAACTCCAAAATATTTCGTAATTTTTGGACTTAAAAATTTTTCATAATAATTGTTGCAAGATCTGACTATTTTGGTCATTTTAAAAATATTAAATGAAATCCAAAAATTCCAGAAAAATTATATGTTCATCATGATACCATTTACTGATATTTTCCAGAAAATAAGAATTTTCAGAACTGTTTTAGTATTTTTCATGGATGTGTTTGAGTTATAAATAAACAAGAATAATAAGCTATATGATGTCATAAATGGCAAAAATATAATTTTATGACTTAGATTTTTTTAGGGTATTTTGGTCATTTTTAATGAGATTTTATATTTATGGAATATTAGGGTTGTTAAATAAATTAATTAGTAAAGGATAAACAATTAGAATAAATTGTTTATTAGTATAATAAATGATTAAAATATTATTAAGATTTTAATAATATTTAATTAAGATATTATTAAGTAATTAATAATATTTAGATGAGAATTAAATTAAAATATTATTAAACGATTAATAATATTAAATAATGGTTTAAAATATTATTAAATGATTTAAAATATTAGATTAGATTAAATTTAAATAATAATAATATTATTAATTGATTAAAATATTATTAAATGGTTAATAATATTTATGAATGGTTAAGATATTAAATATTGATTAAAATATTATTAATTGTAATTGGTTAAGATGTGATTAATATATGGAATATTATTAATTGATTAATAATATTATCAAGTGATTAAAATATTATTAAATAATTAATAATATTAATAAGAGATTAAAATATTATTAAATGGTTAATAATATTAGAAAGTGAATAAAATATTATTAAATGATTAATAATATTAGACAAGAGTTTAAGACAAGGGTTATATGATAATAGTATTATTAAAGAATGATAATATTCCTAATGATTAAGGTATTATTGAATGTTTGATTACATGAGTACATGTTAGATAATTTATTACAAGAATAGTATTGTTATGAGTTATAATATGTTACGTTAATTGCGAAATATTGTTGATTATAGGTCTTTCAAACGCAGCTAAGTTATATTGTGTAGCGGTAGTCAATATAACCAAGGCAAGTTTCATAACTCAAACTTGAGTTATTATTTTTCAAACATGTCAGTGGATAATTATTGATGATTATTCCGCATCTAAGATTGTTATTGAATATTTGTATGTATTGTAATTTCTTTGACATAAATTTGAATTATTATTTACCATCATGTTAAGTGGGTAATTATTTCTGATTATACCACAAATAGGATTATTATTGATCATCCACAATTAGTGCAAGTTCATTAACTCAAATTGAGCTTTAAATTTCAAAAGTGTGGTTGGTGAATAACTATTGTTGGTTATTCATATCTATAAATAAGATTGTTGATTGTAAATAGGGCAATTGATTTCTGCCTATTATTGAATAGTTTTTGAGCTAGGTCTTAGCTAATTATTTTGACGAGACAAATATTTGTTGAAACTTGATACGTTCTAGTATTTGAACTAGGTTGTTATTGAAATATCAATGCCAATTGTTTTGGCTAGATTGATATAGATATTAGATGTGCATTTCTTTAAATCCTAACCGTATTGTTGTGGTACGGACTCTTGATGTAAGACTGAGATGAACAACCTTTATATAAAAGGGAACCTTGTGGTCGGACATCTGGTTATTGCGCTATGTTTTAGTATTATGCATAATATCGGGTACAAAGGGGTTGGCCGCTCCAGGTACTTGCAGAGAGTTATAGTTTAGTTTTTATAGCTAACTTATAATTCTGGGGTTTGGTATTGTATACTGGTAATTCCCCTAAGAGTTCATGATCAAATTGTGATCACTCAACATAAAAATCTGTGTATATCCCACGTTGTTATTGTAGTATTATTATCTCTTTTTAATCAATTAAACAGTATTAAAACTTCGTAAGAGTTTTACTCCTTAATTATTGAATTTTTGTTTAGCATGAAAGTCAATAAAGTCTTATTATTGATAAACGATTTATTCAACTACTTTGAAATCAGTTGAGTATTATTGAATTCTTATCGAATCTAGACTTTAATATTCTTGATTCATATTTCTTATTGAATGCTTTAACTTGCGGAGCAAACTCGTTGCTCACCCTTGCTTAAATAAAACATTTCAGCTAATGATGAGGTATCAGGAGGGGCAGATAAGGACAAGGGCAAGGACAAAATGCCAAAGTAGTTATTATAACTTTAATTAGTATGTTAATTGTGTGTAAACCTTTTTGTATAACTGAAGGTATGTATATTATGTTAAGGTTATATAACCTGGGATATTGTATTAAGGATATTAATTAATGATATGTATAATGTTATTCATAAATGAATGGGTAGTTAGATGTTATTTATATGATGGATCGTGAGCACCAAACTCGGGGGGTTAGGTAACCTGGATTTGGGGGCGTCACATGTTGGTATCAAAGCTGTAGGATATAAACCTTAAGTGGGGGGAAACCTTAGGAATATAACCATAAGCAAGATAGAGAAAACTCATTTAGAGTTATAAGTGAGGGATTGGTTAAATGCATCAATAGTAAGATAGGTGGACACCTAGTGTTTAAGGATTGGATAATGGTGATGTACAAATTAAGATTGTTTAAAATCGATTATAGGATGCCAGGGGATGATAAAAGGGTTATGGAGAGGTTGGCAGTTGTTGCACCAATGTCATTAGCTGAGGTGCCAGCTCAGAGTTAGTCAGTTGAAGAATTTGTAAGAGAAGAACCTATAGTGAATCTGGGAACTGATCATGGCGAGATCCTGAAATGGAGCTGAATGAAGAGGAAGAAGTGGATTTTAAAAAAAAACTAAGGTGTAGTCAAAAATTAAGGTCGAAGTGGGATAAAAAGGTAGTGTGGGAATTGAAAAAGTTCAAGTATCTGTAGAAGTTTAGGAACTACGAAATAAGGTATTTCTTTTGGAAGAATTATGGAAGATGGAGAGGGCATTGCGCAAGATGACAAAAGAATGAAACGATCTGAAGACACAAGTGTGGAAAGAATCATTTGGGGAAAGTGTGTGATGGGTAAAAAGGTGTGTTTCAATTGTATTCAGGAAAGACAAGTTTCGCCAAATTGTCCTAAGCTGAAGAAATGAGGATGTTTTCATATGATGGAATGGGTCACAGGTTCAACAAGTGTCCTAGGAAGTAGACAGGTGAAAGGAGTGGATTGTAGACAGATTAAGCATGAGTAGTAGTACCTTTTGGTAGTGAGATGATGTACTAAAGATTGTAGTATCGTAAGCGATAAGTAGGTATATATATATATATATATATATATATATATATATATATATATATATATGAATGTAATCCTTGTTGTATATGAATATTAAGATAATTTTGTAAATCTAAACTTTTTGTATAAAGTTGTAGCAAGAATCCAGACTTTTATTTTTTTTAAAAAGGATAGTAATTGATTATAGTAGTATGTATTATGTACTAAAAAGTACTATTTACTATTTGAATGAATATGGATGTAATTAAATTGATATGATTATATGTTTGATTAAGTAAATAAATTTGGAGGATTAAGATAGCACTTTGTCTATCTAATAAGTTATTAATTCAGCAAGCTGAATTTGTTAATCCAACAAGCTGAATTGTTCTGAGTTTAAAGTTTTGTGTTAAATTCTTATTATACTAATAATAAGATGTAGTGTTAAGATAAAGGATTGATGTAAGTCTTTATTTAAATGTATAATGCCTCCAATAAAGGGAAGTATGAAGAAAAATATGGAAGTATAATTTTTGGATCTGAAGCATAAGGATATGACAGTAACAAAATATTTTTTCAAGTTCAACGAGTTAGCTAAATTAGCTCCACATCGAGTGGACACCGAGGAACTCAAAACGCGACTTTTTAGGAATGGATTGAAACCATTGGTACTAGGTAAGTTAGATGTGCTGCAAATCGATCCATTTTTAACTTTGTTGGAGAATGCAATTATCGCTGAGGGAGAAATTAAAGTCGTATAGAAGAGTATTCAAGAACAAGGAAAGGAGACTGAAGGAGATAATATGATAGGTGGTAGTGGAGACAGTAATTCTAACAAACGTAAGAGGAGTGATAATGTTAACTCGGGAAATAAACTAGAAAAGAGTAGGAAGAGGTGAACAATGTCCGACTTACGGGAAGAATCATCAAGGAGTTTGTTTGAAGGGTAAAGGAGTTTGTTTTAAGCGTGGTCAAGAGGACATATGACTCCTAATTATCCCAAATCCAAAGAAGATAAAAAGTTGTTTTTCGTGTGGATCATCAGATCGTCTGGTTCAGAATTGCCCAAAGAAGAATGCAAAAAAGGGAAACAACAATAAGGGAACCATCAGCGGAATAATATGGATCAAAGAATCAGCTCAGCAGGGAAGACCAACGACATTCACTTTTAGCATGACGGTTCCAGACGCAATGACTGCACAGGAGGTGGTGACAGGTAAAGATTTCGCTTAGTAATATAATTACGTGCGTATTAGTGGGTAGATATCGATGTGAGTTGTTTCCGTTTACGGATCCAAGTCATAGGTTAATATATGAATCACAAATTAGTATTGTGTTTATAAGAAGGAATTGATGATACAAATTTAAAAGATATTCAAATATAAGAAAACGGTGATTCCGAGGACGGAATTCTTATAAGGAGGGGAGAATGTAAGGACCGAGAATTTTATACAATTATATATGTATATTTTTATGAATAATTTATTTTAAGCATATAAGTGATTATGTGAATTAAGTGAGTTAGTTAATTTAATTATTTTAAGTTAACTAAGATGAATACTTAATCAATTTGATTAAGGAAGAGTAAGATAAGTTATGTTGAGAATTAACATAACTCAATGTTAACCTTGAATGGTAAATTAAAAGATTTATAATCTTTAAGTGATTAAATTGATATGACTAATATAAAGTAATTATATGATTATGTAATAACTTATTAAGCCAATTAGGGCTAATTAAGTTAATGAATTAATGGAACAATAAATAAATTCAAGAAATAAGTATATTAAATTATTTAACAATATATGAAACACTTTGTGTCATATATTGAATATGTGATTAAATGTAAAGAATAATTATTTATCAATGATGATAAATATGTTATGATATATGTATGAGATGTATGTGACTAAATAAATATATATATTATAGATGTGTATATATATATTTATTTATTATATATAGTGAATTAAAAAGAAAGCTTTATAACCTAATATTATATATTAGGAATGTAGATTAAATAACCCAAGTGTTGTAGTATTGGAGAATTTTAGTATTTAAAATATATACTAACCTAAGAGATTTATTTTATTATCTCAATTTATTATTTATTTTAAACCTAATTAAAGAAAGTCTAATTGGGTTATAGAATTAAATGTCCATGAGTAATTATTTAAATTCCAAATAAGTGGAATAGAAATCCTAATTAAATAATTAGGGTAAGATAAAATTTTGATATTGGACCCTTAATATTTTACATGGCCCTAAGTAATTACTTAGAGAGCCCAAATCAATTAAAGAGAATGGCCCAAGCTTAGCCCAACAAATTGGGAAAATTCTAGAACCCAAATTAAAAAATTAAGTAATAAAAAAATAGCAAAAATGGGCTAAAAGGAGGGAGTAGTGGGCGGATTGCATGTGTGTAGAGATTTTTAGCTTGTGGTCAATCCATTTTTGCAAGATTTCTCCCACCAACTACAAGCTTATGTGTTAGCATATTATTTAACAACCTTATATTAACTAGATATGCAAGCAACCTCAAGATTAGAGAGAGAAAATGGAAGATTACATTGGGAGATTTGTGTATACTTATATAAGTTATATGTATATATTTTTTCTACTATAAATAACCCTTCCTCATTTGCAAATAAAAGTTTTACTTCATTTTTCTAAGTTCCTAAAAGAGAGAAAATATTATAGAGAGAAATAAAAGAAGAGGGGCAGCCATGCCTTAAGAAAGAGAGAGTGAGTTTTTGTAAATCATCAAATTCCATAGCAAGCCTTAGAAGAAGAAGAAAGAAGAACATCTACACAAGGTATAAATTAAAAATCCTAAACTAGTTTATGTAATTTATTTTAGTCGTTTTAAATTAAAATTTGGATTTATGATTCTAAACTCAAAAACATTAGATCTACATATTAATGAGTATTTTATGTTTAGATCTAACCATTTTGAATGTTTATATGTTGATTAAAAGGTAGAAAAGAAATATAGGTTTTCTAGTTTAGAAAATCCTAATCTTTCTCTACTTTAAAAATCCACCATTTTAAATCTACACCTTCTTTTTGTGATCCGTAAAGAGAGGTGCTAGATATGCAAGTTAACCTGTTAAACCCAAGTGGTAGCACTAAAAATGTTAAAGGGCAATTTCTCTTGTTTTTTTTGGCAGCAGCTTAAGTCATTTTTTTATTAACTTTAAAAATTACAGAAAAATTTTGGTAGGATAGTATGATGAGTTATCTAGATCAAGTCCAAAGATGGCTATTTTTGGATGTGTAGAATGAGAGTTATGGATTTTACAAGGAAGGACTATTTTAAAAGTAAAACAAAATAACTTTTTCATGTACCTCAAATATTGTGAAATTTTCTTTGAAGTACATATACATAACAGGAATAACTCCTGAAAATTTCGTAATGGTTGGACTTAAAAATTGTTCATGATAATTGTTGCAAGATCTGACTATTTTGGTCATTTTAAAAATACTAAATGAAATCCAAAAATTCTAGAAAAATTATATTTTCATCATGATACCAATTACTGATATTTTCCAGAAAATAAGAATTTTCAGAACTATTTTCAGTAATTTTCATGGATGTGTTTGAGTTATAAATAAATAAGAATAGTAAGTTATGTGATGTCATAAATGGCAAAAATATAAATTTATGACTTAGAGACCCTAAATATGATGTGTCCAGATTTTTTTAGGCTAGTTTGGTCATTTTTGATGAGATGTTATATTTATGACATATTAGGGTTGTTAAATAAAGTAATTAGTAAAGGGTAAACAATTAGAATAAATTTTTTATTAGTATAACAAATGATTAAAATATTATTAAGAGATTAATAATATTAAATTAAGATATTATTAAGTAATTAATAATATTTAGATGAGAAATTAATTAAAATATTATTAAATAATTAATAATAATAGATAATGATTTAAAATATTATTAAATAATTAATAATATTAGATTAAAATTAAATTAAAATATTATTAAATAATTAATAATATTATATTAAATTTAAATATTATTAAATAATTAATAATATTATTAATTGATTAAAATATTATTAAATGGTTAATAATATTTATGAATTGTTAAGATATTAAATATTGATTAAAATATTATTAATTGATTAATAATATTAATAATTGGTTAAGATGTGATTAATATACGAAATATTATTAAGTGATATCCGTATGACGGCACAATCATTGGTGGACCCCACAATAGAAGTATTGTCATAGTTAAAAAATGATAGAATTATCTTTTTATAAAAATAACGGCGAAAGTTTTACCGTTAAAACTGTTGAACTACCCGGTAGTAAAAGTACAGTAATACGCGTGGTTGCATAGTAGCACACGGTATTGATTATTGATGTTTACGTAAGAAGTCACTCGGTTATACTCAATTATTGCTACTGATGGTTGTTGTATCATATCTCTCATATTATTGATTTAATTATTGTCACAGTATCATCTGCATAATATGTTATATTATTAAATCAATAATTGAGACGCAGTTATTCATATTATTATTTGCAATATTGATAATGTCTAGAAGTTCTGTTAAGGAGAGGTTTGGTCACCTAATTGCGCGCCAATAAGGAGAAATTCTTATCGGAAAGCCCCTTCTTTCCTGGGAACGACCTGGTTGTTAAATATTGTGAGTTATAATATTAATGATAAATAAGTTCGTGTTGATTAAAGATGAAATTGATAGTTTCATTGTGTTGGAATTATTAGTGTTAGTGAATATCGATATTTAATTCGATAATAATTGATGTCTGGAGGTTATATTGACCAATCGGGTAATTAACCTTAGGATAAATGAAACAATTAATTGCTATTAATTCACATGCTTATAACTATTTGTTCACATGTGTGTACTATTGATTCACATTCATTTACTATTAGGGGAGTTAGTGCAAGATTGATAATACTTGCATGACTAAGTTAAAAATGGAGGTATAGATGAAGGTACTATACTGTAATTTATATTTTCACATGTCTAGAAGTATTGAGTCACATGATTTACTATTAGGGGAGGTGGTGCAAGTTTTATAATACTTGCGGGACTAAATTAAAAAGGAAGAAAAAGAGGAAGGTATTATACTATAATTTTTTGAGCCCCAAAACGTGCAATTATTGAAACTATATTTTCCTATAAATAGAAGCTCATTCTTCCTTCATTTCTCACCAATTCACTAAAGCTATAGAGCAATTATTATAGAGAGAAATTATAGAGAGAAAGAAGAAGAGAAGACTGCTACCTCTCTACTCTAGTATCCAGTTTCTTTCTAAGGTAAGGGGTATTATTTCTTTCGTATTCATAAAGAGAGATATTGTTATTCCATTCCTTATTATTATGTTGGAATAACCTGTCTATGCGAAGTACCACATACATGGTGAAATTCTTCTGTTATTCCATTCTTTATTATTATGTTGTAATAACTGCTTATCTGAAGTCCGCATACATAGTGAAATTCTTCATTATTCCATTCTTTATTATTACATTGGAATATCTTGTTTGTCTGCGAATTACGCATGACCGGTTCCATTCTTTATTATTCTGCTTGGAATATCCTCGCCTATGCGTATTACGTATGACCTGGTTCCATTATTTATTATTCTGTTGGAATAACCTGTCTGTGCGGTCTATCGCATGCCTGGTGATTTCTGTTGTTATTCCATTCTTTATTATTCTGTTGGAAGATCTTATCTGTACGGATTACGCATGACCTGGTTCCATTCTTTATTATTCTGTTGGAATAACCTGTCTATGTGGATTACCACATGTATGGTGAATTCTTCTATTATTCCATTCTTTATTATTCTGTTGGAATAACCTGTCTATGTGGATTACCACATGCATGGTGAATGACCCTTCGTATTCATTTCTTATTTAATTATGGAAATGATCTGTCTGCGTGGATTACCGCATGGCGGGTGAAAATCCATTTACAGTTTTATATATTCTATGATACTCATTTGGTTAAAGTTTTGGCTTCTATACTCCATGAAATTAGTGGAATATCCTTGATATTTGCGCTTCATCCAGTATCTTTTCATGGAAATATTCTTCTGAGCATTCTTGAATTTTACTCCACAAAGAAGTATCATGTTGACAATTTGGACGTTATTGATTTCTGGATAAAGTAAATTATAAACCTTTAAAATTTATCCTTGAACTTGTTTTATTGAATAATTATGTCATTGTCATCATCCTCATACTTATATTGTGAGGAAAGTCATCTTTGGCTTATGTGCATAGATGGACTTGGTATGATTATGATCAGAGATTATTCGGTATAATCATGACCGTAATGTTACGAATGATGTGGTAAAAGTCCTCATTGGCCTGTAGTTCATTAATGGACAGTTGTTGGTATGATTATGACTAGGGATTATTCGGTATAATCATGACCATTGATGATTACATGAATATCATTGGTCGTGGTGCAGGGATGATGTGGTTTATTTATTAAGCTGAGTCTCAGCGATAAAAGTTGATGAAAATCTTTTTAAATTATAGATATAGTAGATTTTATGCTCTACTTGACTCTTCTAATGGATTGCTTATTTCGCCGCAGTTGTTGATCTAAAACTTGTTGTCTATTATATTCTGTCAGTTGTTATACTGTTAAAGACTAATGATAAATTATTCTGGATTATCTTAGTCATAATATTTCTTACTAGGCTAGTTGAGCTCACCCTTTTGCTTTCATTGTTCTCTTCAAGAAATGAGAACGTAGCAGGGACTAGTCGGGGAACACAGTGACGATCCAGATGATAGCATTAGTAGTCCTCACTATTTTATGAAATAGTGTGATAATAAATGTATTAAGGACTTATTTTAAGTTTAAATACTGTCTAAAAGACAATATTTGTATTAAAACTCATAACTCATGTTGTATATTTAAGGTTGTATTTGTATTCTGTACCATGTATTTGGTGACTCAGAATAGGTGATGTATACCTATTTTGGGGGCGTCACAGCGCAGCCTTGTGTGGGCCCCATAACGGAAAGCGATTGGATGAAGAAAATGACAAGTATAAGTTATTTATAAATAACAGCGTAGTTGTTACCGTTAATATTGTTGAAATACTCGGTGGTTAAAACACAAGAAGACACCAGTATTGCACCAATTATTGATTCTTACGTAAGAAGGCACTACTCAATAATTGTTACAGTAATTATTGTTCAATATTTTATTCTATTGATTCAATAATTGCTACGTTGATATTTTATATTATTGTTTTTTCAATAATTGTCACTACACAGTATTTTTCATTATCAGATCAATAATTCATATTATTTGAATAATATTATTAGATAGCATTATTGGCAATGTCTAGAAAATTCTGTCTAATGAGAGGTTTGGTCACCTAATTGCGCGCCAGTAAGGAGAAATCCTTATGGGAAAGCCCCCTCTTTCCTAGGAACGGTCTGGTTGTCAGTATTGTGTTTCTGTAATATTATTTGTGAATAATTAATTATTGATTTATATGATAAGGAAAATATTCATTTTATGTGGATATAGATGGAGAAAATTTTTAATGTGACAATTATTGAAAATTGATATTTTATCTTTTCTGATAAAATAATTCATTTAAATATATTATTATATTATAATAATATAATAATGGTGATATTTTACAATGAATGTGTGATATATGAATATATGAGGAGGAAGAGTATTTTTGTTACAAAAAATATTTAAAACATGTTTTTCGTGTTTGTGGAACCCCATTTCTTGACTGAAATTTGATTATAGCCTGTAAAATCGTCCGTATGTGGATTTCGGTCAATGTCTGTTTGGAATTTTGAAAAAATTTAAAACTACAAAGTTGTAGAGAATTTAATTTCCTATGGAATGGACATAAGATTCGAATTTTTCTGATAAAAGGGCTATTTATTATGAATTATTGAAGTTCTAAAGTTCTAGAATAATTGATTTTTGAAGTTTTAGTTATTTTTCAAAAGAAAAATGTTTTTAACAAGTTGGTGGGACCCACTAGCATGGAAAATGAGCTGAGATCAGTTGTCTAAGGTGGGCGTGAAAATTTTATATATATATAAATATTAATATTTTATTAAATTTTTTACTTTGGTGTTCTAAGCATTTTCCTATAAATATGGTGCTTAGGTTAGAATTGAAAATCACACCGAAACTAAAGATTTCTCTCTATATTATCGAAATGCGTATTCTTGTGAGTATTTTGATACTTTGAGTGTTCTTTATCTACGGTGCAAGTTTCTTCAAAGACTATGTCCAAATATTCCAAATCGTAATCTTTGTCTTTTGGAGGTAAGAGATGTTATTTTTTTTATAAATGATATTATTTCTTTCAATATCATTATGCCGAAATATTGGTAAGATTTTTCTTGTGAAATTCTTGTCTTTTAGTGTCGGGGTTACTATTCACGTATACGACACTATTCACAGAAAAATTAAATTTTTATTTGTTGTCTAAAATATCTATTATGG
Source organism: Panax ginseng (assembly GCA_020205605.1). Classification (NCBI taxonomy): domain Eukaryota; kingdom Viridiplantae; phylum Streptophyta; class Magnoliopsida; order Apiales; family Araliaceae; genus Panax; species Panax ginseng. The sequence goes on along the minus strand of CM035130.1, from coordinate 24,254,230 downwards.
ATACTAGCTTTGATTGTATCCATGTTTTGATCATTCTTGAATTTTACTCCACTATGGTTATTTATGAAGTATTTTTGAACTTGGACTGTTTAAAGTACAAATCGTTAATATTTGTTCTTTTATTTCACTGGATTCATTTTCTTTAAAATATTTTTTCATCATCCTCAGTCCTAAATGATGATATTACTGAATATCTTTGGCCTGTAGTGCAAAGATGGTTGATTTTCTTATGAATATCTTTGGCCCGTAGTGCAAAGATGTACAGGTGTTGAGATGAACATGACCAACTGATGAATATCTTTGGCCTGTAGTGCAAAGATGAATATTTGATTTAAGATGTATATTAATTGATGTTACAGGGATAAAATATTGATGATGAATTTTTAAAATCATAGAAGATAGTAGATTTCATTCTCTACGTAATTCTTCTAATGAATTGTTATTTTCGTTGCAAATATTGATTTAAAACTTGTTGTCTATTGTATTCTATCAGATTTTTCCCTGTTGAAAACTAATGATAATTTGTTCTATATTATCTTAGATATAATATTCTTTACTGGGCTAGTTGAGCTCACCCTTTTCCTTTTTGTTCCATTTTTCTTCTCAGGAGGCGAGAATGTAGCAAGTACTAGTCGGGGTATGGAATGATGGTTCTAGAAGTTGTCTTAGTAGTCCTCACTATTTTGTAAAATAGTGTATCAATAATTGTAATGAGGACTTATTTGAGTGTGGATATTGTCTAGATGACAATATTTGTATTTAAACTCATAGTTTATGTGTTTTCGTATTTTGCACGACAATTGTATTAATAAAGTTGTAGTTGTTTCTGTACCATGTATTTGGCGACTCAGAATGGGTGTTGTATACCTATTTTGGGGGCGTCACACCGAGTGTTATACTTTATCATCAAAAGTAATCGAGGCACCTGCCTATAAGTCCTCAGATCATAAAGTTGTACTTTCAACTTCAAAAGTAATCGAGGCACCTGACTAGCAGCCCTCGGATAATAAAGTTATACTTTCAACTTCAAAAGTAATCGAGGCACCTGACTAGCAGCCCTCGAATCATAAAATTATATTTTCAACTTCAAAAGTAATCGAGGCACCTGAATAGCAGCCCTCAGATCAAAAAGTTATACCTTCAACTTCAAAAGTAATCGAGGCACCTGACTAGCAGCCCTCGAATCACAAAGTTATACTTTAAACTTCAAAAGTAATCGAGGCACCTGACTATCAACCCTCAAAAGTTACACTTTCAACTTCAAAAGTGATTGAGGCACATGAGTATAAGTCCTCAACCTTGAAAAAGTTACACTTTATCTCTAAAAGTGGCGAACGTTATGCTTTCTCCGTCAAAAGCAAGATTTATTATCTGAAACGTTATGCTAAAAACAACTTGATTATCAATAAATTGTCAAACTTTCACTTATACTTGATGAAAAAATATAGAGTCAAGTGTTGGTTTGCATGAGATTGAAAAAAAAACACGTCTTTTCTTTAAATTCATGTTTATTCTTTCAATGCCTATTGTTGTCATGGAGTATTAATTTTAATAACTTGAAATTCAATGATAAATATTGAGTTTTAGGGAATCATTCAAATTAAAAGAAATCAATAAGGATAAAGAAACTCTATTTTGATAAATGAAATATATGTAAATGAGTTTTCTGATACAAGAAATGGCCATATCTAAAGGTCATGACATATCAAACTGAAGTGGGGGCATAGCTAAAGCTTTCAAGTCAGCAATGCTCCGAATATTGAGATTTGCAGCTTTTAGCTCCCTAATATATCGGGTAGTGGATTCTAAGTCCAAGTCGAACTCTACATCCCAAGTTGGGTCTTTAGATCTCGAGATTTGGATCTTCAATTTGTTTGCGGCTTCAAGAGCTCAAAATTTGTACCGAAAAAGAGTCATCTTTACACTTACGTACAACGACCTCCGAACATAGTGCAACATGATTAAAATTTGACTTAAGATGATCCAGCCTAGCACAACAAGGAGACATATCAACACCCACAATTGCAAGGTCATCTACATCATCACTAAATTTCTTCAAGTCCTCAACTCGCAAAGAGTATAAAGAAATATCGTGAAGTTCGAGAACAAGGTTGGCGAGACGATCTAAAAAGAAGGTTTGGGTAGAGGTTGCCTTAATAATCAGCCGGTAAAGTATATGCGGGAATCGAGCTAGGAGATGCTCGATACTTTCCTGACTAGAAGAGGATATCTGAAAGCCCCTCCAAGAAACAAGATCTCCACTTGGATTGAAGAAAGTTCTAGCGGGAGCCACTTTAGAAGAAGCATAGAGTTAATCGAGACAAAGGATGAAGAAGCAAGGGTTTGTTGTGCTGCTGATTACTCCTCGAAGCCTAGGTCATCCAGAGGATAACCGAGGTCACTATACGGTAAGGTGGTAACACCCGAATGGAGAGCATCAAATAAAACAAGTGCCTCAACGAAAAAAAATTAAGAAAACAAAGATTGATCAGGATTTGGAAAGATTTACGTAAGATTTTCCAATATGTCCAAGGAAGAGCCTGCTAGGTTTTTCTCCTGTGGTTTAACCCTTAGGGTTTGGTTCCTTAAGGGTTCCTCTTCTAGGTCCCTTGTCTTCAAGACACAGAAAGTGGAGTCTCGCAAAATCATTCAAAAGCTTGAAGTATTCTTGCGCACGATCGTCTCTTTTGAAATGCGACTCTCGCGCAGGGGGAAAATGTGGGCCCAAGTATAAATTTAGGGTTCACGTGACCTAATTGAATTAGATACACAATTAGGGTTCCAAGGTCTCATTAAATGTACAAATTAGGGTTCACATAACCTAATTGAATGAAGACAAAATGTCGAAAATAAATATGCTAGACCCGGGAGAAGCCTCCATGTGTCCTGAGGCAGAAGGCTTGTGGAGGCGGCTCTTTTTGGGAATTGATTGAGGGATTGGATTGGTGGCTAGAAGGACAGGACGATCTGGGCATTACTCTGATGATTAAAAGGGTATTTTTGGAATTTTCTTGAAAGCATGTGCCCGACACACTACTACTTTCCGTAAAACCCTATAAATACTCCTTCCATTCCATTAGGAAGGAGACCTCTTCTTGCACTCGGGACTTGGACTCTTGGAAGATCAAAGGGCTCTTTTGGTGACTTAAGTCTTGGATATTCTACCTAAAAGCACTAAAAGGGTTTGGACATCCTCTCAACTCAAGGACTCAAGAAGACTCTTGGAATCATCACTACCCTAACACGGTTCCCCTGATTCTAGGAGTTCATCACATCGCCGTCGTTGAAGTAATCGCCACCGTCGTTTCTCCTTCTTCAATCAATTAATCAATTTTGTGCTCTTTCGTGAATTTTTCTCCTTCTCAGCCAACACGAAACTCTAACTGACAAGACACGATTTCCTTGCCCACACACCTTTTAAGTACATGAATTACCCATATCAATTTTTTGTTCAAGTTGTTCTGTACCTTTCTAAACTTTCATAGCATGCATGCCTTACACATTTTATAGGATTGCCTCGTTTTTAGAATGGAAGTTGTAGTCTTTCATTTTATGCATAACTATTTTATGAGAGAAATATATATAGTTTAGTGGCTTAAATATTTTTATTTTTCATGTGATTTGATAAAAAAAAATGGAGGAATGTTACACACTTTCACTATGTTTGTTAGTTTTGGATAGAAATAAAAAAACTTAAATTAGGATGAAAAAAAAGTAATAATAAACTTATAATTCCTTTTTAATGTTGTTGTAAGTTTATATAAGGAAAAAACAGTAATTTTTAAAATAGATTTTCACTTAATTTTTATATTAAATCTTCTTATATTTGTATATAATGAGTGATTTAGAGACAACAAGAGATTTATTATTAAATGAACTATTTTTATAGTCAAGGTGTAAATAACAAAAAAATTATTAAAATTAATAATAATTATGGTTTACTAAAATAATAAAAATTGAAGAGTTTTTGGGTTTTTCCCGCTCTTTATTTTTTTCCCATTTCCCCACCTTTTTTTTATGTTTTCATTTGCCCTTACAAATGTATATATAGATATTAGCGTGACAAAAAATTTGTCTAAATTTATTTAGTAAGACTTTTATGCGCATAGAACAGAAAATGTTTTTTTCTTCTGCTGACTTCTACAAATTAAGATGATATCCAATTTAATATCAAATTAGGTCTACCTCAGCAAAGGGGTAACATAAAGTTAATATTCATAATTTTAAATTGATTACGTTTCTTTTTTGCAATCAGTTGGTTACATTTCTACTAAATTATTCTCCTCTCTTATAATTTTAATTTTAAAAATATGTTGACTCAGTCATAAAATATATTTTTTTTCTTTTTATTTTAAAATTAAAGATATAATTTGATTTTTAAGCTCAAGCGAAATAGTCTCTTATAAATCTTACAACATTTAAGTTGTGAGACTTTCAACTCAGAGAATGGCTTGGAATCTCATCAAAAGCTAAGCATGGTGGGAAGTAAATTGGGATTAGAAGTGCATGTGTTGTTTGATGGTAAAAAAAAATAGAATCAACAAGTCAAGTAAAAATGTTCATAAATTTTATTTTATTTTGGTTAAAGTGGCTTATACTTTTCATTTTTTTTGTGTGTAGGTTTTTATTTTGATGTGTTTGAAAATTTATTTGGACTATAGAAAGTCTTCAGTATATAATCAAAATAATTTCTTTGTGGGCATGAAAATTAAAATATTGTGATCAATTTAATACGTTAATTAAATAATACATTCCTAATTTAAATAACAGATTTAATTGTAATGAAATAGAACTTGGATTCAATAGGTTAACCAAACGAATGAAATTGTTTTGATTTGATTTTGAAAATCAATGAATTATAGTACCATAGAGTTACAATTCAAACTGAATTCAAAAACTAAGAATCATCTGCATGTTCTTATATATATATATATATATATATATATATATATATATATATATATATATATAAACAGACATATTCTATCTAAGTCTGGATAACACATAAGCAGACATGTAAGGACCGAGAATTTTATACGATTATATATGTATATTTTTATGAATAAATTTTTTTTTAAGCATATAAGTGATTATGTGAATTAAGTGAGTTAGTTAATTTAATTATTTTAAGTTAACTAAGATGAATACTTAATCAATTTGATTAAGGAAGAGTAAGATAAGTTATGTTGATAATTAACATAACTTGAATGTTAACCTTGAATGGTAAATTAAAAAGATTTATAATCTTTAAGTGATTAAATTGATATGACTAATATAAAGTAATTATATGATTATGTAATAACTTATTAAGCCAATTAGGGCTAATTAAGTTAATGAATTAATGAAACAATAAGGAAAGTCAAGAAATAAGTATATTAAATTATTTAACAATATATGAAACACTTTGTGTCATATATTGAATATGTGATTAAATATAAAGAATAATTATTTATCAATGATGATAAATATGTTATGATATATGTATGAGATGTATGTGACTAAATAAATATATATATTATAGATGTGTATATATATTTATTTATTATATATAGTGAATAAAAAGAAAGCTTTATAACCTAATATTATATATTAGGAATGCGGATTAAATAACCCAAGTGTTGTAGTATTGAAGAATTTTAGTATTTAAAATATATACTAACCTAAGAGATTTATTTTATTATCTTATTTTATTATTTATTTTACACCTAATTAAAGAAATTCTAATTGGGTTATAGAATTAAATGTCCATGAGTAATTATTTAAATTCCAAATGAGTGGAATAGAAACCCTAATTAAATAATTAGGGTAAGATAAAATTTTGATATTGGACCCTTAGTATTTTACATGGCCCAAACTAATTAATTAGAGAGCCCAAATCAATTAAAGAGAATGGCCCAAGCTTAGCCCAACAAATTGGGGAAATTCTAGAACCCAAATTAAGTAATAAAAAAGGGTTAATTACATATTTTAGTACATTTTTAGAAATAATCACAATAATGGTGCATAGATAAAATAATTATAAAAGTAATACTTTTTTTCATATTTATTTACAAAATTAATACATTTGAGTATCCTTTAATCGTGGCCCACGATTATCTCCCTTATCTCTTCCCGTTAATCGTAGCACACTTTTCTTTTCCCTCTCTCTTACTTTCCTCTTTCATCTCTGAAAACTCTATTCCTGTTAACAATTTCATCTCTCTTACTTTCCTCTTTCATCTCTTCTTTTTCCGTTAATGATTTATAGAGCATATAAATCTTCAATTTTTCATTGAAGGCAATATAAGATACATGGACAAGGGGCTCTGTAAATAGGGTAGGAAGGCAAAACAAGAGGTGGATAAGTATCATTCAACATCCTCCCTATCTCGGGATTTCCATACAAAGTATACATGTTCCATCGTTTCTAAATCATGATCCTGGATAATTGGATCGCTACATAATTAGTATTTAGACGGATAATGTTTACTTCTGCAACCACTTTTTAAAGGTAAGGATCGGTAGGTTCATCACGCACTATTTATACTATGGTGAAACAAGACCACCATGGATTAGTCTTGGAGTTGCAATTTCGGTCCAAATAGCATTTGGGAATGCTTACAATTTCCCCCTTTACTCTCATTCTCTCAAATCTGTACTGGTCTGGTTCTGCAAATATGTTGACAGCTAACCCAATACCCAAAGACATCTCTCTACCCACCATCCGACGACCGGTGTAGACCTCGTCGCGTCAAGAAATTCAAGACGGAGGAGGTTGACGCAGCAGCAGATTCCACATGTAAAGGGTAAGCAGGGGTCAGTAACAAAAGTGATAAGTAGTGGGGATAGCAAAAGTAGTATTACCGTGGAGGAAGCACTGATAAGTAGTATTAGTAGTACCGTGCAGTTTTTTCATAGTGCAGTTGGTAGCCAAACATTCATACCAAAGTAACCAATTCAGTGTTATTAGGTTACCAATTTATTATAAATGTAATGCAGTTGGTAGCCAAATCTTCATGCAGTGGGTAGCCAAACCTTCATACCAAGGTAACCAATTCAGTTTTATTAAGTTACCAATTTATTTTGAATGTGATGCAGTTGGTAGCCAAACCTTCATGCAGTTGGTTACCAAACCTTCAGACCAAGGTAACCAATTCATACTGCAGGTGTGGAGGTAGATTGGCTACCTTGGTATAAAGATTTGGTTATCTTAGTATAAAAGTTTGGTTACCCTGGTACGAAGGTTTTGTTATCAACATTACATTACACGTCACTCTCTTATCTCTCTCTTTCCTACGCAGTGTTCTTATTTTCTTTTGGACATGAAATTGGAATTGGAATTTTTCGGACATGAAGAAACTGTGAGGGAGATGAATATTTATATTTGAATATTTGAATTTGAATTATTATTTTGAATTTGAATTTATTTTTGTTGTTAGATCCCAGATATTTGAATTTGAACTATTAATTATGATAGTTATTTCTCCTTGATTTTAGGTTCCTTATTAATGTGAATTGCGTTATTTTTGTAATTATTTTGTGGATGCACTAATAGTGTAATTACTTACTAATTGTTGTATATTATTGTAAAGAACCCTAAAAAAATGCAAAAATGGGCTAAAAGGAGAGAGTAGTGGGCAGATTGCATGTGTAGAGATTTTTAGCATGTGGTTAATTCATTTTTGCAAGATTTCTCCCACCAACTACAAGCTTATGTGTTACTCCCTCCGTCCCTAATTATTTGATGTTTTAGAGGTGCACTACAAGAAAAAAGCTTAATTCCGACGGAATATTCCGTCGGACCTAAGCCTATTCAGTCAAAAATATATTATTTTCGACGAAAAATATTCGTCAGAAATTCGGTCGTATATATTCGCGTCGAAGATAAGATCCGTCAAGAATCCCGTCGGATATTTATTATCTTCGATGAAAGTATCTCCGACGAATTTTCGTCGAACATAAATTATCTTCGACAAAATATATAGAACGAAACTTTCCGTCGAGTATAATAGACCCTATTTCGATTTTATATTCCTCTAAATTATCCTATTTCCGACTAAAAACTAAAATAGTCTGGTATTTATTAAAATTGACTAATTATTAACTTCGACGAAATTTGCGTTGGAGATACCGTAGTTACGACGGATATGTTCCGTTGAAGTTAACGTATTTTCGACTGAAAATTAGAATATTTTGACATTTATTAAAAATTGGTTATTTGTTAACTCCGAGGGAATTCCGTCAAGAATACCTTATTCCGTCGGAATTAACTATTTTTTTTAAATACAAATTTTAAAAGTTCAGTTTCCAGGTGTTTAAACCCATTCATGTACCTGTAACCTGTCACAACCCAATTCACAGTAATATAAACCTATATCTCACATTCAAATATGCAACGTAGCACCAAAACGTAATCTTCAACTCATTATCATTCACATTCACATTCAAATATCCACCAAAACGTATTATAAGTTAACCAATTACAAATATAAGCTAATGTTCCATAAATGTTAAACAATATAATTTACAATACTTGTACAGACGTAATTAGAGAATACAATATATACAAAAGTTCTACAATAACATGAATACAAATGAACTATAAACTAGTAAAAATATCATCATCGGACGGAGGTGAACGATGCTGCTCTGGTGTATGGAAATCAACATCGTGCTCCTGCTCTAGTGTATACAAGTCATCGACTCTAAATTTGTACCCATTCACGTTGCAACCAGGAAAAGAACTAACAACTTTGTAAGGTCCTTGGATGACATCTATAAAACTCTCATAAATATTCTCTGCTTCAACCCTTTTCTTAAACCACTCGTTGGAAATTAGCATTAGTGAATGTTTCCAATTTTGCTACAGTAAAAGTTGGGTTAGATAACAACTTGTAAAAGGCGAGAGTCAGATTATTTGGCACTTGCTTCAAGACCGTTGAAGAAGGTTCATATTCAACCCAATCAATAGTAGTAGGGCCATAAGCATCGACCAACATCTAAATTGGATCATAGTTTTCGACGTATGAATCCCGTGGAATTGGTTGTTCCACAATATTTTCAATCACTTCTGATTCCCCGTGATGAGTCCATACGAAGTACCCATCCACAAATCCACGAGAAAATAAGTCGAATTTAATCCCGTCGACTTTCTTCCAAATCAGATTTTTACACTTGACACACGGGCATCGCATCTTCCCGTTCGGATCATCCGTATGTTCTAGTGCTTTGTTCAAGAAATCTAAAACCCCAACACGATAAGCTGAGACTAATCCCCTCCCATCACTGGGTATCCTACGGTACATCCAACTCCGATCAACTGTGTATAAATCTGTACTATTATCTACAACTGCTATGTCGAAACATGCATACAAGAAAGAGTACATATATGTAGGGAGAGTATTATTGCATTTATTGAAAATTGTAGCAAACTAAGCAAATGCTACTTAGTTTATTTTGCCAATGATAAACTAAGTAAGTGGTACTTAGTTTATGAGAATTATTATTTGGGATCTATAGAGACTACTGTTCGACATTCACTCCTAACTACTTAGTTTATTTTGCCAATGATGATAAACTAAGTAAGTGATACTTAGTTTATGAAAATTGTTATTTGGAATCTATAGAGACTACTATTCGATATTTACTCATACTTAGTTTATTATTATATATTTTTTATTTTAATTTGTAGTATATTATATAATTGGCTTATTTATTTATTAAATTAAATTAAATTAAATCATTTTATTTTATTTTATTTATTAAACTAAATTAAATTAAATTTTTTATTACTTTTTATTTTATTTTGTATTATATTATATAAGTTCTAATTTAATTTAATTTAATTTGATTTCATAATTAAAATTATTTTATTTTATTTTATCTTGTATTATATTATATAATTTTTTAATTTTTTTATTAAATTAAATTAAATTTGTTTAATTTAATTTATTTTAAATTTAATTTAATTTAATTTAAATTATTTAAATTAAATTTATTTTATTTTATTTTATTATTTTATTTTATTTTTATTGAATTAAATTTTATTTATTAAATTAAATCAATTTTTTTATTTTATTCAAATTAATTTAATTTATTATTTTATTTTATTTTACTTTATTTTGTATTATATTATGTTATTTATTTTATTTTTAAAATTTATTTTATTTAATAAACTAAATTAAATTATATTTATTTTATTTTATTTTAGTAGTAAAAACTACGTAAATGGTACTTAGTTTATGATTTATTAATATTGGGAAACTAATTACTAATACAATATATGCAGGGCCCACAAATATTCTTCAATTTCATAATTCTGACAGAATTTCTGTCATAAATTTAGTCAGAAATAGCAAATATATCAAGATTAAAAACAGTCCTAAAATCAGTTTCATTATGATAAGGAACCCAAATTTGATATGTTATACACTTCATAATATCAATATTCTGCAATTTCCAAATTCCAAATAATATGCAGTTAAATAATATGCAGTCCACAAACCCAATATCAAAATTCCAATTTCAGCAATATAAACAAGAAGAATAGGACCCAAATTTCAGATTTCAGATCACTCCCAATTTCAACAACAGGACCCAAATTTTCAACCCACAAATTCACAGCAACAACATATTATCCAAATTGGGTTAATCTCATATTCAAACTCAAACTAAACCTAAAACAAATTAAGCCACAAATTTCACAATTTGCAACAAATTAACCCTAAAAATCTAATACTTGGCAGAAAACTAACCTTGAAATTAAATTAATGTGCAAACTAACCGACGGTGGTGCTTGGTGGTGGCTGCTGGTGGTGACGGCAGTGATGGTGGTTCAACCGACGGTGCTGGTGGCGTCTATTGGTGGTGGAACCGATCGACAATGATGGTGGTGGTGGCAGTACATGGTGGTGGTGGAATTGAAGGTGATGGTGGTGCAACAGATGGTGGTGGTGGCAGTACGTGGTGGTGGTGGCGGCGATGGTGGTGGTGGAGATGAGAGCAGTGAGAGAAGTGAGACTGAGAGAGAATCAAGTGAGAGATCGCATAAAGTGAGAGAGAAATGAGAGAGAGAGAAAGAGAAATAAGAGCAAAGTGAGAGAAATGAGGGGCGGCTGGAAGACGTACTGATTAATTAGGTTTTAGGATTATTTTCGATTTGATCGTCTGTCGATTTACTTTCGTTCATCGTAATTAAGGTATCTTCGACTGAATAGTCCGTCAAAATAAACAATATTCATTCGAAAATAAGGTTCGTGCTGGCGGGAACATGGGCGCCAATAGGATACATATATTTTCGACGAACATCCGTCGAAAGTAAAGTAGTTTTGACTGACATATCTTCGACTGAATAATCCTTCGAAATACATATTATCTTCGAGGGAATGTGTCCGTCGAACGTAGCTCCGTCGAAATTAGCCGGTTTTCTTGTAGTGGACACACGAATTAAGATAATGATTAGAAAGTATTAAATACAGTACTCAATTGTGTATAATACCCTTAAATCTTTTGTTGGGATAAGGAGAGTTTTGTTGGGATAAGGAGAGAGAAAAAGTTTAAAGTATCAAAAAAATAGGCAGAGTAATGAGGGATAATTTTAGAAAAATTGTCATTAATTCTCCTAGATTTGGACAAACGTCAAATAATTAGGGACAAATAAAAAACTCTAAAACGTCAAATAATTAGGCACGGAGGGAGTAACATATTATTTAACCACCTTATATTAACTAGATATACAAGCAACTTCAAGATTAGAGAGAGAAACGGGGAGATTACATTGGGAGATTTGTGTATACTTATATAAGCTATATGTTTATATTTTTACTACTATAAATAACCCTCTCTCATTTGCAAATAAAAGTTTTAATTTATTTTCCTAAGTTCCTAAAAGAGAAAAAAGATTATAGAGAGAAATAAAGGAAGATGGGCGACCATGCCTTAAGGAAGAGAGAGTGAGTTTTTGTAAATCATCAAATTCATAGCAAGCCTTAGAAGAAGAAGAAGAAGAAGAAGAAGAAGAAGAAGAAGAAGAAGAAGAAGAAGAAGAAGAAGAAGAAGATCTACACAAGGTATAAATTAAAAATCCTTAACTAGTTTATGTAATTTATTTTAGTTGTTTTAAATCAAAATTTGGATTTATGATTCTAAACTCAAAAACATTATATCTACATATTAATGAGTATTTTATGTTTAGATCTAACCATTTTGAGTGTTTATATTTTTATTAAAAGGTAGAAAAGAAAAATATGTTTTCTAGTTTAGAAAATCCTAATCTTTCTCTACTTTAAAAATCCATCATTTTAAATCCACAGCTTCTTTTTGTGATCCGTAAAAGAGGGGTACTAGATATGTAAGTTAAATGTTAAATACAAATTGTAGCACTAAACAATGTTGATTTTACAAGCCTTGACAGCCATTTTAGTACAAACAGTCCAGTTAAAAGAAAAAATGTTAAAGGGCAGTTTCTGGCCTTTTTTACAGGGGCATTTTTGTCATTTTTTTTAACTTTAAAAATTCTGTAAAATTTTGGTAGGATAGTATGATGAGTTATCTAGATCCAGTCCAAAGATGGTTATTTTTGGATGTGTAGAATGAGAGTTATGAATTTTACAAGGAATGACTATTTTAAAAGTAAAACAAAATAACTTTTTCTGTGTAACTCCAAATATTGTGAAATTTTTTCTGGAAGTACATATACATAACAGGAATAACTCCAAAATATTTCGTAATTTTTGGACTTAAAAATTTTTCATAATAATTGTTGCAAGATCTGACTATTTTGGTCATTTTAAAAATATTAAATGAAATCCAAAAATTCCAGAAAAATTATATGTTCATCATGATACCATTTATCGATATTTTCCGAAAAATAAGAATTTTCGTAACCTGCTTTTAGTATTTTTCATGGATGTGTTTGAGTTATAAATAAACAAGAATAATAAGCTATATGATGTCATAAATGGCAAAAATATAATTTTATGACTTAGATTTTTTAGGTATTTTGGTCATTTTTAATGAGATTTTATATTTATGGAATATTAGGGTTGTTAAATAAATTAATTAGTAAAGGATAAACAATTAGAATAAATTGTTTATTAGTATAATAAATGATTAAAATATTATTAAGATTTTAATAATATTTAATTAAGATATTATTAAGTAATTAATAATATTTAGATGAGAATTAAATTAAAATATTATTAAACGATTAATAATATTAAATAATGGTTTAAAATATTATTAAATGATTTAAAATATTAGATTAGATTAAATTTAAATAATAATAATATTATTAATTGATTAAAATATTATTAAATGGTTAATAATATTTATGAATGGTTAAGATATTAAATATTGATTAAAATATTATTAATTGTAATTGGTTAAGATGTGATTAATATATGGAATATTATTAATTGATTAATAATATTATCAAGTGATTAAAATATTATTAAATAATTAATAATATTAATAAGAGATTAAAATATTATTAAATGGTTAATAATATTAGAAAGTGAATAAAATATTATTAAATGATTAATAATATTAGACAAGAGTTTAAGACAAGGGTTATATGATAATAGTATTATTAAAGAATGATAATATTCCTAATGATTAAGGTATTATTGAATGTTTGATTACATGAGTACATGTTAGATAATTTATTACAAGAATAGTATTGTTATGAGTTATAATATGTTACGTTAATTGCGAAATATTGTTGATTATAGGTCTTTCAAACGCAGCTAAGTTATATTGTGTAGCGGTAGTCAATATAACCAAGGCAAGTTTCATAACTCAAACTTGAGTTATTATTTTTCAAACATGTCAGTGGATAATTATTGATGATTATTCCGCATCTAAGATTGTTATTGAATATTTGTATGTATTGTAATTTCTTTGACTTAAATTTGAATTATTATTTACCATCATGTTAAGTGGGTAATTATTTCTGATTATACCACAAATAGGATTATTATTGATCATCCACAATTAGTGCAAGTTCATTAACTCAAATTGAGCTTTAAATTTCAAAAGTGTGACTGGTGAATAACTATTGTTGGTTATTCATATCTATAAATAGTATTGTTGATTGTAAATAGGGCAATTGATTTCTGCCTATTATTGAATAGTTTTTGAGCTAGGTCTTAGCTAATTATTTTGACGAGACAAATATTTGTTGAAACTTGATACGTTCTAGTATTTGAACTAGGTTGTTATTGAAATATCAATGCCAATTGTTTTGGCTAGATTGATATAGATATTAGATGTGCATTTCTTTAAATCCTAACCGTATTGTTGTGGTACGGACTCTTGATGTAAGACTGAGATGAACAACCTTTATATAAAAGGGAACCTTGTGGTCTGGACATCCGGTTATTATTATTTATGTTTTAGTATTATGCATAATATCGGGTACAAAGGGGTTGGCCGCTCCAGGTACTTGCAGAGAGTTATAGTTTAGTTTTTATAGCTAACTTATAATTCTGGGGTTTGGTATTGTATACTGGTAATTCCCCTAAGAGTTCATGATCAAATTGTGATCACTCAACATAAAAATCTGTGTATATCCCACGTTGTTATTGTAGTATTATTATCTCTTTTTAATCAATTAAACAGTATTAAAACTTCGTAAGAGTTTTACTCCTTAATTATTGAATTTTTGTTTAGCATGAAAGTCAATAAAGTCTTATTATTGATAAACGATTTATTCAACTACTTTGAAATCTGTTGAGTATTATTGAATTCTTATCGAATCTAGACTTTAATATTCTTGATTCATATTTCTTATTGAATGCTTTAACTTGCGGAGCAAACTCGTTGCTCACCCTTGCTTAAATAAAACATTTCAGCTAATGATGAGGTATCAGGAGGGGCAGATAAGGACAAGGGCAAGGACAAAATGCCAAAGTAGTTATTATAACTTTAATTAGTATGTTAATTGTGTGTAAACCTTTTTGTATAACTGAAGGTATGTATATTATGTTAAGGTTATATAACCTGGGATATTGTATTAAGGATATTAATTAATGATATGTATAATGTTATTCATAAATGAATGGGTAGTTAGATGTTATTTATATGATGGATCGTGAGCACCAAACTCGGGGGGTTAGGTAACCTGGATTTGGGGGCGTCACATGTTGGTATCAAAGCTGTAGGATATAAACCTTAAGTGGGGGGAAACCTTAGGAATATAACCATAAGCAAGATAGAGAAAACTCATTTAGAGTTATAAGTGAGGGATTGGTTAAATGCATCAATAGTAAGATAGGTGGACACCTAGTGTTTAAGGATTGGATAATGGTGATGTACAAATTAAGATTGTTTAAAATCGATTATAGGATGCCAGGGGATGATAAAAGGGTTATGGAGAGGTTGGCAGTTGTTGCACCAATGTCATTAACTGAGGTGCCACCTCAGAAGTTAGTCAGTTGAAGAATTTGTAAGAGAAGAACCTATAGTGAATCTGGGAACTGATCATGGCGAGATCCTGAAATGGAGCTGAATGAAGAGGAAGAAGTGGATTTTAAAAAAAAACTAAGGTGTAGTCAAAAATTAAGGTCGAAGTGGGATAAAAAGGTAGTGTGGGAATTGAAAAAGTTCAAGTATCTGTAGAAGTTTAGGAACTACTGAAATAAGGTATTTCTTTTGGAAGAATTATGGAAGATGGAGAGGGCATTGCGCAAGATGACAAAAGAATGAAACGATCTGAAGACACAAGTGTGGAAAGAATCATTTGGGGAAAGTGTGTGATGGGTAAAAAGGTGTGTTTCAATTGTATTCAGGAAAGACAAGTTTCGCCAAATTGTCCTAAGCTGAAGAAATGAGGATGTTTTCATATGATGGAATGGGTCACAGGTTCAACAAGTGTCCTAGGAAGTAGACAGGTGAAAGGAGTGGATTGTAGACAGATTAAGCATGAGTAGTAGTACCTTTTGGTAGTGAGATGATGTACTAAAGATTGTAGTATAAATAGCGATAAGTAGGTATATATATATATATATATATATATATATATATATATATATATATATATATATATGAATGTAATCCTTGTTGTATATGAATATTAAGATAATTTTTGTAAATCTAAACTTTTTGTATAAAGTTGTAGCAGTAAATCCCGACTTTTATTTTTTTTAAAAAGGATAGTAATTGATTATAGTAGTATGTATTATGTACTAAAAAGTACTATTTACTATTTGAATGAATATGGATGTAATTAAATTGATATGATTATATGTTTGATTAAGTAAATAAATTTGGAGGATTAAGATAGCACTTTGTCTATCTAATAAGTTATTAATTCAGCAAGCTGAATTTGTTAATCCAACAAGCTGAATTGTTCTGAGTTTAAAGTTTTGTGTTAAATTCTTATTATACTAATAATAAGATGTAGTGTTAAGATAAAGGATTGATGTAAGTCTTTATTTAAACAGATAATGCCTCCAATAAAGGGAAGTATGAAGAAAAATATGGAAGTATAATTTTTGGATCTGAAGCATAAGGATATGACAGTAACAAAATATTTTTTCAAGTTCAACGAGTTAGCTAAATTAGCTCCACATCGAGTGGACACCGAGGAACTCAAAACGCGACTTTTTAGGAATGGATTGAAACCATTGGTACTAGGTAAGTTAGATGTGCTGCAAATCGATCCATTTTTAACTTTGTTGGAGAATGCAATTATCGCTGAGGGAGAAATTAAAGTCGTATAGAAGAGTATTCAAGAACAAGGAAAGGAGACTGAAGGAGATAATATGATAGGTGGTAGTGGAGACAGTAATTCTAACAAACGTAAGAGGAGTGATAATGTTAACTCGGGAAATAAACTAGAAAAGAGTAGGAAGAGAGGTGAACAATGTCCAGCTTGCAGGAAGAATCATCAAGGAGTTTGTTTGAAGGGTAAAGGAGTTTGTTTTAACTGTGGTCAAGAGGGACATATGACTCCTAATTATCCCAGTCCAAAGAAGATAAAAAGTTGTTTTTCGTGTGGATCATCAGATCGTCTGGTTCAGAATTGCCCAAAGAAGAATGCAAAAAAGGGAAACAACAATAAGGGAACCATCAGCGGAATAATATGGATCAAAGAATCAGCTCAGCAGGGAAGACCAACGACATTCACTTTTAGCATGATTTGCCCAGAATTTAATGACCGCATGCGAGGTGAGGTGACACAAAAAGATTTCGCTTAGTAATATAATTACGTGCGTATTAGTGGGTAGATATCGATGTGAGTTGTTTCCGTTTACGGATCCAAGTCATAGGTTAATATATGAATCACAAATTAGTATTGTGTTTATAAGAAGGAATTGATGATACAAATTTAAAAGATATTCAAATATAAGAAAAGCGGTGATTCCGAGGGACGGAATTTTATAAGGAGGGAGAATGTAAGGACCTAGAATTTTATATACAATTATATATGTATATTTTTATGAATAATTTATTTTAAGCATATAAGTGATTATGTGAATTAAGTGAGTTAGTTAATTTAATTATTTTAAGTTAACTAAGATGAATACTTAATCAATTTGATTAAGGAAGAGTAAGATAAGTTATGTTGAGAATTAACATAACTTGAATGTTAACCTTGAATGGTAAATTAAAAAGATTTATAATCTTTAAGTGATTAAATTGATATGACTAATATAAAGTAATTATATGATTATGTAATAACTTATTAAGCCAATTAGGGCTAATTAAGTTAATGAATTAATGGAACAATAAATAAATTCAAGAAATAAGTATATTAAATTATTTAACAATATATGAAACACTTTGTGTCATATATTGAATATGTGATTAAATGTAAAGAATAATTATTTATCAATGATGATAAATATGTTATGATATATGTATGAGATGTATGTGACTAAATAAATATATATATTATAGATGTGTATATATATATTTATTTATTATATATAGTGAATTAAAAGAAAGCTTTATAACCTAATATTATATATTAGGAATGTAGATTAAATAACCCAAGTGTTGTAGTATTGGAGAATTTTAGTATTTAAAATATATACTAACCTAAGAGATTTATTTTATTATCTCAATTTATTATTTATTTTAAACCTAATTAAAGAAAGTCTAATTGGGTTATAGAATTAAATGTCCATGAGTAATTATTTAAATTCCAAATAAGTGGAATAGAAATCCTAATTAAATAATTAGGGTAAGATAAAATTTTGATATTGGACCCTTAATATTTTACATGGCCCTAAGTAATTACTTAGAGAGCCCAAATCAATTAAAGAGAATGGCCCAAGCTTAGCCCAACAAATTGGGAAAATTCTAGAACCCAAATTAAAAAATTAAGTAATAAAAAAATAGCAAAAATGGGCTAAAAGGAGGGAGTAGTGGGCGGATTGCATGTGTAGAGATTTTTAGCTTGTGGTCAATCCATTTTTGCAAGATTTCTCCCACCAACTACAAGCTTATGTGTTAGCATATTATTTAACAACCTTATATTAACTAGATATGCAAGCAACCTCAAGATTAGAGAGAGAAAATGGAAGATTACATTGGGAGATTTGTGTATACTTATATAAGTTATATGTATATATTTTTTCTACTATAAATAACCCTTCCTCATTTGCAAATAAAAGTTTTACTTCATTTTTCTAAGTTCCTAAAAGAGAGAAAATATTATAGAGAGAAATAAAAGAAGAGGGGCAGCCATGCCTTAAGAAAGAGAGAGTGAGTTTTTGTAAATCATCAAATTCCATAGCAAGCCTTAGAAGAAGAAGAAAGAAGAACATCTACACAAGGTATAAATTAAAAATCCTAAACTAGTTTATGTAATTTATTTTAGTCGTTTTAAATTAAAATTTGGATTTATGATTCTAAACTCAAAAACATTAGATCTACATATTAATGAGTATTTTATGTTTAGATCTAACCATTTTGAATGTTTATATGTTGATTAAAAGGTAGAAAAGAAATATAGGTTTTCTAGTTTAGAAAATCCTAATCTTTCTCTACTTTAAAAATCCACCATTTTAAATCTACACCTTCTTTTTGTGATCCGTAAAAGAGGGGTGCTAGATATGCAAGTTAACTGTTAAACCCAAGTGGTAGCACTAAAAATGTTAAAGGGCAATTTCTGGCCTGTTTTTGCAGGAGCAGTTTCGTCATTTTTATTAACTTTAAAAATTCTGTAAAATTTTGGTAGGATAGTATGATGAGTTATCTAGATCAAGTCCAAAGATGGCTATTTTTGGATGTGTAGAATGAGAGTTATGGATTTTACAAGGAAGGACTATTTTAAAAGTAAAACAAAATAACTTTTTCTGTGTACCTCCAAATATTGTGAAATTTTACTGGAAGTACATATACATAACAGGAATAACTCCTGAAAATTTCGTAATGGTTGGACTTAAAAATTGTTCATGATAATTGTTGCAAGATCTGACTATTTTGGTCATTTTAAAAATACTAAATGAAATCCAAAAATTCTAGAAAAATTATATTTTCATCATGATACCAATTACTGATATTTTCCAGAAAATAAGAATTTTCAGAACTATTTTCAGTAATTTTCATGGATGTGTTTGAGTTATAAATAAATAAGAATAGTAAGTTATGTGATGTCATAAATGGCAAAAATATAAATTTATGACTTAGAGACCCTAAATATGATGTGTCCAGATTTTTTTAGGCTAGTTTGGTCATTTTTGATGAGATGTTATATTTATGACATATTAGGGTTGTTAAATAAAGTAATTAGTAAAGGGTAAACAATTAGAATAAATTTTTTATTAGTATAACAAATGATTAAAATATTATTAAGAGATTAATAATATTAAATTAAGATATTATTAAGTAATTAATAATATTTAGATGAGAAATTAATTAAAATATTATTAAATAATTAATAATAATAGATAATGATTTAAAATATTATTAAATAATTAATAATATTAGATTAAAATTAAATTAAAATATTATTAAATGATTAATAATATTATATTAAATTTAAATATTATTAAATAATTAATAATATTATTAATTGATTAAAATATTATTAAATGGTTAATAATATTTATGAATTGTTAAGATATTAAATATTGATTAAAATATTATTAATTGATTAATAATATTAATAATTGGTTAAGATGTGATTAATATAATAAATATTATTAAGTGATTAATAATATTATCAAGTGATTAAAGTATTATTAAATAATTAATAATATTAATATGGGGTTAAAATATTATTAAATGGTTAATAATATTAGAAAGTGAATAAAATATTATTAAATGATTAATAATATTGGACAAGAATTTAAGACAATGGTTATATGGTAATAGTATTATTAAAGAATGATAATATTCCTAATAATTAAGGTATTATTAAATGTTTGATTACATGAGTACATGTTAGATAATTTATTACAAGAATAGTATTGTTATGAGTTATAATATGTTACGCTAATTGCGAGACCAATATTATTGATTATAGGTCTTTTAAACGCATCTAAGTTATATTGTGTAGTAGTAGTCAACGACCAAGGCAAGTTTCCTAACTCAAGCTTGAGTTATTATTTTTCAAACATGTCAGTAGATAATTATTGATGATTATTCTGCATCTAAGATTGTTATTGAATATTCGTATGTATTGTAATTTCTTTGACTTAAATTCGAATTATTATTTATCATCATGTTAAGTCGGTAATTATTTCTGATTATACCACATATAGGATTATTATTGATCATCCGCAATTAGTGCAAGTTCGTTAACTTAAATTGAGCTTTACATTTCAAAAGCGTGACTGGTGAATAACTATTGTTAGTTATTCATATCTATAAATAGTATTATTGATTGTAAATAGGGCAATTGATTTCTGTCTATTATTGAACAGTTTTTGAGCTAGGGCTTAGCTAATTTTTTTTGGTGAGATAAATATTTATTAAAACTTGATACGTTCTAGTATTTGAACTAGGTTGTTATTGAAAGATCAATGCCAATTATTTTGGCTAGATTGATATAGATATTAGATGTTGAAATCATAGCATTTTTTTAAATCCAAACCGTATTGTTGTGGTACAGACTCTTGATGTAAGACTGAGATGAACAACCTTTATATAAAAGGGAAACTTGTGGTCGGACATCCGGCTGTTGCGCTATGTTGGAGTATTATTCATAATATCGGGTACAAAGGGGTTGGCCGCTCCAGGTACTTGCAAAGAGTTATAGTGTAGTTTTTATAGCTAACTTATAATTCTAGGGTTTGGTATTGTATACTGGTAATTCCCCTAAGAGTTCATGATCAAATTGTGATCACTCGGCATAAAAATCTGGGTATATCCGACTTTGTTATTGTAGTATTATTATCTCTTGTTAATCAATTGAGCGGTATTGAAACTTCGTAAGAGTTTTACTCTTTCATCATTGAATTGTTGTTTAGCGTGAAAGTCGATAAAGTCTTGTTATTGATAAACGATTTATTCAGCTACTTCCAAATCTGTTGAGTATTATTGAATTCTTATCGAATCTAGACTTTAATATTCTTGATTCATATTTCTTATTGAATGTTTTAACTTGCAGAGCAAAATCGTTGCTCACCCTTGCTTAAATATAACATTTCAGCTAATGATGAGGTAGCAGGAGGGGCAGATAAGGACAAGGGCAAGGACAAAATGCCAGAGTAGTTATTATAACTTTAATTAGTATGTTAATTGTGTGAAAAATATTTTGTATATCTGAAGGTATGTATGTTATGTTAAAGTTAGATAACCTGGGATATTGTATTAAGGATATTAATTAATGATATATATGATGTTAATCATAAATAAATGGGTAGTTATTAGATGTTATTTATATGATAGATCGTGAGCACTAAACTCGGGAGTTAGGTAACCCAGATTTGGGGGTGTCACAAGACATGCTTTAACTTGTTTGGATAGTCTATTTAGCAAGAAATTTTAAAAAATATAATTATTAATTAGTTTTGTCCAGTACACCTATTCAACCCCCCTTTAGGTGTACGCATACACTCTGAATTTCACGCTTAAAATTACTATACGATCAATTTGACCCTATCATCAATACATCAATTTAGCTCATAATTAAGATCAACCTAACAATTATTAGTTTGATCGATTATTCAAAGTCCGTATACATCATATTCTTATCAAGGATCGATTTTACAAAAAACTACTGATCAATTATACAATATTTTTCACATAATCAAATTTAAATATGCAATTTATAACATATTATATTTGATTTTATTTCATTACAATACTTTTGTATAAATTAAAAAATATACAATTTTATTTATTTATTATTTTGCCTCAAGTTTGAATCCACCACTTTTGGTAGTTATCAAATAAGTTGGCTACCTTATACGTAAGGGTGTAAAAGAGTCGAACCGGAGCGAACAGAGAGCTACTCGAATTCGACTCGAAATGATAAATTCATACTCGAATTCGACTCGAAATGATGAATTCATACTCGAAATGATAAATGTGTTGGAGCATTTTTATTTTTATTTTTTGAGTGTTTTATGCCTATCAAGATAGATATGATTGTATAGAGTCAACATTTACTTGTAATTTTAACAATTTTTATAGTTGGTTGGTTGCTTAGAAAATAAGTGACGCGGTTGTCATTTGTTGTTTGATTCATAATATGAAATTTTTATTATTAAGAATAACATAATTAGAATCAACAAGTCAAGTAAATTAAATGTTCATAATTTTATTTTATTTTTGCTTAAAGTGGCTTATACTTTTCATTTTTTTTGTGACTAGGTTTTTATTTTGATGTATTTGAAAATTTATTTGGACTATTGAAAGTCTTTAGTATTTAATCAAAATAATTTCTTTGTGGCATGAAAATTTAAAATATTGTGTTCAATTTAAAACGTGACATAAATAAAACATTTCTAATTTAAATAACAGATTTAATTGTAATGAAATAAAATTTGGATTCAATAGGTTAACCAAACAATGAAATTGTTTTGATTTGAACTAAGAATGTTTGGCAAACATTCTTGGGTTCTTCAATCTACAATGCTTTTTATCGTCAGTCCTATGACAGGTTTGACAGGTTCTACAACTTTAGTTGTACGTAGAGTTTTATGTAGAACTTAAAGTCTAGGCTGGATCCACTCAACATTCTGCTCAACGATTGCTTGCTCTGTGAGTAGAGAGACACTCTACGATGTGTTTTCTATGATATATTGGCTCTCTACGATCCTTGAGTACTACTCACTCTATGATCCTTATTCCAGTACTTTACGACCTTATAGTGAACCCTACGAATCTTTCTGCAGACTATGCGAACTTCTTGCAGACTTTGTGATCTTACACTTGGTGCTCTACAATAGCATAACTAACTCTACTATCTTTAATAAAATATACGAAACGTTAGAGTAGCTTTACAATCACTTTGTTGGTTTATATATTTTGTTTTAATGATGTCAACATACTTTGTATGGAGATGCCTTGTGATTTTCAGGTTTTGGATTGATTATACATGTAAGACCCTAACTTTTATGAATAAAGATTTAATTTTCTCTAAATGTTATAAGGTGTGGATTTGACATAATGTTATAGTTGTGATAATATTTATAAATTTTACAAGGTAAGCAAGTTGTCATAAAATATTTGTTTGGTCGGAGAATATTTGTTTTATCAGGGAATATCCGTACGACGGCCCAATCATTGGTGGACCCAACAACGAAATTAATGTCTGATATAGAAAGCGATAGAAATAACCTTTTTTATAAAAATAACAGCAAAACTTTTATCGTTAACTGTTGAAATACCCGGTGAAAAAGGTATAATAATACGCGTTATTGTACAATAGCACACGGTATGGTACAATATCTTTAATTATTGATGCTTACTTGAGAAGTCACTCAGTTTTATTCAATTATTACCACAGTAGTTGTTGCATAGTATCTCATATTATTGATTTAATTATTGTCACAGTATCATCTGCATAATATTTTATATTATTAAATCAATAATTGAGATGACACAGTTATTCATATTATTATTTGCATTATTGACAATGTCTAAAAAGTTCTGTCGAGGAAAGGGGTTAGGTTATCTAATTGCGCGCCAATAAAGAGAAGTCCTTATCGAAAAGCCCTCTCTTTATTGGGAATGATCTGGTTGTTAATATTATGAGTTATAATATTAATGATGAATAATTGTTGAAAGATTAAAAATATGTTTATTGAAGTAAAGTGTTTTGTGATAAATAGAGGGGGTTTTCATGAAGTATTTATTGTAAGTTTGGCTTATTACATGAACCCACACTTGCTCATTTTTCAAAATCGCCGATAGAAAGTTATCTCAGTTTTTGTTTTATTATTATTATAATAGTAACAAAACAGAATTTTTTTTATATAAACAGAATACTTTTTATATTATATATAAAGTTATTCGTTTAATTAGATTATAAATATAATATAGTATATTTTATATAAATTTTTTGTTTTATTATAATATTTTATTGCATAGTGCTGCATAGTAAAATCAAAAAATTTCGTTGAATTTCTCCCGTGAAGTCGCTTGTGATTTTTCCTTACTGTGTGTTTGTGATTATTCTTAAATAGTTCTCTGCCATTCTCCTATAAATGGGATTCTTAGTTTAGAAATGAAAATCACACCAGAATCAGAGAATTCTTCTTCTATAATACTGAGCGTATTTCTTTTGAGTTTAAGGAAACTTTGAGTGTAACAAATAGTGCAAGTTTTCTTCAAGAATATCTCCGCTATACTAGTCGAAATTATTCTCCTTTTAAGGTAAGGAATATTATTTTTGTTCAATATTCGTAAGAAATAATATTTTCTTCCATACTCTGTAGTATGTAAGTAATATTATTTCGTTTCATATTCCTAAATCTACACTTATTTTGATAAGTATTGCATCTATAATCCTTAAAATTAGTAGAATATCCTTGAATTTTGCGCTTCATTTAGTATCGTTTCACGAAAATATTTTTCTGAACTTCCTTGTTAAATTTTAAACTTTTCATGTCGGAGTACTATTCATGAGCACTATTTATACATACGGCACTATTCATATATACGGTACTATTCATACAGTATTATTCACGGGGTACTATTCATGAAATACTATTCACGGGGTACTATTCACGACAAAATTAGTTTCTTTTCGGTCCAAATTATTTTTGATACATTAATATCATTCTTAAATTTTACTCCACAAATTAGTTATCATGTTGACAATTTAGACATTCTTAAACTCTGGTTAAATTGAATTATAAATCTTTAATATTTATCGTTAATATCTCACTTGATTGATTTCTTATATTATTGTCATCATCCTCATGCTTATATTGTGTTGAAAGTCATCTTTGGCCCGTAGTGCATAGATGTACTGTTGATTGGTATGATTATAACCAGAAATTATGTATCGATATAATCATGACCTGTAATGTTACATACAAATGATGTGCTGAAAGTCCTCATTGGCTCGTAGTGCATTGATGGACAGTTGTTTGACATGATCATGACCACTGGTGATAATAACGAATATTCTTGGCCCGTAGTGCATGGATAATTCATGGATGTGATACTAACGAATATCCTTGGCCCGTAGTGCATGGATAATTCGATGATGTGGAATATTTATTGAGTTGTGTTACAGAGATAAAACATTGATGATAAACTTTTAAATCATAGAAGATAGTAGATGTCATACTCTACTTGACTCTTCTAATGGATTGTTTATTCCGCTGCAGTTAAACTTGTTGTCTATTGTATTCTATCAGTTTTTATATTGTTGAAGACTAATGATAATGTATTCTACATTATCTTAGTCATAATATTCTTTACTGGGCTAGTTGAGCTCACCCTTTTCTTTCATTGTTCTCTTTAGGAAATGAGAATATAGTTAGGACTAGTCGGGGAATGGATTGATGGTCTAGGATGGTGGCTATATTAGTCATCACTATTCTATAAAATAGTGTGATAATAATTGTAATGAGTACTCTAATTGAGTTTGGATATTGTCTATGAGATAATATTCATGTTAAAACTCTCAGCTTATGTTTGTCGTATTCTGCATGACAATTAATAATTGTGTAAATTAAGTTTGTATTTGAATTTTGTATCATGTATTTGGCGACTCAGAATGAGTTGTGCATACCTATTTTGGGGGCGTCACAATACATGTGTCTAGATTTTAAGTGGCTCATCATGAAGAAAAAGTTGTCAGAGCCACCAATTGGTTAGGTCCCTAGGACTTTATCTAGGAAATCAATGTAAGGATTTCTACCTTGGGTTATTAATTGCAAAAACAATTTTATGATGCTGGAAATTATTTTAAAATAGAAGGTTTCATGTGCTTAAAAGATTTAAATCCTTTAAAGAGGTTATGTTTGGAAGCCGAATTAATTAGTTTTATTCTTTATTTCAAAGAGTTGAAAATTCAAATTCAATAGCTAGAAATATATTTTTGAAAATCAAATCAATATTGAGATATTAATCAGTCATATTTCAAGATCTTATCCTTTTAATCAAGTTGCTAATTTTGCTGAGATCTTATCCCTTATTTCATGCTGCTGATTTTACCAAGTCATTATCAATGATTCAAGCAGTTTGGATTTCAAATTCAAATCCCTTGATAGTTTATTCCTATATTCCTTTGGGATTACTGAAATTGAGAAGTTTATTTCCTGTCGTGTCTCTTTAAACTCTATAAATCATGTTCGGCTTAAGCTTAAAAACTAACGAATTGAAAAATCATAACATGGCTCTTATTGAAAAATTTCTAGCAATCTGATCTTGCCTTGCTATGAATTTATTGTTGTTAGAAATTCATAGTTATTGTAATAATATTCGTTCTTAATCAAAAATTGTATGCAAGCCTACTGTGGTTTGTGATTGATTCAGTGGCGGATAAGTTAGTGCAAAGCAGATTCTGAAGGTTGCAGTGGTGCAAGGGTTGTTGTTGTGCAACAAGGGACAGTAGTGTCCAAACTTAGTTAGAGTTGTTTTGTACAAGGAGTATATTCTGTAATTAATTGAATATTAAGTTAATAAAAGAGACTCCAATACCAATTGATATTGGATGTAGATTAAGTCATTAAATTAGAGGTTAAGGGATAAACCACGTAAAAAATCTTGGTGTTGTGATTTTCTGTTTATCCTGCTTTCATTGCATCAATTATGCACTTTACTGAATTCATATATTGCACTGATTATAAACTAAGAAACATCTGCAAGTTCTCATATATATAAACATGCAGTTTCTATCTTGTCTAGATAACACAAAAAAGGTTCTCCATATTAGTTTAACATATACAATTAAGCAGATAGGCTTTACTTCGAGAGTACGCTTTTATATTTTCCTCTGCATAACAAGTATCATATAAATCTTATGCAGTCATGCTTTAACTTGTATGAATAGTCTATTTAGCAAGAAATTTTTAAAAGTGTAATTGTTAAATTAGTTTTGTCCAGTCCTCCTATTCAACCCCTTTTAGGTGTGCGCATACGCTCTGAATTTCACGCTTAAAATTACTATACGATCCATTTGACCCTATTATCAATACATCAATTTAGCTCATAATTAAGATCAATCTAACAAGTTTGATCATTCTATTTTAAATCCGTGTACATCATATTCTTATCAAAGATCGAGTTTACAAAAAACTACTAATCAATTATACATTATCAATATCACATAATCAAATTTAAATATGCAGTTTCTAACATATTATCTTATATATATATATAAACAGACATATTCTATCTAGTCTAGCTAACACATAAGCAGACAGATTTTAACTGGTTTGATATTCTATTTAGCAAGAATTTTTTAAAAGTATAATTATTAATTAGTTTTGTCCAGTACACCTATTCAACCCCCCTTTTAGATATACACATACATTTTGAATTTCACGCTTAAAATTACTATACGATCGATTTGACCCTATCATCAATACATCAATTTAGCTCATAATTAAGATTAACTTAACAAGTTTGATCGTTTATTCAAAGTTCGTGTACATCATATTCTTATCAAGGATCGATTTTACAAAAAACTACTGATCAATTATACATTATCAATATCACATAATCAAATTTAAATATGTAGTTTCTAACATATTATATTTGATTTTATTTAATTAAAATACTTTTGTATAAATTAAAAAATATATAATTTTATTTATTTATTATTTTGCCTCAAGTTTGAATCCACCACTTTTGGTAGT
Source organism: Panax ginseng (assembly GCA_020205605.1). Lineage (NCBI taxonomy): Eukaryota > Viridiplantae > Streptophyta > Magnoliopsida > Apiales > Araliaceae > Panax > Panax ginseng. Next base: position 24,226,034 of record CM035130.1, on the reverse strand, counting down.
TATCAAATAAGTTGGCTACCTTATACGTGCCATCTGCCGGTGTTGCTTTCCAGACTATAAAAAATTGAAGAAACCATCAACTAAATCTCTTAAAAAATCTCTAATTTGATTTTCTCTCCTTTTCCCGCCGGCGATATGGAAGTCAACAGAGTTAAATGACAATAAATAAATAAAATAATAGTAATTATAATTTTCTAAAATAAAAAAATTGAATAGTTTTTGGGCTATTCCCTCTATTTTTTCCTCATCCCCCCACCCTTTCTTTCTGATGTTGTCATTTTCCCTTACAAGTGTATATATAGATCTTAGCGTGACAAAAAAAAAGTCTAAATTTATTTAGTAAGACTTTTATGCGCATAGAAAAAAAATGCTTTTTTTTCTTCTTCTGCTGACTTCTATAAATTAAGATGATATTCAATTTGCTCTACCTCAACAAAGGGGTAACATAAAGTTAATATTCATAATTTTAAGGGGGGTGTATTCAATTAAAATTTTTAAAAACTTTTTTTAAGTGATAGATTTTTGTAGAGTTTGTAAATTTTAATGACTTTTAAATACTTTAAAGACTTTTAAAATGACTTTTATAGGCTCCATGAAATAAGTGACAGACTTTAATAGATTTTTTAGCAAGATTTTAATAGATTTTTGTATATTTCTCATATATCTTGTAGCTTATATTAATTGTTAATTAGTCCATGTGTACAGCCTCTCACTCTTTTTCATGAACTACATGAAATCTCATTATTTCATTAAATTATTGTGGCATGAGATTTTATATATGTTGAAAGCATTCATATTATTCTACTCATTTCATGATAAATTTAGATACTCGAATACGAATAAAACTTTAGAAGCTACAGACGTAATATATATATATGCGTACGATTTTTTAGTATGAGTACCAAATTCTGTTTTTCACAAAATAATATGACAATGAAAATCTATATGATCGCAAAACTTCATACATGTGAGTAAATTGCCACCATGTTATAAAAAACTTACCAGAGAGATTTTGTAACTTGGTGGCAATTTACTCAGATGTATGAAGTTTTGCGATCATATAGATTTTTATTGTCATATTATTTTGTGAAAAACAGAGTTTGGTACTCCTACTAAAAAATCGTACACATATAGTATATATAGTTCAATGAAAAGTGAGCTTAATTTTTGTGTCTGTAGCTTCTAAAGTTTTATTCGTATTTGAGTATCCAAATTTGTCAGAGAGATTTTATTTTTCTTAAAATTATTAATAGTTGTTAGTGAACCAAAATTGAGCGTTAAAAAAATAATTATGCGACTTTTTAATTTATTTATGATGTTAGAAAATTAATTAATTAAAATGTTACGTAACTAATTTTTTAACAGTTGACCGTTGTCATCTTTTAACTAATTTTTTTAATTTTGATGGGTTTTAGAATTTATCAAGATTCGTATATATCATATATTATATCTATATAATATAATATATATATATATATATATATATATATATATATAATATTAAAAATCAAAATTTCTTCGCTTTGATTTTTCAAAGTCATAACGAGATATTCCTATAATAAAAGTTTGTGTAATTTATCTAATTTTTAATAAATTTAGTAAAAAAAAAATATAAACGGTTTATAATTTTAATAATTATATTTTCTAAAATTAGATTAATTTATATTCATTTTAAGTTAAAAATTTACCGGAGAGTTTTGCGACTTTTAAATTTATCATAAAATCTCTCTGCAATTTTTTTACTTGCGATTTGAATTTCTATCTTTGTGTTTAATATTTGGAAGTCTTTAGAGATGAGATCAGACTTTGGATATGGGTTGATAGTTATAATTTTTCTTCTAAAGTCTGCCAAACTCTACCATTTAAAAGAAATTTAAAAAATCAATGACTTTTTGAATACCAAAATACTTTTATAGACTTTATAAAAGTCTCAATTCAATACCACCTAACTTTTAAAGACATTACAAAAGTTATAATTGAATACCAATAAATTTTTATAAACTCTTTAAATATCTTGATTGAATACAACCAAACTTTTAAAGTCTTTAAAAATCTTTAAAAATTTTAATTGAATACACCCTCCTAAATTGATTTTTATACAATCAATTGTTTACGTTTCTACTAAACTACTCTGCTCTCCTATAATTTTAATTTAAAAATTATGTTGACCCAACCCTAAGATATACTATATCCGTTTTAAAATTAAAAATATAATAATTTAACTTTTAAATTTAAACGAAAGAATGTTAAACTTCAAAATTAATATAATTTATAATTAAACAAATTTTGTGATTAATATTTTTTTTATTATATTCATACTATACTGATTATAATAATTGTATCAATTAAAATTAAATAAATTTATATTAACTTAATTAAAATTTAATATTTTATCATTTGAAATCAAAAATTAAATTATATATCTTTAATTTTAGAACAAATGGAGTATAATCAAGGCATGCATAACCTTAATCCCAAACATATATATAATTGACGTGTCGAATAGATAAATCTTTCACCTGCTGACTTGAATGTTGGATACAACTCCATCCATATTAAGATGACAATGACGTTCAAAAAATAAAATAAAAAAATGATGACAGTTGATCATCACTTCTGAAAAATTACTACTCTTAAGGGAATTTATAATGTTTACTTTAACACAATCAAAAAGTTAAAAAAAATCATCAACTTATTTAATACTTTTATTGTTTTATAAAAAGAGTTCATTTGCAAAATTTTCAATACGATATGTTTTTTGTCTCATGTTTATTTAGTTTATTAGTAGTTGTATTATGGTGAAATTGTAATTATAGACTTGAGAAAGAATATTGTATTATTTTACTTTTATCAAATGAAATAATTTTTATTTTAAAAAAAATATAAAGAAAATGACAAGTGACGCTCCTGTTTTCCTACAGAGGAAGTATAATGAAATTTGATATATTTAAAGGAAAGAAAATAAATTAGCTATCACCATCATAGTGTAACAGCCTTTTTTGTGTTTTTATTTTTATTTTTTGTAACGTGATGAGAGAGTTATTGATTACATAATTGATAATTCAAGAGAACTTAATGGGTAATAACCAAGTTTCTTGTAAATCTTGTAGCATTTAAGTTGTGAGACTTTCAACTAAGAGCATGGCTTGGAATCTCATCAAAAGCTAAGAGCATGGTGGGAAGTAGATTGGGATTCGAAGTGCATGTGTTGGAGCATTTTTATTTTTATTTTTTTGAGTGTTTTATGCCTATCAAGATAGATATGATTGTATAGTGTCAACATTTACTTGTAATTTTAACAAGTAATTTTAATAAACTATACGAAACGTCAGAGTAGTTTTACGATCATTTTGTTTATTTTGTTTTAATAATGACAACATACTTTGTATGAAGACGCCTTATAATTTTTAAGTTTTGGATTGATTAAACATGTGTCCAGATTTCAAGTGGCTCATCATGAAAAAAAAATTGTCAGAGCCACCAATTAGTTAGGTCCCTAAGACTTTATCTAGGAAATCAATGTAAGGATTTCTACCTTGGGTTATTAATTGCAAAGATAATTTTATTATGCTGGAAATTATTTTAAAATAGAGGGTTTCATGTGCTTAAAAGATTTAAATCATTTAAAGAGGTTATGTTTGGAAGCCGAATCAATCAGTTTTATTCCTTATTTCAAAGAGCTGAAAATTTAAATTCAATAGCTAGAAATATATTTTTGAAAACCAAATCAATTGAGATATTAATCAGTCATGTTTCAAGATCTTATCCTTTTAATCAAGTAGCTGATTTTGTTGGGATCTTATCCCTTATTTCGTGCAGATTTTACCAAGTCATTATCAATGATTCAAGCAGTTTAGATTTCAAATTCAAATCCCTTACTTAATAGTTTATTCCTATCTTCCTTCCTTTGGGATTACTAAAATTGAGAAGTTTGTTTCCTGTCGTGTCTCTTTAAACTCTCTATAAATCATGTTCGGCTTAAGCTTAAAAACCAAAGAATTGAAAAATCATAACATGACTCTTATTGAAAAATTTCTAGCAATCTGATCTTGCCTTGCTATGAATTTATTGTTGCTAGAAATTCATAGATATTGTAATAATATTCATTTTTAATCAAAAATTGTATACAAGCCTATTGTGGTTTGTGATAGATCCAGTGGTGGTTAGGTTAATGCAAAGCAGATTCTGAAGGTTGCAGTGGTAAAAGGGTTGTTGTTGTGCAACAAGGGACAATAGTGTCCAAACTTAGTTAGAGCTTTTTTGTACAAGGAGTATATTTTGTAATTAATTGAATATTAAGTTAATAAAAGAGTCTTCAATACTAATTGATATTGGACGTGGATGAAGACATTAGATTAGAGGTTAAGGGTTGAATCACGTAAAAAATCTTGGTGTTGTGATTTTCTATTTATCCTGCTTTCATTGCATCAATTATGCACTTAACTGAATTCATATACTGCACTGATTATAAACTAAGAAGCATCTGCAGGTTCTATGTAGGACGTCAACTTTTATGAATAAAGATTATTTTTTTCTCTAAATATCTTTTTTAATAATAAGGTGTGGATTTGATATAATGTTATAGTTGTGGGTAATATTTATAAATTTTGCAAAGTAAGCAAGTTGTCATAAAATATTCGATTGGTCAGGGAATATTCTTACGACGGCACAATCATTGGAGGACCCTATAACGGAATTACTTTCGGAGTTAGAAAACGACAGAAATAACTTTTTATGAAAATAACGGCGAAAGTTTTACCGTTAACTGTTGAAATACCCAGTGATAAAAGTACAGTAATACGCGTGGTTGCATAGTAGCACACGGTATTGTACAGTATCTTTGATTATTGATACTTACGTGAGAAGTCACTCAGTTTATTTCAATTATTGCCACAGTAATTGTTGCATAGTATCTCACGTCATTGATTCAATTATTGTCATAATATTTTATATTATTAAATCAATAATTGAGACGAAAAAAGTTATTCATTTTATTATTTGCATTATTGACAATATCTAGAAAGTTCTGTCGAGGAAAGGGGTTTGGTCACCTAATTGCGCGCCAATAGGTAAAAATCCTTATCGGAAAGCCCCATCTTTCCTGCGAATGATCTGGTTGTTAATATTGTGAGTTACTTCCTCCGTCCCATGATAAAAGTCCTTATTACTATTTTGGGTAGTCCCATGTTAAATGTTCACTTTTCTTTAATAACCAAACTTTTACACATTTTTTCCTATTATACCCTTAGCATTAAATATTTCATACTTTTCTTATTCTAATTCTCTCTCCATATTTAATAAGTATAATTAGTTATGCGCTCAAAATATTTTGAATTGAAAAGCTATAAAGTCACTCTCTCACCTGCATTGAAAATAATTAATGACATATTATTATGGGCAATTTTGTCATTTCATTCCTCTTCTTAATATGCATGAAAAGTCCACCAGGACTTTTATCCTGGGACAAAGAGAGTATAATATTAATGATGAATGTTATTAAAAATATGTTTTGTGAAGCCAAATGAATTGAGATAAATAGAGGGGATTTTATGAAGTATTTATTATAAATTTGGCTTATATATGGAGGACTTACACATTTTTCAAAACTGTCAGTAAAAAGTTATCTCAATTTTATTTTATGTATATATATATATATATATATATATATATATTATAATAAGTTTTGTTTTTTTTATGAAAAATAGAATATATTATATTTTATTATGCATAGTGTTTGCATAGTAAAAACTAAAATTATTTAGAGAACGCCGGTTCGTCCTTGATAATGTACTGTGCAGTCCGTGATTCTTTTTTCTAAATAGTATCCTTCCATCCTCCTATAAATAAGATGCTCAGTTTAGAAATGAAAATCACACTAGAATCAAAGAATTCTTCTTCTATAATATTGAGCGTATTTCTTTTGAGTTTAAGGAAGTTTTGAGTGTAAAAAACAGTGCCAGTTTTCTTTAAGAATATCTCCGCTATACCAGTTGGAATTGCTCTCTTTTTGAGGTAAGGGGTATTTTTATATATTTCATATTCGCTTACGATATTATTTTTCGTATTCGTAAGAAATTTTATTTTCGTTCAATATTCGTAATGAATATTATTTTCGTTCAATATTCGTAAGGAATATTATCTTCGTTCAATATTCCACTACAAGAAAACCGGCTAATTCCGACGGACATATTTCCTCGAAGATAATAATTATTCCGACGGATTATTCAATCGAACATTATTTAGTCGAAACTAGATTAATTTCGACGGTTGTTCGTTAGAAATATATGTATCCCATTGGCGCCAATGTTCCTGCCAGCGCCAACCTTATTTTCGATTGAATAGTGTTTATTCTGATGGAGTATTCAGTCGAAGATACCTTAATTATGACGGACATTCCGTCGAAAATAAGCCTAAAACCTAATTAATCAGAACGTCTTTGTAAGACCCCAACTTTTATGAATAAAGGATAATTTTCTCGAAATATATTTTTGAATATTATGGTGTGGATTTGATATAATGTTATAGTTGTGGGTAATATTTATAAATTTTGCGAAGTAAGCAAGTGGTTATATAATATTCGATTAGTCGGAGAATATTCGTTTTAATAGGGAATATTCGTACGACGACACAATCATTGATGGACCCCACAACGGAAGTATTGTCGTAATTAGAAAATGACATAATTATCTTTCTATAAAAATAACGACAGAAGTTTTACCGTTAAACTGTTGAACTACCCGGTAGTAAAAGTACAATAATACGCGTTGTGACGCCCCCAAAATAAGGTATTTATCACCCATCTTGAGTCGCCAAATACATGGTACAAAATTTAAATACAACTTAATAATACAACTGTCGTGTAAAATACGACAAAACATAATCTAAGAGTTTTAATACGTATATTGTCATCTAAACAGTATACAAACTCAAAGGAGTCCTCATTACATTTATTATCACACTATTTAATCAGAATAGTGATGAATACTAATGCTATTATCTGGACCGTCACTCCGTTTCCTGACTCGTCTCGGCAACGTTCTCATTTCATGAAGAGAACAGTGAAAGAAAGGGTGAGCTCAACTAGCCTAGTAAGAAATATTATGACTAAGATAATGCAGAATAAATTATCATTAGTCTTCAATAATGTTAAACTGATAAAATACAATAGACATCAAGTTTAACTACAGCGGAACAAGCAATCCATTAGAAAAGTCAAGTAGAGAATAAAATCTACTATCTTCTATGATTTAAAAAGGTTTTTCATCAATTTTTATCGCTAAGACTCAGCTTAATAAATAAACCACATCTTCGAATCATTCCTGTACTATGGGCCAAGGATATTCATTAAATCATCAATGGTCATGACTATACTGAATAATCCCTAGTCATAATTATACCAAGTCCATCTCTACACGTAAGCCAAAGATATACAACTATAAAACCAATAACCAACAGTCCATCTTTGCATGTAAGCCAAAGATATATAATTCAATAATCCACAGTCCATCTTTGCACGTAAGCCAAGATAACTTTTATCACCATATAAACATGAGGATGATGACAATGATATAAATATTAATCAACTGAAAACAAGGATAAATATTAAAGACTTTAAATTTATCCAAATATTATCAATCACGTAATAAATTCATAATCTAATACTATTAATATCATAACAATATTTTAATTACGTCTTAAACTTATAAACAATTTATTTCAATTGTTTATACTTTACCTAATAATGCATTTAATCATTCAAAAATACCATACTCATAAGATTTCATCACCAATGATCAAATCCTTTATCAAAAATCTGCATATACCTTATATAGGATTTCTAAGCCATAAAATTCTATTTTCCAACTTTGTTACTTCACATAACATATTTAACTCATATGTTCGTAACTAAATTATTTTCATGAAAAATACCAAATCAGTCCCAAAAATATTTCTTTTCTGGGATTTAGCAGAATATAGTCCCAATATGAACATATATTTTTCTCGAAATTTTTAAAATTCATTTACTATTTTTCAAAAATCAATTTCTAATTAATTCCTTAAGAAATTAGCTACCTCAAGTTTAACTCTAGAAATTCCCAAATCTTGGCAGGATCTTACACATGTTAACGTCAGCTTTCAGTTTAAATTTCATGGTCATTGGAGTTATAGAACTTCGGTTATAGCATTTTTCGTCGAAAAAACCTAAATATTGAAATGGTCATAACTTGCTCATTTTAAGTCAGAATGAGCTCATTTTTGGACAGAATGTTATTTATACCATATAATTTCATGTCCCAAAAGGCCAGAATTTGTTTCATAATTTAAGTGGTCGCAAACAAATGCTTTAAGTTTCTAGGCGTGGCATTTTCCTCTTTTGCGACTTTTGACTCCTTTGCTAAAATCACCACCACGAAAATCTACAACACCTTTTCCAAAGGATTCCACTTGGATAAGTTATATAACTCATAGATCTAACTCTAGAACTTAACCACACTTAAAAATTCGAAATATAATAGGAGATATGGTCAATTGAATTTCATGTTCCATTTTCACCAAAATCTGATTTTTCAACCCTTTGTGATTTCTAAAAAACTTTCATGTTTTCACATAATAACCAACATAACTCATTATAACACTTACTAATACCACATATACTCATGATTTTTATCAGTCCAATACTTTTATTATGACTCTCATCATAATCAACGTAAACAGATCATTTCCACAATTTAATAAGGAATGAATACAAAGGATCATTCACCATGCATGTGGTAATTCACATAGACAGGTTATTCCAACAGAATAATAAAGAATGGAATAACAGAAGGATTCACCATGCATGTGATAGAGACCCTTATGATAGGTTATTCAAATGAAATGGAATAACGAAGGATTCACCATGCATGTGATGAGAGAGCCTTACAGATATAGGTTATTCCCAACGAAATAATAAAGAACGAGAACCGGTCGGTAGCGTGATCCGCTTGCCGTGCGGGATATTCCAACAGAATAATAAATAATGGAACCAGGTCCGGCGTAAACGCACAGACAGGATATTCCGATAGAATAATAAATAATGGAACCAGGTCCGGTGTAAAACGCACAGACAGGATATTCCGACAGAATAGTAAAGAATGGAATAATAGAAGAATTTCACCATGTATCTTTGTACTTTTGCATATCTGAGTTATTCCAACATAATAATAAAGAATAGAATAATGAAGAAGAATTTCACCATGTATGCGGTACTTCGCATAAACAGGTTATTCCAACATAATAATAAAGAATGGAATAACAAAAATTCTCTTCATGAATAAGAAAGAAATAATACCCCTTACAGGTACAACAAATAATATCCCTTACCTTAGAATAAAGCTGGATACTGGAATAGAAATGTAGCAGACTTCTCTTCTTCTTTCTCTCTATAATTTCTCTCTATAATAATTGCTCTATAGCTTTTATGAATTGGTGAGAAATAAAGGAAGAATGAGCTTCTATTTATAGGAAAATATAATTTCGATAATTGCACGTTTTGAGGCTCGAAATAGTACAGTATAATACCTCCAACTTTTATTTCATTTTTAATTCAGTCATCCAAATATTATCAAACTTGCACCACCTCCCCTAATAGTAAATCATGTGAATCAATACTAAATCATGTGACTCAATAGTTCTAAACATGTGAAAAAATTAATTACAGTATAGTACCTCCATCTATACCTCCATTTTTAACTTAGTCATGCAAGTATCATCAATCTTGCACCAACTCCCCTAATAGTATAAGAATGTGATTCAATAGTACACATATGTGAACAAATAGTTATATAAGCATGTGAATTAGTAGCAATTAATTGCTCATTTACCCGATTAATTACCCTATTGAATCGATATAACATCCGGACATCAATTACTATTGAAATAAATGTCGATTTCCACTAACACTAACAATCCTAACACAATGGAAATATTTTTCTCAAAAATTTTATTTTTGAAATTTTGAAGTTTGACTTTTTCCAAAAAAGTCAACTATTGACTTTTTTGACCAAAAAACCTCAGAAAATTTTGTGTTTATAGTCTATTTCTACTAATTTCATCATTCCGGACTCAAATATCACGTCCGTGTCTCCAAATTCAACTCTGAACTCACATTCAATTATAATAACATTCATCATTAATATCATAACTCACAATATTTAACAACCAACTGTGTTCCCGGAAAGAGGGGCTTTCGATAAGGATTTCTCCTATTGACGCGCAATTAGGTGACCAAACCTCTCATTGTGAAACTTCTAGACATTGTAAATATTGCAATTTAATAATATGAATAACTTTGTCGTCTCAATTATTGATTTAATAATATATCATATAATGCAGATGATACTGTGACAATAATCGAATCAATAATATGAGAGATATGATGCAACAATTACTATAGCAATAATTGAGAATAATCGGTGACTTCTCACGTAAGCATCAATAATCAATCACAGGTAATATGCTACTATGCAACCACGCCAGATTCTTTACTTTTACTACTAGGGTAGTTCAACAGTTTTAACGGTAAAACTTCCGCCGTTATTTTCATAAAAATATTTTTGTTATTTTCTCAATCCGACAATAATTCCGTTGTGGGGTCCACCAATGATTGTGCCGTCGTACGAATATTCCCTATTAAAAGGAATATTCCCCGACCAATCGAATATTATATAACAACTTGCATACTTTGTAAAATTTATAAATATTACCCACAACTATAACGTTATCTCAAATCCACACCAAAATTTTGACAAAAATATTTCGAGAAAATTAAATCTTTATTCGTAAAATCTGGGGTCTCACACGCGTGGTTGCATAGTAGCACACGGTATTGATTATTGATGCTTACGTGAGAAGTCACTCAGTTATTCTCAATTATTGCTACAGTAATTGCTGTATCATATCTTTCATATTATTGATTCGATTATTGTCATAGTATCATTTGCATTATATGATATATTATTAAATCAATAATTGAGACGACAAAGTTATTCATATTATTAAATTGCAATATTTACAATGTCTAGAAGTTCGCACAAGAGAGGTTTAATCATCTAATCAGCGCCTAATAAGGAGAAATCTTTATCGGAAAGCCCCCTCTTTCTTGGGAACGACCTAGTTGTTAAATATTGTGAGTTATAATATTAATGATGAATAAGTTTGTGTAGATTAAAGATGAAATTGATAGTTCAATTTTGTTAGAATTATTCGTGTTGGATGACTGAATTAAAAATGAAATAAAAGTTGGAGGTATTATACTGTAAGACCCCAACTTTTTATAAATGAAGATTTAATTTTCTCTATTTATTATTTTGAAATAGTAAGGGGTTGATTTGATTAATGTAGTTAGTTATGGGTAAAATGCGTAAATATTTTAAATAAGCAAGTGGTTATAAAATACTCATTGTTGTTTGGAGAATATTCGTTTGGTCGTGGAATATTCTTGTTTGCATTGGGAATATTAAATGCGACAATGACGCTTGACCTTGTGTGGGCCCCATAATGGAAAGCGATTGGATGAATAAAGCGACAAGTATGAGTTATTTATAAATAACTTGGCGCAAATTATTACCATTAATCTTGTTGGAATACCCGTGGTTAAAACACAAGATGTCTGGCGTTGTTGCACAATGAGTACGCAGTATTGCACCAATTATTGATTCTTACGTGAAAGACACTACTCAATAATTGTTACGATAATTAATTATTCAAATATTTTATTTTATTGATTCAATAATTGTTTGTGTTGATTTCTTTATATTCTTTGTTGTTTCAATAATTGTCACTACACGATATTTTTCATTATCGAAGCAATAATTCATATTATCTAATAATATTATTAGAAAATATTATTGGCAATGTCTAAAAAGTTACATCTAAGGAGAGGTTTGGTCACCTAATTGCGCGCATGAAGGAGAAATTCTTATTGAAAGCCCTCTCTTCCTGAGGCTGCACGGTTGTCAATAATGTGATTACGTAATATTATTTGTGAATAATTAATTATTGATTTATATGATGAGAAAAATATTGATTTTATGAGGATATAGATGGAGAAAATTTTGATGTGACAATTGTTGAAAATTAATATTTTATCTTTTTTACGATAAAATAATTCATTTAAATATATTATTTTAATAATATATTAATGGTGATATTTTTACAATGAATGTGAAATATATGAGTATATGAGGAGGAAGAGTATTTTTGTGGCATTAAATGTTTAACACATGTTTTGTGTGTTGGTGGACATAATTATTGACCGAAATTTGATTATAGCCTGTAAAATCGTCCGTTTGTGGATTTCGATCAATTTTTGTTTGGAATTTGGAAAAACTTCCTTCTGAAAAGTTGTAGAGAATTGAATTTCCTATAAAAACTCGCAAGATTCAAATTTTCTGATAAAAGGGATATTTATTGTGAATTATTGAAGTTTCGGTATATCGGGTGTGAATTGATTTTTGGAGTTTAAATTATTTTTGTGAGAAAAACGTTTTTTGTATTTTTTTTGGACATCATTAACATGTGTGGCTGGTGTTTTTGATCAAAAGGTGGGCTAAGGAAATTTTGTATAATTATATTAATATTATATTCAATTTTCTGCTTTGGTGTTCTAAGCATTTTTCTATAAATAGGGAGCTTAGGTTAGAATTGAAAATCACACCGGAAACTAAAGATTTCTCTCTCTTTCCCTCTCTATAATATCGAGCGTATCTTCTGAATATTTTAGTACTTTGAGTATTGCTATATCTGGTGCAAGTTCTTTCAAAGACTATATCCATATTCGATCAAGTACTATTCTTTCGAGGTAAGGTATGTTATTTTATTCTTAAATGATATTATCTTCTTCAATATCATTATCTTAAATATTGTTCGAACTTTTATCAAATTTGGAACTTTTTCATGTCTGAGTTACTATTCATGAGTTACTATTCACGAGTTACTATTCACGAGTACTATTCACAAAGCGTGATGATGTTTTTTTTGTGAAATCTCTATCTTTTGAGGTCGAGATTCTTATTCACGTATCGACACTATTCACGTATCGACACTTATTCACGAATCGACACTTATTCACGTAAAAAATTAATTTTTCTTTTCACTGCGTCCAAGATTGTGCATTATGATTCCTATCTTTAATTGGATCTATGTTTTGATCTTCATTCTTGAATTTTACTCTAATCGTTATTTATGAAGTATTTTTGAACTTGGATTATTTAAAAGTACTTAATCCTTAATACTTGTTCTTTTGTTTCACTTTGGATTCGTTTTCTTTAAAATATTTTTCATCATCCTCGGTCCTAAATGATGATATTCTTGAATATCTTTGGCTGTAGTGCAAAGATGAATGATTTCTTGATGAATATCTTTGGCTCGTGGTGCAAAAGATGAGCAGTGTTGAGATGAACATGAATGATCGATTAATATCTTTGGCCAGTAGTGCAAAGATGAGCAGTGTTTAGATAAACATGACCAATGATGAATATCTTTGGCTCAGAGTGCAAAGATGAATATTTGATTCGGATATATATTGATTGATGTTACAGGATAAAATATCGACGATGAACTTTTAAATTCATATATAGAAGATAGTAGTTTGTATTCTCTACGTAACTCTTCTATGAATTATTATTTTCGCTGCGAATATTGATCTGAAACTTGTTGTCTATTGTATTCTATCAGATTTTTTCCTGTTGAAGACTAACGATAATTTGTTGTATATTATCTTAGTCATAACATTCTTTACTGGGCTAGTTGAGCTCACCCTTTCCTTTTGTTCCATTTTTCTTCTCAGGAAGCGAGATTATAACAGGAACTAGTCGGGGTGTAGAGTGAAGGTTCTAGAGAGAGTTGTTTAGTAGTCCTCACCATTTTTGTAAAATAATGTATCAATAATTATGATGGGGATTTATTTGCTTGTGGATATTGTCTAGATGGCAATATCTGTATTTAAACTCACAGTATATATGTTGTCGTATTTTGCACGACAAATGTATTAATAAAGTTGTAGTTATTTCTGTACCATGTATTTGGCGACTCAGAATGGGTTGGATGGAATGGACCTATTTTGGGGGCATCACATATACTGTAATATTTTGAGCCCCAAAACGTGCAATTATCAAAATTATATTTTCCTATAAATAGAATCTTATTCTTCCTTCATTTCTCACCAATTCATAAAAGCTATAGAGCAATTATTATAGAGAGAAATTATAGAGAGAAAGAAGAAGAGAAGTCTGCTACATTTCTATTCTAGTATCCAGCTTTATTCTAAGGTAAGGGATATTATTTGTTGTACCTATAAAGGGTATTATTTCTTTCTTATTCATGAAGAGAACTTTTGTTATTCCATTCTTTATTATTATGTTGGAATAACTTGTTTATCTGAATCTTTTGCATACATGGTGAACTTCTTACATTTATTCCATTCTTTATTATTATGTTGAATAACTTTTATCATCAAATCCGCATATATGGTGAAATTCTTCATTATTTCATTCTTTATTATTACATTTGGAATATCACATGCATGCGAATTACGCTGAACTGGTTCTATTCTTTATTATTACATTGGAATAACTCCGTATGCATGCGATCTATCGCATGCATGGTGAATTCTTAGTTATTGGAATATCACATGCATGCGGATTACGCTAGAAATTGGTTCCATTCTTTATTATTCTGTTGGAATAACTTTTATGCATGCGATTACATCGCATGCATGGTGAATTCTTACATTATTACTCGCTGGAATATCTTGTGCATATGGGATTACGCATGACCGGTTCCATTCTTTATTATTACATTGGAATAACTTTTATGCATGTGGATTATAACATGCATGGTGAATGATCCTTCGTATTCATTCCTTATTAAATTGTGGAAATGATGCATCTACGTGGATTACCGCATGGCGGTGTGAAAATCCATTTGTAGTTTCATATATTCTATGATACTCATTTGGTTAAAGTTTTGGCTCTATACTCCATGATATTAGTAGAATATCCTGGATATTTGCGCTTCATCTGGTATCTTTTCATGGAAATATTCTTTTGAGCATTCTTGAATTTTACTCCACAAAGCAGTATCATGTTAACAATTTAAACGTAATTAATTTCAAGATAAATTAACTTATAAATCTTTAAAATTTATTATTATTATGTCATTGTTATCATCATCATGCTTATATTATGCTTATATTGTGATGAAAGTCATCTTTAGCTTACGTGCATAGATGGACTTGGTATGATTATGACCAGGGATTATTCGGTATAATAATGACTTATAATGTTATAAATGATGTGAAGTCCTCAGTAGCCTGTAGTGCATTGATGATTTAATGAATATCCTTAGCCCGCAGTGCAGGGATGACTCGATGATGTGGTTTATTTATTAAGCCGAGTCTCAGTGATAAAAATTGATGAAAACATTTTTAAATCATAGAAGATAGTAGATATCATGCTCTACTTGACTCTTCTAATGGATTGCTTATTCCGCTGCAGTTAAACTTGATGTCTATTGAATTTTATCAGTTTAACATTTTTGAAGACTAATGATAATTTATTCTGCATTATGTTAGTCATAATATTTCTTACTGGGCTAGTTGAGCCCACCCTTTATTTCATTATTCTCTTCAGGAAATGAGAACGTAGTTGGGACTAGTCGGGGAACGGAGTGACGGTCCAGATGATAGCATTAGTAGTCATTAATATTCTGTTAAATAGTGTGACAATAAATATAATGAGGACTCCATTGAGTGTGGATATTGTCTAGATGACAATATTCTTATTAAAACTCTTAGATTATGTTTTGTCGTATTTTACACAACTGTTGTATAATTAAGTTGTATTTGAATTTTTTACCATATATTTGGCGACTCAAGATGGGTGATATATACCTATTTTGGGGACGTCACAACATCCCTTGTTCAATGCCAACTCATATGTTGAGTCGTATGAGACGACATGAGCAGCAACTAAAAAAAAGGGGTCGTAGTTCTTGTTTGTGTCCTATAGTACTCGAATAATAAAGTTAATTGAATTACTACAAACATTCCTCACTGTTCCATCATAATAGATGGAAACATCCAGAAGGAGTGCTAATAAGTTGTTGAACAAAGTTCTAGGTTAAGCAACCCCCTAGATGAGCGAACGATCACTTATATCCTAGGGTTGGACCCATGTGGGGAGATGATTCATTCATAGCAGAGAAGTGATCGTTCGTTCATCTAGAGGGTTGCTTAAGCTGAAACTTTATTCAATAGCTTAATAGAACTCCTTCGGGATGTTGTCATCTGTTATAATGGAACAGTGAGGAATGTCTGCAGTAATTGAATTAACTTTATTATTCGAGTATAGGACACAAACAGGAACTAAGACCCTTTTTTTTCTCGGTTGCCAACTCAAGTAGTCTCTATAGATTCCAAATAACAATTCTCATAAACTAAGTACCACTTACTTAGTTTATCATCATTGGCAAAATAAACTAAGTAGCATTTGTTTAGTTTGCCACAATTTTCAATAAACTCAATAATACTCTCCCTTTAATCTTCAATACACTCAATAATATATGTACTATACTCTAAAACTTAGAAACCCGTTTGACATTCACTCAGTAGGGGTGAATGTCGAACAGTCCCTAGTTTGGGACTGTTATTGGATGTTATGTCTCTCACTTAGGCCAGTGCAAATACGAAATGGTACGTTTTTGTTATTTTGAGGATTTTTCGACTGTTATCTCTATATGTTATTTTGAGGATTTTAATAGAATAGTGATGACTACTAATGCTATCATCTGGACCATCACTCCGTTCCCCGACTAGTCCCGGCTACGTTCTCATTTCCTGAAGAGAACAGTGAAAGAAAGGGTGAGCTCAACTAGCTCAGTAAGAAATATTATGACTAAGATAATGCAGAATAAATTATCATTAGTCTTTAACAATGTAAAATTGATAAAATACAATAGACATCAAGTTTAACTGCAGCGGAACAAGCAATCCATTAGAAGAGTCAAGTAGAGCATAAAATCTACTATCTTCTATGATTTAAAAAGATTTTCATAAACTTTATCGTTGAGACTCAGCTTAATAAATAAACCACATAATCCCTGCACCACGGTCAAGGATATTCATGTAATCATCAATGGTCATGATTATACCGAATAATCCCTGGTCATAATCATACCAACAACTGTCCACCAATGAACTATAGGCCAATGAGGACTTTTACTACATCATTCGTTACATTACGGTCATAATTATACCAAATAATTCATGGTCATAATCATACCAAGTCCATCTCTGCACGTAAGCCAAAGACGACTTTCATCACAATATAAGCATGAGGATGATGACAATAATATAAGCATTAATCAAACGAAAACAAGGATAAATATTAAAGACTTTAAAATTATCCAAATATTATCCATCACTTAAATAACTCATAATCTAATATTGTTAATATTATAACAATATTTTAATCACTTCTTGAACTTATAAATAATTTAATTGTTACACTTTACCAAATAATGCATTTAATCATTCAAAAATGCCATACTCATAATATTTCATCACCAATGATCAAATCACTCATCAAAAATCTGCATATACCTTATATAGGATTTTCAAGCCCTAAAATCATATTTTCCAATTCTCCAACTTCACATAACATATTTAACTCATATGTTTGAAACTAAACCATTTTCATGAAAAATTACCAAATCAACTTATTATTTTTCTATCCTTTGTCCAAACATATATACATATATTTCATACACAACAAGTATTTTTTAATAATTTTTCAGCTCTCTTAAGTATTTTTCAAAAGTCAATTTCTAATTAATTCCTTAAGAAATTAGCTACCTCAAGTTTAACTCCAGAAATTCCCAAATCTTGGTAGGATCTTACACATGTTGACGTGAGCTTCCAGTTTAAATTTTATGGTCATCGGAGTTATAGAACTCCGGTTATAGCGTTTTTCGTCGGAAAAACCTAAATATTGAAATAGTCATAACTTGTTCATTTTAAGTCGGAATGATCTCATTTTTAGGCAAGAGGTACTTTATACCATATATTTCCATGTCCCAAAAGGCCGGATTTTTTCTCACAATTTAAGTGGCCAAAAATGCCCTTTTAAATTTATGGGCAGTAGCTTTTTGGTACTTTGCAGTGTTTGACTCCTTTGCTAAAATCAGTCCACATGAAAATCTACAACATCTTTTCCAGTGATTCTACTTGGATAAGTTAGAAAACTCATAGATCTAACTCTAGAACTTGACCACACTCAAAAATTCGAAATATAATAGGAGATATGGTCAATTGAATTTCATGTTCCATTTTCACCAAAAATCTGATTTTTAACTCTTTGTGATTTCTAAGAAACTTACATGTTTTCACATAATAACCAACATAACTCATCATAACACTTATTAATACTACATATACCCATGATTTTCATCAGTCCAATACTTTTATTATGACTTTCATCATAATCAACAATCCAATGCTTATATTATGACTTTCCAGAATTTTTTTTTGAGGGTCAGAAAAATTACGAAACTACAAATGAATTTTCACCCGCCATGTGGTAATCCACTTAAACAGATCATTTCCACAATTTAATAAGGAATGAAATACAAAGGATCATTCACCATGCATGTGGTAATCCATATATACAGGTTATTCCAACAGAATAATAAAAGAATGGAATAACAGAAGAATTCACCATAAATGCGATGAAGCCAGACAGACGGTTTATTCTCAATGAATAATAGAGGATGGAACCGAGTCATACGTAAGCATACGAGCATGGATATATTCGACGAAATAATAAATAATGGAACCAGGTTATGCGAAAACGTACAGACAAGATATTCAGACAGAATAATAAAGAATGGAATAATAATAGAATTTCACCATGTATGCGGTACTTCGCATAGACAAGTTATTCCACCAGAATAATAAAGAATGGAATAATAACAAAATTTCACCATGTATGCGGTACTTCGCATAGACAGGTTATTCCAAAATAATAATAAAGAATGGAATAACAGAAGAATTTCACCGTGTATGCGGTACTTCGCATATACAGGTTATTCCAACAGAATAATAAGGAATGGAATAACAGAAGAATTTCACCAAGTATAGGGTAGTCCACGTATACAGGTTATTACAATAAAATAATAAAGAATGGAATAACAGAAGTTTTCTTCATGAATACGAAAGAAATAATACCCCTTACGAGTACAACATATAATATCCCTTACCTTATAAAGAAGAGTACTCCGACGGGTAGGGTGGGAATATACTTGAAGAAAACTTGCACTACACTCAAAACTTTCTTAAACTCTAAAGAAATACACTCAAGATTATAGAAGAGAATTCTCTGAATTTCTGGTGTGATTTCAATTCTAACTAAGCATCCTATTTCTAGGAAAATAGAAACGATACTATGCAATAATATATATATATATATATATATATATATATATATATATTATTTAGAATCTAATAAAACAATTAACTTTATAAAAGCATTACATTTTTATATAAAAAAGATTTTACTATGCAAACACTATGCATAATAAAATATATTATATTCTAATTATTATCTAATAAAACAAATAACTTTATAAAAGTATTACATTTTTATATAAAAGATTTTACTATGCAAAATAATATGCATAATAAAATATATTATATTCTAATTATTGTCTAATAAAACAAATAACTTTATAAAAGTATTACATTTTATATAAAAAGATTTTACTATACAAAACACTATGCATAATAAAATATATTATATTCTAATTATTGTCTAATAAAACAAATAACTTTATAAAAGTATTACATTTTATATAAATTATTATATTAATAATACTAATAAAATAAATTTTTATATATAATATATATATATATATATATATATATATATAAACTTCCGTGACTTCATAAAAGACACCTCAATATATTTAACAACATTTATCATCATTATTATAATTCACAATATTAATAATCGAAATTGTTTCGCTAGGAAAGAGGGGCTTTCCAATAAGGATTTCTCCCTATTGAAGTATGCAATTAGGTGACCAAACCTCTCCTTGGCGAAAAAATAATATTAATAACCCGTTGTCTCAATTATTGATTTAATAATATAAAAAATATCGACAATAATTGAATCAAATAACGTGAGATACTATGCAACAATTCTTCAAGCAATAATTGAACAAAAGCGGTGACTTTTCACGTAAGCATCAATAATCAATCTGGTATGCTACTTATGCAATCATCACGCGTATTCCTATACTTTTAACACCGGTGTTTCAATGATTAACGATAAACTTTCGCCGTTATTTTCATAAAATATTTTTGTCGTTTTCTCAATCAGACAATAATTCCATTGTGGGGTCCACCAATGATTATGCCATTGTACTAATATTCCCTGTTAAAATGAATATTCCTCGACCAATCGAATATTATATAACAACTTGCGTACTTTTCAAAATTTATAAATATTACCCACAAGTATAACATTATATCAAATTCATTCCATAATATTCAAAAAAATATTTTGAGAAATTTAAATCTTTATTCATAAAATTTGGGGTCTCACAGATGTCGTGCCTGGTCAGCTGATTCACCCAGCGGATGGAGATGAATGGAAGAGATTTGATGCAAATTATCCTGAGTTTGCGGAAGAAGTTAGGAATGTTAGGCTTGGCATGGCTACTGATGGCGTTTGCACTTTTAATAATTTTAGCCAGCCGTACTTAGTTTGGCCAGTCATTATGGTCGCTTATAATCTTCCACCGGCAATGTGCATGAGGGATCTGTATTTGTTCATATAATTGTGGACAAGAATTGTTGATTGATGTTACAAGGATAAAACATTATTGGTGGACTTTTAACATAGAGAAGATAATAGATCTGATGGTCTATTTGACTCTTCTAATGGATTGCTCATTCCGCTGCAATTATGGTTGAAAAGTTTTATCAGCTACCATATGTTCTAAATCTCTGATTTATTATTGATAAAAGCTATTGATAATTTAATTATCTTTAGTCATGATATTCTTTACTGGGCTAGTTGTGCTCACCCTTTTTGCTTCACAATTCCTTTTAGGTAATAAGAGTGTAGCTGGGTCGAGCGGGGATAACATGGAAATAGTGGGATGGTCCGAGACTGTTGAAGTTTCTTAATACATTATAAAACGGCATAACATGCAAAAGATAATTGTATTGAGGACCTAAGATGTGTATGTCGTATTTTATACGTCACTTAATAATTGATTTTGGCGAACAACAATAGGGTGATGAGAACCCGACTTTGATAGCGTCAAAAGTGCACCTCATTAGAATGAATATGATAGTAATCTTCTCGTTCTTCTTTGGGGTTTTAAAATATTTGTTGCTGTATTTTTATATGGCATTGTAACAATTTGAGTTTGGATACTGTCTACGAGACAATATTATATTAAAACTCACGACTTAACTATAGTGTTAAGTGCATTTAAAGTTCAACAGTTGTATAAATGAAGTTTGTATTTGATTTTTATAGTGTGATATCTGGCGACTCAGAATGGGTGATGTATACCTAATTTTGGGGGCGTCACACAAAGGATCATTCACCATGCATGTGGTAATCCACATATACATGTTATTCTAACATAATAATAAAAGAATGGAATAACAGAAGAATTCACCATGCATGCGATAGACCGCACACACAGGTTATTTTCAACAAAATAATAAAGAATGGAACCAGGTCATGCGTAAATGCACAGACAGGATATTCTGACAGAATAATAAATAATGGAACCAGGTCATGCGAAAACGCACAGACAAGTTATTCTGACAGAATAATAAAGAATGGAATAATAACAGAATTTCATCATGTATGCGGTACTTCGCATAGACAGGTTATTCTAGCAGAATAATAAAGAATGGAATAACAACAGAATTTCACCATGTATGCGGTACTTCACATAGACAAGTTATTCCAACATAATAATAAAGAATGGAATAACAGAAGAATTTCACCATGTATGCGGTACTTCATATATATAGGTTATTCCAACAAAATAATAAGGAATGGAATAACAGAAGAATTTCATCAAGTATAGGGTAGTACACGTATACAGGTTATTCAAACAAAATAATAAAGAATGGAATAACAGAAGTTCTCTTCATGAATATGAAAGAAATAATACCCTTTACGAGTACAATAAATAATATCCCTTACCTTATAAAGAAGAGTACTCCGACGGGTAAGGCGGGATATACTTGACAAAAACTTGCACTACGCTCAAAGCTTTCTTAAACTCTAAAGAAATATGCTCAAGATTATAGAAGAGAATTCTCTGAATTTCTGGAGTGATTTCAATTCTAACTAAGCATCCTATTTATAGGAAAATAGAAAGGATACTATGCAATAATATATATATATATATATATTTATATATATTTTATTTAAAATCTAATAAAACAATTAACTTTATATAAGTATTACATTTTATATAAAAAAGATTTTACTATACAAACACTATGTAGGTACTATGCAAATACTATGCATAATAAAATATATTATATTCTAATTATTGTCTATTAAAACAAATAACTTTATAAAATTATTACATTTTATATAAAAATATTTTACTATGTAAAAACACTATGCATAATAAAATATATTATATTCTAATTATTGTCTAATAAAATAAATAACTTTATAAAAGTATTACATTTTTTATAAAAAGATTTTACTATACAAAAACACTATGCATAATAAAATATATTATATTCTAATTATTGTCTAATAAAAAAATAACTTTATAAAAGTATTACATTTTTATATAAAAGCTTTTACATTTTATTACATTAATAATACTAATAAAACAAAATTTATATATATATATATATATATATATATATATATATATATATATATATATATAAAACTTACGTGACTTCATAAAAAGACACCTCAATATATTTAACAACATTTATCATCATTATTATAATTCACAATATTAATCGACCGAATCGTTCCCGGAAAGAGGGGCTTTCCAATAAGGATTTCTCCCTATTGGTGCGCAATTACGTGACCAAACCTCTCCTTGCCAGAACTTTTAGACATCGTTAATATTGCAAATAATAATATTAATAACTTCGTCGTCTCAATTATTGATTTAATAATATACAAAATATCGACAATAATTGAATCAAATAACGTGAGATACTATGCAATAATTACTGAAGCAATAATTAAACAAAACTGAGTGACTTTTCACGTAAGCATCAATAATCAATACCGTGTGCTACTATGCAACCACGCGTATTCCTATACTTTTAACACCGGGTGTTTCAACAGTTAACGGTAAACTTCCGCCGTTATTTTCATAAAATATTTTTTTCGTTTTTTCAATCCGACAATAATTCCATTGTGGGGTCCACCAATGATTGTGCCGTTGTACGGATATTCTCTGTTAAAACGAATATTCCCCGACCAATCGAATATTATATAACAACTTGCGTACTTTGCAAAATTTATAAATATTACCCACAACTATAACATTATATCAAATTCATTCCATAATATTCAAAAAAATATTTTGAGAAATTTAAATCTTTATTCATAAAATTTGGGGTCTCACAATCTCCCCTCTTTATGAAATTTTGCCCTCGAAATTTACGTCGTCTTTGGTATCTTAGAATGCAGATGAGGATACCTTGTCTTCATTTCAGATTCTAACTCTTGAGGTATAACCTTTGAGTGTTGAATACGATCCTTCTTATCCAAGATTTTAACACGTATCTCCTCATACGTTAAATCTTCTGCTATATCGTCTAGTTCTAATTTAATAATGTGGTTCGGGTCATCCACATATTTACGTAACATCGATACGTTAAAAACATTATGAACACGCGACATACTTGGCGTTAAAACGAGTCTATATGCCACAGTTCCTACTCGATCGAGGATTTCAAATGGGCCAATTAAATCGAGGGCTGATATTTCCTCTCTTCAACAACTCTTGCTTTTAAAATAACGCCCTCTTGAACCTTCTTCTTCGTATTCATCAGCTCCGGGTCTGTAGCTTTAGCAGCTTTAACATTATCGATTAAAGTTGGTTCTAATCATATATTCGTTATCTTCACGTAGGTTCGTATATTCGCACTTGCAAATGCATATGATCTTCTACTCAACGCGTCAGCTACCACGTTCGCTCTTCCACAATGATATTGAATGGTATGATCATAATCTTCAACATCTCGAGCTAACGTCTTTGGCGCATGTTACGTTCGTTTTAGTTGAAGAAATATTTAAGGGTTTTAGAAATGGGTTTTTGTACTGGGGTCAATACAAAATTCAATTTCACGCTCTAGGGGTAGGCTAAGAAGTCTTCAAGAATACATCAGGAAATTTATTAACAATAGAAATATCATTCAAAACTGTGACTCTCATCCAAGACTTGGATAACACGTCACATTGATACCTATCAACTTGTCATCGTCATTCACAATGTCCCCTACGGAAAGTCTGGCTTCGGTGCATTCCACACAAGGAAATCAACAATGAAAGGATCGGGGCTCTTTACTTATGGCTTGATATAACAGTGATTAACTTTAGTGGTTTGGTTACTTGAATTCGCATAACAGGTTGGTTAGGAATATGAAAGCTAATAACCTTACGAAAATCTTGATGAGTAGTTAACCAATCGATTCCTAAAATCGCATCAAAGGCAAGTATTTTCAAAGAGATAAGATCGACAGGTAACGTGAAAGTGTCGATTTGAATCAAACAAGATTTATAAATAGTGGAGGTAACGAAGGTTTCTACTAACGAAGTTTCAATCGATAAGTCAAATTCTAACCTCTCCGGAGTCAAATTTAAACATTGAGCGCAAGCAAGAGAGATAAAAGAATGGGTAGAACCGGTATCAAATAAGGTATAGACTTCGTAAGCATTTATGATTAACTTACCCGTGATAACTTCGTTCGGGTTCCTCGACAAACGCTCTCACTTAAACTACCGGCTTTGACTTGTCTGAGACATCCTTTGGCATCACTATCCCAGCTGGACTTGACTTCACTACACGATAAAATCGAGCTAGGTGACCTTCTCTTTCGAAATTGAAACACGCTTTGGATTGCTGTGTACAGTTTGGACGGATATGTCCCTCCTGTCCGCATTTGAAACATATGTCCGGTGGTCGTTCTTCTTCCTTTAAAATGGGTGCTGATGCTGCTGTCTTTCCATCATTATTGAATCTCCTCTTCTTGAAATTTCCACTTCTATTATCTTGGCCATGATTACCACCGAAGTGGTTACCATTCTTGGCATGATAATTTCCCCCATGATGGTTATCATTGTTCTAATGGCCGTTGCCACCGGTACGATTATTATTGTGTTGTTATTTACCTGAGGATTATTGTCTTCCTTTGCACATTATCCTGGGTATTCAACGGTCTCATGTGCTTCATTGCTTATCTCGACATTTTCAGATGCCATTTTCAAACACTGTTACAAAACAAGGGTTAATTGACATATCACATATTATCTTTATACTCGTGATCGCCAATTAAATACTAAATAAACTTAGGTAGGTCATACTAGCGAAAAAATTCCCGTCTCTCCCTCCTAGTTCTTGTCTCACATCTCGACCATGGATCATATCCCTAAGCTTTGATACCAACTGTGACGCCCCCAAAATAGATATACATCACCCATCTTGGGTCGCCAAATACAAGGTACTGAATACAAATACAAACTAATTATACAACAGTCGTGTAAAATACGACAAAACATAAATTGAGAGTTTTAATAAGAATATTTCCTTCTAGACAGTATTCAAACTCAAAGGGGTCCTCATTACATTTATTGTCACACTATTTAACAGAATAGTGAGGACTACTAATACTATTATCTCGGGCCGTCACTCCATTCCCCGAAGCTAGTCCATTTCGTTCTCATTTCTTGAAGAACGATGAAAGAAAGGGTGAGCTCAACTAGCCCGATAAGAAATATTATGACTAAAATAATGCAGAATAAATTATCATTAGTCTTTAATAATGTTAAACTGATAAAATACAATAGACATCAAGTTTAACTACAGCGGAACAAGCAATCCATTAGAAGAGTCAAGTAGAGCATAAAATCTACTATCTTCTATGATTTAAAAAGATTTTCATAAACTTTATCGCTGAGACTCAGCTTAATAAATAAACCACATCATACTTGCACCATGGCAAAGGATATTCATGTAATCATCAATGGTCATGATTATACCGAATAATCCCTGGTCATAATCATACCAATAACTGTCCACCAATGAACTACAGGCCAATGAGGACTTTTACCACATCAATATTACGGTTATAATTATATCGAATAATCCCTGGTCATAATCATACCAAGTCCATCTCTGCACGTAAGCCAAAGATGACTTTCATCACAATATAAGCATGAGGATGATGACAATAATATAAGCATTAATCAAATGAAAACAAGGATAAATATTAAAGACTTTAAAATTATCCAAATATTATCCATCACTTAAATAACTCATAATCTAATATTGTTAATATTACAACAATATTTTAATCACTTCTTAAACTTATAAACAATTTAATTTAATTGTTACACTTTACCAAATAATACATTTAATCATTCAAAAATGCCATACTCATAAGATTTCATCACCAATGATCAAATCACTCATCAAAAATCTGCATATACCTTATATAGGATTTTTAAGCCCTAAAATTCTATTTACCAATTCTCCAACTTCACATAACATATTTAACTCATATGTTTGAAACTAAACCATTTTCATGAAAAATTACCAAATCAACTTATTATTTTTTTATCCTTTGTCCAAACATATATACATATATTTCATACACAACAAGTATTTTTTTATAATTTTTCAACTCTCTTAAGTATTTTTCAAAAGTCAATTTCTAATTAATTCCTTAAGAAATTAGCTACCTCAAGTTTAACTCCAGAAATTCCCAAATCTTAACAGGATCTTACACATGTTAACTTGAGCTTCCAGTTTAAATTTTATGGTCATCGGAGTTATAGAACTCTAGTTATAGCGTTTTTCGTCGGAAAAAACTAAATATTGAAATGGTCATAACTTGCTCATTTTAAGTCGGAATGAGTTAATTTTTGGGCAAGAGGTACTTTATACCATATATTTCCATGTCCTAAAAGGCCAAAATTTTTCTCACAATTTAAGTGGCCGAAAATGCCCTTTTAAATTTATGGGCAGTAGCTTTTTGGTACTTTGCAGTTTTTGACTCCTTTGCTAAAATCAGTCCACACGAAAATCTACAACACCTTTTCAAGTGATTCCACTTGGATAAGTTAGAAAACTCATAGATCTAACTCTAGAATTTGACCACACTCAAAAATTCGAAATATAATAGGAGATATGGTTAATTGAATTTCATGTTCCATTTTTACCAAAAATCTGATTTTCAACTCTTTGTGATTTTTAAGAAACTTACATGTTTTCACATAATAACCAATATAACTCATCATAACACTTACTAATACTACATATACCCATGATTTTCATCAGTCCAATGCTTTTATTATGACTTTCATCATAATCAACAGTCCAATGCTTATATTATGACTTTCCATAAATTTTTTTTGAGGGTCAGAAAAATTACGAAACTGCAAATGAATTTTCACCCGCCATGCAGTAATTCACATAAACATATCATTTCCACAATTTAATAAGGAATGAAATACAAAGTGTGAGACCCCGAATTTTATGAAATAAAAGTATTCAATTTTTCTATTTTGGTAAATAGTTAAATTGATAAAAGTTTAAAGTTAAGGGTAATATGTGAAAATTTTGCAAAGTAAGCAAGTTGATATAAAATATTCGTTGTGTCGGGGAATATCCGTATGACGGTACAATCATTGGTGGACCCCACAAAAGAATTATTGTCGGATTGAGAAAACGACAAAAATATTTTTATAAAAATAACGACGGAAGTTTCTGGTTAAAAAACTGTTGAACTACTAAGATACTAAAAAATACAATAATAAGCGTGGTTACATAGTAGCACACGGTATTGATTATTAATGCTTACGTGATAAGTCACTCAGTTTTTTTTTTATTAGTATTATTAATGTAATAAAAGCGGAAAAGCTTTTTATATAAAATGAATACTTTTATAAAGTTATTACGTTTTATTAGGCTAATAAGAAAATCTTTTTATATAAAATGAGAATACTTTTATAAAGATATACATTTTATTAGACAAATAATTAGAATATATTATATTTTATTATGCATAGTGTTGCATAGTGCCTGCATACTATTTTGCATAGTAAATTTTTTTTATATAAAACATAATACTTTTATAAAGTTATTCATTTTATTAGATTATAAATAGAATATATTATATTTTATTGTAAATCAATCTGGACCGTCCATTTAAAAGTAGATCAATCTGGACCATTCATGAATTAGTTACTATATCGGTCCATTCTCCTATTATTCGCATTTATTATTTTGTCGGAATATCTATCTGTCTGCGTTCTGTAAACTCAGTTCCATTATTTATTATTTCACATTTATTATTACCTAGAATATCACATCTGCGTGCATTTACTGGGACTGGTTCCATTATTTATTATTACATTGGGAATAACCTATGCATGCGGTCTCTATCGCATGCATGGTGAATCCTTACATTATTCCATTCTTTATTATTCGTTGGAATAACTTTCTATGTGGATTACCACATGCATGGTGAATGATCCTTTGTATTCATTCCTTATTAAATTGTGGAAATGATCTGTTTACATTGATTATGATGAGAGTCATAATAAAAGCATTAAACAGATGAAAATCATGGGTATATGAAGTATTAGTAAGTCTTATGATGAATTATGTTGGTTATTATGAGAAAACATGAAAGTTTCTTAGAAATAACAAAGAGTTGAAAATCAAATTTTGGTGAAAATGGAACATGAAATTCAATTGATCATATCTCCTATTATATTTTTAATTTTTGAGTGTGGTCAAGTTTTAGAGTTAGATCTATGAGTTTTGTAGCATCTCCAAGTGGAATCACTGGAAAAGGTGTTGTAGATTTTCGTGTGGACTATTTTTTAGCAAAAGAGTCCAAAGTCAAAAAAGAGAAAATGCTATTGCCCGAAAACTTTAAAGAAATTTGTTTTGACCACTTAATTTATGAGAAAAAAATTCTGGCCATTTGGGACATGAAAGTATATGGTATAAAGTACCTCTGTCCAAAAATGAACTCATTCCGACTTAAAATGAGCAAGTTATGACCATTTCAATATTTAGGTTTTTCGACAAAAACGCTATATAGGAGTTCTATAACTCAGATGACCATGAAATTTAAAGCTGGAAGCTCACGTTAACATGTGTAAGATCATACCAAGATTTGGGAATTTACGAGTTAAACTTGAGGTAGCTAATTTCTTAAGGAATTAATTAGAAATTGATTTTTAAAAATAGTAAATGAATTTTAAAATTCAGAAAAAATATATGTTCATTATGGGACTATATTCTGCTAAATCCCGGAAAAGAAATATTTTTGGGACTGATTTGGTATTTTTCATGAAAATAGTTTAGTTCCGAACATATGAGTTAAATATGTTATGTGAAGTAACAAAGTTGGAAAATAGGATTTTATGGCTTGAAAATCCTATATAAGGTATATGCATATTTTTTATGAGGGATTTAATTATTGGTGATGAAATCTTATGAGTATGACATTTTTGAATGATTAAATGCATTATTTGGTAAAGGGTAAATAATTGAAATAAATTATTTATAAGTTTAAGAAGTGATTAAAATATTGTTATGATATTAATAATATTAGATTATGAGTGGTTGATAATATTTGGATAAATTTAAAGTCTTTAATATTTATCCTTGTTTTCGTTTGATTAATACTTATATCATTGTCATCATCCTCATGTATATATTATGTTGAAAGTCATCTGTGGCCTGTAGTGCATAGATGGACTTGGTATGATTATGACCATGGATTATTCGGTATAATCATGACC
Organism: Panax ginseng; assembly: GCA_020205605.1. NCBI lineage: Eukaryota > Viridiplantae > Streptophyta > Magnoliopsida > Apiales > Araliaceae > Panax > Panax ginseng. The sequence continues at coordinate 24,195,939 of CM035130.1, read as the reverse complement.
GTAATGTTACAAATGATGTGGAAAAAGTCCTCATTGGACGTAGTGCATTGATGAACAGTTTTTGGTATGATTATGACTATGGATTCTCTTCGGCCAAGGGTGCAAAGATGAATTGTTTTATGGCATAATCAGGACCGTTGATGAAAACAAGATTATCTTTGGCCCATAATGCATGGATAATTCGTGGTCGTGATACTAAAGAATGTCATTGGCCTATAGTATAGGGATGAATTGATGATGTGGATTAATTATTGAGCTGAGTCACAACAATGAAATATTAATTCATGGATGTGATAATAATGAATATCCTTAGTCGTAGTGCATGGATAATTCATGGATGTGATATCAACGAATATCCTTGGCCGTAGTGCAGGGGTGATTTGATGATGTGGATTATTTATTAAGCTGAGTCTCAGCGATAAAATATTGATAATAAAATATTGATAAAATTCGTAGAAGATAGTAGATATCATGCTCTACTTGACTCTTCTAAAATACAGTTGTATGTCTTTGGCATGTAGTGCAAAGATGAATTGTTAATGAATATCTTTGGCCATAGTGCAAAGATGAATTTATTAGTATGATTATGAGCAGGGATTGTGATTTGGTATAACCATGATTTTTGATGTTTTAGGTGAAGATAGGTGATGAAAATTATCTTCGTCCTGGGTGTGAAAAGGAATTCAGAATCACAATTATGATTATGAGTTATTCATATATTTGTGGACAGGAATTGTTGATTGGTGTTACAGGGATAAAACATTATTGGTGGACTTTTAATATAGTGAAGATAATAGATCTGATGGTCTATTTGACTCTTCTAATGGATTGTTCGTTCCGCTGCAATTATGGTTGAAAAGTTTTATCATCTACCATATGTTCTAAATCTCTGATTTATTATTGATGAAAGCTATTGATAATTTAATTATCTTTAGTCATGATATTCTTTCTTTGGGCTAGTTGTGCTCACCTTTTTGCTTCACAATTCCTTTCGGGTAATAAGAGTGTAGTTTGGGTTGAAAGCGGGGATAACGAGGAAATAGTGGGATGGTCCGAGGGCATTCGAAGTTTCTCAATACATTATAAAAGCGGATAATTGTATTGAGGGCCGAAGATGTGTGTGTCATATTTTATCGTCACTTAATAATTGATTTTGGCGAACAATAATAGGGTGATGAGAACTTGACTTTGGCAGTCAAAAGTGCACCTCATTAGAATGAATATGATAGTAATCTTCCGTTTCTTCTTTGGGGGGTCTAAAAATATTTGTTGCTATATTTTTATATGGCATTGTAACAATTTGAGTTTGGATACTGTCTATGAGACAATATTGTATTAAAACTCACAGCTTAACTGTGGTCGTATTCTGTACGACAGTTCAACAGTTGTATAAATGAAGTTTGTATTTGATTTTTATAGCATGATATCTGGCGACTCAGAATGGGTGATGTATACCTAATTTTGGGGGCGTCACACAAAGGATCATTCACCATGCATGTGGTAATCCATATATACATGTTATTCCAACAGAATAATAAAAGAATGGAATAACAGAAGAATTCACCATGCATGCGATAGACCGCACAAACAGGTTATTCTCAACAGAATAATAAAGAATGGAACCAGGTCCTGCATAAATGCACAGACAGGATATTCCGACAGAATAATAAATAATGGAACCAGGTCATGTGAAAGCGCACAGACAAGTTATTCTGACAGAATAATAAAGAATGGAATAATAACAGAATTTTACCATGTATGCGGTACTTCGTATAGACAGGTTATTCTAGCAGAATAATAAAGAATGGAATAACAACAGAATTTCACCATGTATGCGGTACTTCACATAGACAAGTTATTCCAACAAAATAATAAAGAATTGAATAATACAAGAATTTCACCATGTATACGGTGCCTTGATATATATCTTTGGTTATTCAATGAATAATAAGGAATGGAATAACGAAGAATTTTACCAAGTATAGGGTAGTCCACGTATCAAAGTTATTCCAACAAAATAATAAAGAATGGAATAACGTAAGTTCTAACTCATGAATCTGAAAGAAATAATACCCCTTACGAGTACAATAAATAATATCACTTACCTTATAAAGAAGAGTACTACGGCGGGTAGAAGTAGGATATACTTGAAGAAAACTTACTTCTACTCAAAGCTTTCTTAAACTCTAAAGAAATACGCTCAAGATTATAAAGAGAATTCTCTGAATTTACGGTGTGATTTCAATTCTAACTAAGCATCCTATTTATAGAAAAATAGAAAGGATACTATGCAATAATATATATATATATATATATATATATTTTATTTAAAATCTAATAAAACAATTAACTTTATAAAAGTATTACATTTTATATAAAAAATTTACTATACAAACACTATCTGAGATACTATGCAAACACTATGCATAATAAAATATATTATATTCTAATTATTGTCTAATAAAACAAATAAATTTATAAAAGTATTACATTTTTATATAAAAAGATTTTACTATGCAAAACACTATGCATAATAAAATATATTATATTCTAATTATTGTCTAATAAAACAAATAACTTTATAAAAGTATTACATTTTTTTTATATAAAAGATTTTACTATACAAAACACTATGCATAATAAAATATATTATATTCTAATTATTATCTAATAAAATAAGTAACTTTATAAAAGTATTACATTTTTATATAAAAAGCTTTTCTATTTTATTACATTAATAATATTAATAAAACAAAATATATATATATATATATATATATATATATATATATATATATATATATATATATATAAACTTCGTGACTTCATAAAAGACACCTCAATATATTTGACAACATTTATCATCATTATTATAATTCACAATATTAATCGACCGTGTCGTTCCCGGAAAGAGGGCTTTCAATAAGGATTTCTCCTATTGATGCGCATGATTAGGTGACCAAACCTCTCCTTGGCGTAACTTTTAGGCGTCGTTAATATTGCAAATAATAATATTAATAACCCGTCGTCTCAATTATTGATTTAATAATATAAAAATATCGACAATAATTGAATCAAATAACGTGAGATACTTATGCAACAATTCTTGAAGCAATAATTGAACAAAAGCGGTGACTTTTCACGTAAGCATCAATAATCAATCTGGTGTTACTACTATACAACCACACGTATTAGTATTACTTTTAACAATTGGGTGTTTCAATAGTTAATGGTAAACTTCACGTAGTTATTTTCATAAAATATTTTTATGTCGTTTTCTCGATCCGATAATAATTCCATTGTAGGGTCCACCAATGATTGTGTCGTTTGTACTAATATTCCTGTTAAAATGAATATTCCTCGACCAATCAATATTATATAACAACTTGCGTACTTTGTAAAATTTATAAATATTACCCACAACTATAACATTATATCAAATTCATTCCATAATATTCAAAAAAATATTTCAAGAAATTTAAATCTTTATTCATAAAATTTGGGGTCTCACAGATGTCGTGCACAGTCAAATGACTCACCCAAATGGATGGAGATGAATGGAAGAGATTTGATGCAAATTATCCTGAGTTTGCGGAAGAAGTTAGGAATGTTAGGCTTGGCATGGCTACTGCTGGCTTTTGCTCATTTAATAATTTTAGCCAGCCGTACTTAGTTTGGCCAGTCATTATGGTCGCTTATAATCTTCCACCGATAATGTGCATGAGGGATCTGTATTTGTTCTTGACTTTACTCATTCTGGGGGATAAAAGTCCTACAAAAGACCTTAACGTGTACCTTCGATCGTTAGTGGATGAACTAAAGATGTTGTGGGAGACAGGGGTACATACGTATGATAAATCGATATGCGAGAATTTTGTGATGAAGGCAACACTGTTATGGACTATTATTAACTTTCTGGCTCTTGGGATGGTTAGTGTTTGGTCAACTCATGGGAAGCTATCCTGTCCAGTGTGTATGAGGGATGTGCAGGGCAACCAGTTGCAACATGGGAGGAAATGTAGTTTCTTTGGAACTGCTCGTAGATTATTGCCTCTGAACCACAATTATAGAAAGATGTATGCATAGTTCAACAGAAAGACAGAGAAGAAGGGGTTGTTGGTCGGTTGTCGGGCAATAAGGTCTTGGGCTGGTTTAACCAGCTTGATTTTCCTTCTTAGGGGAAGGAACACGATGAAATTGAGAAGCGATCAGATGCGAAAGACTCATAATTGGACACATATGCCTATATGGTTTGAGTTGCCGTATTGGGGCACACTTTCAGTTCCTTATTGTATAGATGTCAAGCATACCGAAAAGAATGCATGTTTTCAAAAACTTGTTTTACACTGTGTTAGATGCGAGTGGTAAAACTAAAGACAATGACAATGCTCAAAAAGATTTGGAGGCATTAAACATTAGGCCAGAATTGTGGCTTTGCCCTAACACTACGAAACCTAAACACGTTGTTGTAAGGTTGAGCAACTGAAAATTTCTGGATTCAAGAGTCACGATTGTCGTGTATTCATGCAGAAGTTGATCCCAATTACATTTCAAGAGATGTTACCCAAAAAAGTTGTGGATGCATTGACCAAACTTTCAAATTTGTTTCAAGATATTTGCTCAACTGTAATTAAGTACAGTAATGTCGAGCAGATGGAGAAGAATATTGTGCTTACCATTTACAAGCTTGAAATGATCCCTCCAGGATTCATTGACTCAATGGAACATCTGTGTGACGCCCCCAAAATAGGTATACATCACCCATCTTGAGTCACCAAATACATGATACAAAATTTAAATACAACATAATTATACAACAGTCGTGTAAAATATGACAAAACATAATCTAAGAGTTTTAATAAGAATATTGTCATCTAGACAATATCCACACTCAATGGAGTCCTCATTACATTTATTTTCACACTATTTAACGAATAGTGAGGACTACTAATGCTATCATCGGATGAATCACTCTGTTTCCCAACTAGTCCCGGCTATGTTCTCATTTCTGAAGAAACGAGTGAAAGAAAGGGTGAGCTCAACTAGCCCGATGAAAATATTATGTGACTAACATAATGCGAGAATAAATTATCATTAGTCTTCAAAAATGTTAAAGCGATAAAATACAATAGACATCAAGTTTAAGCTGCGGTGAGAATAAGTAATCCATTAGAAGAGTCAAGTAGAGCATGATATCTACTATCTTACATGATTTAAAATGTTTTCATCAATTTTTATCATTGAGACTTCGACAATAAATAAACCACATCATCGAGTCATCCACCTTTTCTGAGGGCGAAGGATATTCATTAAATCATCAATGGTCATGACTATCTTAGAATAATCCACGGTCATAATCATACCAAAATTGTCCATCAATGCACTCTACAGACTCTTGAGGACTTTTACCACATCATTTATAACATTAAAGGTCATGATTATCTTAGAATAATCCTGGTCATAATCATAGCAAGTCCATCTATGCACGTAAGCTAAAGATGACTTTCATCACAATATAAGCATGAGCATGATGACAATGACATAATAATTCAATAAAACAAGTTCAAGAATAAATTTTAAAGATTTATAAGTTAATTTATCTTGAAATCAATTATGTCAAAATTATCGACATGATCTTTGCTTTGTGGAGTAAAATTCATGAATACTTTGAGAAGAATATTTCCATGAAAACTCTTGGGATGAAGCGCAGAATATCCGGGATATTCTACTAATTTCATGGATATAGAAGATGACGAGCGCATAGAATATATGAAGCTGCAAATGGATTTTCACCGCCGTGCGGTAATCCGCGTGAGCGATCATTTCCACAATTTAATAAGGAATGAATACGAAGGATCATTCACCATGCATGTGATAATCCATAGAGACAGGTTATTTCAACAGAATAATAAAGAATGGAACCAAGTCATGCGTAATCCGCACAGACAGGATATTTCAACAGAATAATAAAGAATGGAATAACAGAAGAATTCACCATGCATGTGATAGAGCCGCTTGCAGACGAGTTATTCCACGAATAATAATAAAGAATGGAACTAGGTCTAGCATAATCCGTACTGAGACGAGGATATTCAACGAGAATAATAAAGAATGGAATAACAAAGAATTCACCATACATCGATACACCACCACGAGACGGGTTATTCCAGCGAGAATAATAAAGAATGGAACCGGTCTAGCGTAATCCACACAGAGCGGGATATTCAACGAGAATAATAAAGAATGGAATAACGAAAGAATTTCACCATGTATGCGATACTTATAGACGAGTTATTCAATATAATAATAAAGAATGGAATAACGAAGAATTTCACCATGTATGCGGCACTTGCGTAGGCGAGTTATTCAACATAATAATAAAGAATGGAATAACGAAAGAATTTCACCATGTATGCGGTACTTCGCATAGACATGTTATTTCAACATAATAATAAAGAATGTAATAACAGAAGCTCTCTTCATGAATACGAAAGAAATAATACCCCTTACCTTAGAAGAAACTAGATATTGGAATAGTGAGGTAGCAGACTTCTTTTCTTCTTTCTCTCTATAATTTCTCTCTATAATAATTGCTCTAAAGCTGTGAATTAGTGAGAAATGAAGGAAGAATGAGCTTTATTTATAGGAAAATATAGTTTCGATAATTGCACCTTTTAGGGCTCAAAATATTACAATACAATACTTTCAACTTTTCTTTCATTTTTAATTTAGTCCTACAAGTATTATTAAACTTGCACCACCTCCCTTAATAGTAAATAATGTGAATCAATAGTTCAATCATGTGAATCAATAATTATAATCATGTGAAAATATGAATTACAGTATAGTACCTTCATCTATACCTCCATTTTTAACTTAGTCATGCAAGTATTATCAATCTTGCACCTCCCCTAATAGTACAAGAATGTGAATCAATAGTACACACATGTGAACAAATAGTTATAATCATGTGAATTAATAGCAATTAATTGCTCATTTATCCGGTTAATTACCCAACTGGTCAGTATAACTTCCAGACATCAATTAATATCGAAATAAATGTCGATTTCCACTAACACTAATAATTCCAACACAATGGAACTATCAATTTCATCTTTAATCAACACGAACTTATTCATCATTAATATTATAATTCACAATATTTAACAACCGAATTCGTTCCCGGGAAGAGGGGCTTTCAGATAAGGATTTCTCCTTATTGGCGCAAATTAGATGACCAAACCTCTCCTTGATGAAACTTCTAGACATTGTAAATATTGCAATTTAATAATATGAATAACTTTATCGTCTCAATTATTGATTTAATAATATATCATATAATGCGAGATGATCTTTGTGACAATAATCGAATCAATAATATGAGAGATATGATGCGTGATTCTTTGTAGTAATAATTGAGTATAAGCGAGTGACTTCTCACGTAAGCATCAATAATCAATATCATGTGTGCTACTTATGCAACCACGCGTATTCTTATTACTTTTACTCTAGGGTAGTTCAACGGTTTAACGGTAAAACTTAAATCGTTATTATTTTATAAAAGATAATTATGTCGTTTTCTAATTACGATAATACTTACATTATGGGGTCCACCAATGATTGTGTTGTCGTCGTGCGAATATTCTCTGTTAAAATGAATATTCCCAGACCAATCGAATATTATATAACCACTTTCTTACTTTGCAAAATTTGTAAATATTACCCACATATATAACATTATATCAAATCCACACCATAATATTCAAAAATATATTTTGAGAAAATTATTCTTTATTCATAAAAGTTGGGGTCTTCTGACCTCCCTTCTTATGAAATTTCTTCTTCTCGAAATTAGGTGCGTACACATATATCGAAGAGGTGAGGATATCTTGACTTCATCTCGATTTCTAACTCCCGGTCATTTCTCCACATCGTGGTTTCTCCATGAAAACTTTGACTTGAGGTATAACTTTAGAAGCGTAGAATATGATCCTTCTTATCCAAGATTTTAACAAGTAACTCTTCATACGTTAAATCTTCCTCTATCTCGTCTGGTTCTAATTCAATAATGTGGTTGGGTCTTTCACATATTTACGTAACATAGATATGTGAAAAATGTTATGAACACGAGACATACTTGGCGGTAAAAGCGAGTCTATAGGCCCGCGATTCCTACTCGATCGAGGATTAAAAATGGGCCAATGAATCGAGGATTGAGCTTTCCTCTCTTTCCAAATCTTGTAACTCCTTTCCATGGAGCAACACGTAACAACACATGATCTCGATATTGAATTCCACGTCTTTTCGATGAAGATCGGCATAACTCTTTTATCCGATCTTGTGAGGTTTTTATCGTTGTCGGATCGTTTGAATCTTTTAAGTAGTCATCGTACCAAATCGATCCCAACAACGTTGCTTCACCCACCTCATCTCGACATCTTTGGAGAACGACACTTTCTTCCATCTGACGCCTCAAATGGAGCCATGCGAATACTTGTTTGATAACTATTGTTGTAGGAAAACTCCACCAATGGTAAGAACTTGTCCCAACTTCCTTGAAGTCAAGGACCACGAGTCTTAATAAATCTTCAAGAGTTTGAATAGTCCTTTCCATTTGCCCATCCATTTGAGGATGATATCTTAGAACTAAATCGTAAATCCGTGCCCATAGCTTTTTGCAAACTAACCCAAAATCTTGAAGTGAATCTTGGGTCTCGATCGAAACTATGGATCTTGGCATACCATGCAATCTTACAATCTCGTTTATATACATACTAGCAAGGCGTTCAAGTGTAAAAGTTTCTCGTATCGGTAAAAAATGAGCGGACTTGGTCAATCTATCAACAATGACCCAAATCGCATCTATGCCTTGAGAAACCTTGGGAAGACCGATGTAAAAATCCATGGTAATGTGCTCCCACTTCCATTACGGAATTTCAAGTGGTTGCAATGGACCTTTTGGCACTTGATGCTCGCCTTGACTCGTTGACAAGTTAGACACCTTGAGATAAACCCCACTATCTCTCTCTCTTCATATTGCTCCACCAAAATGTATGTCGAAGATCACGATACATTTGGTACTCCCGAGATGGATTACAAACGGTGTGTTATGCGCCTCCATCATGATTTTATACTTCAAGTCAGAATCGTTAGGAACACAAAGTCTGGAGTTGACTCGAAGTATTCCTTCTTCATCGATTCTTGCTTAGGAATAGCACCTTCTTGCACTTTCTTCTTCATACGCATCGCTCCAGTGCATAGTTTGAGCGAACTTTAACTTTATCGATTAAAGTCGGTTCCACTCGTATATTACGCCATCATCACATGGGTCCTGAGTCTCTTTAACTCTATTTCCATCCTTTCAAAGTCATACAAAAATGGGTCTTTGCGTTGACAATATTGCACTTTCGTGCCGCGTATGATCTTCTACTCGATGTAATCGGCTACTACGTTAAACTTTTCGAGGATGGTATTGGATGGTATGATCATAATCTTTCAACAACTCAAGCCATCGTCGTTTCTTGGTATGTTGAGTTCCTTTTGAGTGAAGAAATATTTGAGGCTTTTATGATCCGTATAGATCTCCACCTTCTCTCCATATGGTAATGCCTCCAAATCTTAAGCGCCAAAAAAATTGCTTGCTTGACTCTAGATCATGAGTAGGATAATTCCTCTCATATTCTTTGAGTTGTCGAGAAGCATAAACTATGACTTTCCCATGTTGCATGAGAACACATCCTAACCCTTTGCAAGAAAAGCATCATTTGTAGATGACAAATCCTCAAGGCGGATGGTATTATCGAGCAGTCTTTGAAATGAGTCTCTCTCTTGAGTTCTTGAAAACTCTTTTCACATTCCTCGCTCAATAGAATTTTGTATCTTTTTCGAGTCGGTGAGTTAATGGAGTAGCGATTAGAAAAAACCTTCCTACGAATCTCAGATAATAACCAACTAAAAAAAGAAAGCTACGTACTTGATCATTGACTTAGGTTGCTCCCGACTTTGAATTGCTTCAATCTTTGTTAGGTCAACGGATATATTCCATGATTTGATATCACGTGCCCAAGGAATGCTGACTTCCTCGAAGCGAACTCGCATTTCTTGAACTTGGCATAAAGCTTGTTTTCCACGAAGCTTTTGGAGTATCGACCTCAAGTGTTGCTCATGGTCTTCGCGGGTTTTGGAGTATATGAGGATGTCATCAATAAAGACGACCACAAAGTGATCCAAATATTCCTTGAATACTCGGTTCATCATATCCATGAAGGCGGCGGGAGCATTAGTCGATCAAAAAGACATGACTAGAAATTCATAATGCCGTCTGCAGGGTTTACGAAAGAGTCTTTGGAATGTCATCGGTTTTAATCTTCAATGATGATATCCGAACGAAGATCAATCTTTGAAAAGAATTTGGCTCCTTACAAGCTGATCAAACGGGTCATCAATGCGAGGCAATGGTACTATTTTTTGATGGTGACATGATTGACTCCAGATAATCAATACAAAGTCGCATACTTCCATCTTTCTTCTTCTGAAATAGAGCAGGGGAGCACCCCAAGGAGACGTCTTAGGGCCAGATGAAACCGATGTCTAACAATTCACATAGTTGGGTTTTTAACTCCACGAAGTTCAATAGGAGCCATTCGATATGGGGCTTTGGAAATGGGTTTTATCTGGGATTCAAGGTCGATACAAAATTCAATTTCACGCTCTCGGGGGTAGGCGAGGAAGTTCTTGAGGAATCGTCGGAAAATTTATTAACAATAGAAATATCATTCAAATCGGCGTATCTTTATTTAAATCAAATGACATGGGCTAAGAAAGCTTGACATCCATTTTTTCATAAGCGAATAGCTTTATGACTTGATATGACGATGATTGATTTTAGTGGTTTGGTTGCTTGAATTTGCATAATAGGTTGGTTAGGAATATGAAAGCTAACAACCTTACGAAAATAATCGATTTTAGCATGATGAGTAGTTAACCAATCAACCCCTAAAATCACATCAAATGCAAGTATTTTCAAAGAAATAAGATCGACGAGTAACGTGCGATTCTGGATTTGAATCAAACAAGACTTATAAATAGTGGATGTAATGAAGGTTTCTCCCAACGGAGTTTCAACAGATAAATCAAAGTCTAATTTCTCGAGTCAAATTTAAACGTTGGCGCAAGTAGGAGAAATAAAGGAATGGGTAGAACAGGTATCAAATAAAGTATAAACTTATTTAGAGTTTATGATTAGCTTACCCGTGATCACCTCGTTTGGATTCCTCGCTTTTTGGGAGGTTACGACAAACACTCTCCCTTGAACTCTGGGTTTTGTCTTATGCAGGACACCCTTTGATGCCTCCATCCCAATTTGGACTTGACTTTGGTGCCGCGACAAAATTGGGCTAGGTGACCTTCTTTTCCACAATTATAACACGCTTTGGACGCATCGTGCGGTTTGGACTTATGTGTCCTTCCTCCATTTTGTAACATCTGATGGGTGGTCGTTCTCCTTCCTTAACAACGGTCTTTGGTCTTGGCGTCTTTCCATCCTTGTTGAATCTCCTCTTCTTGAAATGTCCACTCTTATTGTCATGGCCATGATTACCACCGAAGTGATTATCATTTACGGCATGTTGATTCCTCCGTTTGTTGTCAACCACTTGATGATTGCTACCACTGGTATTATCGACTTGTCGGTTGCTTCTCTCTTGGTTGGGTTGACTCATTATCGCTCTCCAATAATGAGGCCCTATTCACAACATCTGAATACAAACACGGTTTGTGAGAAATTAGGTATTGGCGTATCTCGGGTTTCAAACCTCTTAGAAACATCCGTGTCATTCTCTCCTCATTATCAACCAAGTGGGGCGTGGCCAGAACAACTCGGCAAACTTAGCTTCGTCTTTGCATACGGTCGTATTATTTTTCTCAAGCTTGATGAACTCTACCTCCTTCATGTGATGAATACTTTCAAGAAAAGTACTTGTCGTTGAAACGATTCTTGGAACTTCTCCCAAGACATCTTGAGTCTGCGGCGGTTGAGTATAGCTTTTCTGATTCCCACCGATGTCTGCCTCTGCTCTCATGACATGAAGGTGGCAAAGGGAACCTTTTGCTCTCGGAGCATCCCAAGACATCAAATATCTTGTTGATATGCTTTTATCCATGTCTCACGCCTTAAGTGGTTTTGGCTCTCCAAAAACTCCGGTGGTCCCGACTCCTTGAAGCTGATTAGCGGTGACCGTCAGAGAGTTGTCGGTGTTTCCACACTGCATTTTGGATGAGGAGCCACTTTCTTTGATGTTGCATGAATTGCATAAAAGCTCTGAACATCCATCGTTCACCATTTCATCGGTGTTATTGTTTACATGAGGATTATTGTCTTCTGTTGCACATTATCACAGGCATTAATTTGTGGTGACTCAGCGGTCTCATGTGCTTCATTGTTTATCTCAACATTTTAGGATGCCATTTTCAAATCTACCACAAAACAAGGGTTAATTAACATATCACATATTATCCTATACTACGTGAGACCAATTAAATACCAAATAAACTTAGGTAGGTCATACTAGCGAGAAGAATTCCCGTCTCTCCCCTCTAGTTCTTGTCTCACATCTCGGCCGGGGATCATATCCTAAGCTTTGATACCAACTGTGACTCCCCAAAATAGGTATACATCACCCATCTTGAGTCGCCAAATACATGGTACAAAATTCAAATACAACTTAATTATACAACGATTAAATGTAAAATACGATAAAACATAATCTAAGAGTTTTAATAAGAATATTGTCATCTAGACAATATCCACACTCAATAGAGTCCTCATTACATTTATTCTCACACTATTTAACAGAATATTAATGACTACTAATGCTATCATCTGGACCGTCACTCCGTTCCCCAGAGCTAGTCCCGCTACGTTCTCATTTCTGAAAGAAAACGGTGAAAAGAAAGGGTGAGCTCAACTAGCCCGATGAAATATTATGACTAACATAATGCAGAATAAATTATTATTAGTCTTCAAAAATGTTAAACTGATAAAATACAATAGACATCAAGTTTAACTGCAGCGGAATAAGCAATCCATTAGAAGAGTCAAGTAGAGTATGATATCTACTATCTTCTATGATTTAAAAATGTTTTCATCAATTTTTATCATTTGAGACTCGACAATAAATAAACCACATCATCGAGTCATCCACTGCTTTCTGGGCCAAGGATATTCATTAAATCATCAATGGTCATGACTATACCGGAATAATCCTCAGTCATAATCATACCAAAAATTGTCCATCAATGCACTTTCAGACTCTTGAGGACTTTTACCACATCATTTATAATATTACGGTCATGATTATCTTACCGAATAATCCTGAGTCATAATCATACCAAGTCCATCTATGAACATAAGCTAAAGATGACTTTCATCACAATATAAGCATGAGGATGATGACAATGATATAATAATTCAATAAAACAAGTTCAAGAATAAATTTTAAAGATTTATAAGTTAATTTATCTTGAAATCAATTACGTCCAAATTGTAAACATGATACTGCTTTGTGGAGTAAAATTCAAGAATACTCAGAAGAATATTTTCATGAAAAGATACCGGATGAAGCGCAAATATCCAGGATATTCTACTAATTTCATGGAGTATAGAAGCCAAAACTTTAACGAAATGAGTATCATAGAATATATGAAACTGCAAATGGATTTTCACCCGCCATGCGGTAATCCACGTAAACAGATCATTTCCATAATTTAATAAGGAATGAATACGAAGGATCATTCACCATGTATGTGATAATCCACATAGACAGGTTATTCCAACAGAATAATAAAGAATGGAACCAGGTCATGCGTAATCCGCACAGATAGGATATTCTAACAGAATAATAAAGAATGGAATAACAGAAGAATTCACCATGCATGCGATAAACCGCACAGATAGGTTATTCCACCAGAATAATAAAGAATGGAACTAGGTCTAGCGTAATCCGTACAGACAGGATATTCCAACAGAATAATAAAGAATGGAATAACAAAGAATTCTCCATGCATGCGATACACCACACAGACAGGTTATTCCAAAAGAATAATAAAGAATGGAACCAGGTCTTGCGTAATCCGCACAGACAGGATATTCCAACAGAATAATAAAGAATGGAATAACAGAAGAATTTCATCATGTATGCGGTACTTCGCATAGATAGGTTATTCCAACATAATAATAAAGAATGGAATAACAGAAGAATTTCACCATGTATGCGTGCTTTGCATGATGCGAGAGTTATTCAACATAATAATAAAGAATGGAATAACAAAAGAATTTCACCATGTATGCGGTACTTCGCATAGACAGGTTATTCTAACATAATAATAAAGAATGGAATAAAAGAAGCTCTCTTCATGAATACGAAAGAAATAATACCCCTTACCTTAGAAGAAACTGGATATTGGAATGGTGAGGTAGCAGACTTCTCTTCTTCTTTCTCTCTATAATTTCTCTCTATAATATTTGCTCTAAAGCTTTAGTGAATTGGTGAGAAATGAAGGAAGAATGAGCTTCTATTTATAGGAAAATATAGTTTCGATAATTGCACGTTTTGGGGCTCGAAATATTACAATACAATACTTTCAACTTTTCTTTCATTTTTAATTTAGTCCTGCAAGTATTATCAAACTTGCACCACCTCCCTTAATAGTAAATAATGTGAATCAATAGTTAAATCATGTGAATCAATAATTATAATCATGTGAAAATATGAATCCCCCAAACTCATTTATCCGGTTAATTACCCGACTGGTCAGTATAACTTCCAGACATCAATTAATATCGAAATAAATGTCGATATCCACTAACACTAATAATTCCAACACAATGGAACTATCAATTTAATTTTTAATCAACACGAACTTATTCATCATTAATATTATAACTCACAATATTTAACAACCAGGTCGTTCCTAGGAAAGAAGGGGCTTTTCGATAAGGATTTCTCCTTATTGGCGCGCAATTAAATGACCAAACCTCTTCTTGACAAAACTTCTAGACATTGTAAATATTACAATTTAATAATATGAATAACTTTGTCGTCTCAATTATTGATTTAATAATATATCATATAATGCAGATGATACTGTGATAATAATCGAATCAATAATATGAGAGATATGATGCAGCAATTATTATAGCAATAATTGAGTATAACTGAGTGACTTCTCACGTAAGCATCATTAATCAATATCGTGTGTTACTATGCAACCACGCGTATTACTGTACTTTTACTACCGGGTAGTTCAACAGTTTAACGGTAAAACTTTCGTCGTTATTTTTATAAAAAGATAATTATGTCAGTTTCTAATTACGACAATACTTCCATTGTAGGGTCCACCAATGATTGTGTCGTCGTATAAATATTCCCTGTTAAAACTAATATTCCCCAACCAATTGAATATTATATAACCACTTGCTTACTTTGTAAAATTTGTAAATATTACCCACAACTATAACATTATATCAAATCCAAACCATAATATTCAAAAATATATTTCGAGAAAATTACTTTATTCATAAAAGTTGGGGTCTTACAATCTGCCTATTCACCTATCGTATGAACTCAAACTTGGAGGACCGGTGCAATATCGGTGGATGTATCCTTTTGAGAGGTAATATAAACTGCTAATTGCTTTATCTTGCTCATATTAATATTACTCATATTTGTCAGAATATTTATCTTAGGTATATGCGTCGATTAAAACAAAAGGTCAAGGACAAAGCTCGTGTAAAGGGTTCTATTGTTGAATGTTATATGGAAGAAGAGCTTGTCAACTTCTTCTCATTGTATTTTGATGATGTTTTCTCAACAAAGCACAACCGTTTAGGAAAAAATGAGGTTGTTGGTCCAATAACTCATGCTGATGATGAGTTAGTTGTATTCACATATCCGGCTAAACCATTTGGCCAGGAGACGCTGACTTATTTAAATGACAAAGAGTTGAACATTTTATCTACATATGTGCTTCTAAAAATGCCCAAAGTATCGTTATACATCACGTAAGTCTCAGCTTATTTGCGGTATTTAGTGCAATTTATAAGTGTAGTCATCTATATATGTTAAAGACATTTTTCTACTTTCGCAATTCATTCGAAGAGGAAGCGTATGCTTCTAACCTAACTTTTACTGCAACAGAGTTGGAAACATTCACTAATGCTAATTTCCAACAGTGGTTTAAGAAAAGGGTTGAAGCAAAGAACATTTCTGAGCGTTTTATAGATGTTATCCAAGGACCTTACAAAGTTGTTACTTCTTTTCCTAGTTGCATCGTGAATGGGTACAGATTTAAAGTCGATGACTTGAATGAACTCACATCAGTCAATTCTGGGGTTGTGGTGTTAGGAAGCTGCTACCAAGATTCTGAGTCCAATTACTATGGTCGTTTACAGGATGTGCTTGTGCTTAATTATCACGGGGGAAAAAAGGTAGTTACATTTAAATGTAGCTAGTTTGATACTAACAAGGGGGTTAAAGTTGATCGTAATAGAATCACAACTATGGATATCAAGTAGGTGTTAAAGTCTGATGATGTGTTAGTGTTAGAAAGTCAAGCGACTCAAGTGTATTACGCTCCTAATGTTATAAATACTCGAAGCCCCTGGTACACAGTAGTCACTACTAAAACACGTTCATTTAATGCTAATAACATGTTTGATATGGATGAGGCATTGCAAGAAGATGTTATCAACCCTTTGGCCGTAGTGTTCCATGCTGAAGATGTGGTGAGTATTAATGTCATTGACGTACCTAATGATGAGAATATCGAGGCAAACGTACACATGAATGATTATGTAGTCGTTGAGGATGATAACGATGATGAAACTGATCTCGAAATTGAGGATGAGGAAGATACCGAATCCGAGAATGATATACACGTTGATTTTGATGGGTTTGATGACGTGCGTAAAGGAAAATGAGCATTCATATTAGCATATACCATATATTGTTAAACCTTACATATTCATAATATACCAATTTGGTTATTGCAGTAGGATATTCACGGCTAGACATAGCGGTGGAGGTCGCCGAGGTGGTGGGCGATCCAGTACTGGAGACGGTAGCCACGATGGAGGCTCTTCTTCAGGCGCTAGTAAGTTATCTTAATTAACTAGGATTTAAATATATCTCGAGCTGCATTAGTTATAATGTTTATTGACTCAGTTAAATACAATTATTATAGATGCACCTCGTCGACGACACCGAGAAACAAACCTCGGTATCTTTGGTCGTCCGCTGGTAGTGCCACTTACAGTACCGGTGGATGTCGCTTCCCAGCAGTAAGTGTTAATATATTGGTAATATTTTTATCAATTATCGCAAAATAAAATTCTCATAGCACATATTGTTATACTTTTTCTGTAGTATACTAGACCCGGTGGCTAAGCACACCCTACACGCGATCTGTTTGACGCATCTCCGAAGAGGGTGCATGCGGTTCAGTCAGTATGCGCGGTACGATGCCACTTTTATGCAGACCATCTTGCGAAAGTTCCACGTAAGTTAAACATATTATATTAATTACTACATAGTTGTATTAGGATGATGAAATCAATTGTTCCTAATTTTAAATTAACTTTTGTTATTGGTTTATTATAGATTTGACCCGAGCATCTCTCAGGCAGTTGGCGATGATGTTATTGAGCATTATGTTGTCGCTAATTACTCAAACTGGGTTTGTATGAGATCTCGACAGAGCTTGACCGGGCGATTGAGGACCAGCCCGGGACCACCATCAGAGATCATCAGCTTTGTATAGTCTTCGATTTAGCCTGGGAGGCTATGTGTGTGCACTGGGAGGCTGATGACTTTAAGAAAAAGTCTGAGCAGGTGAAGAAGAACCATGGTCAGCTCCGGATAGTACACACCACTGGTTCTCAGTCGTTCGAGGAGGCGAATATGGTAAGTGCTTTGTATTTAGTTATTTAGTTATCAAGTTCTCTCACAAATACTTAATACCTGATTTATGAATGTTTTTATTAGGCATTGGGGAGGACCTTGGGCCAAGATCCTACTAAATTAGAGTTTTGGGATCGAGCCCACATGCCTAAGGCCGAGCGTGCTTTGTCTCAGGCAACTTTAGCTATATGGGTAAAACTCATCTTACTATTTAGCTTCTAGTAATATTCAATCGTAAATAAAATGATATAATTAACACCCTCATAAAAAATACATTACAGGACCGATTTTAGAGGCTTCGGGACGAGCGTATAGCTGAGTTGGAGGCTATTAGGAGGGGTTCTAAGCCGTTAAATTTTGCCACCCCTCTTCCTAATATTGTATTAGATTGGGATGAGGAGTTGAGACTATGAGTTGCGTCTCAAGATCCCCCTACTAGCAGTACCGGAAGATATCGAGTGTTGGGTCTGCCGAGGATACCCGCATATACACTTCCTGGAGGTAATATTTTTTTATGTTTCACGAAATTTTACGAATTTATCACATTATATAAATTATTATTAGTAATCGAATTTGTATCTATTTATAGGCTCTATCCAAAATGTACGTCCCAGAAGCACATGTCAAACCATCTCATATACGGTATTGCGGCTTGGATGAAGATATCTTCCGTGATGATAGGGGTAGTGTCGGATAGATTCCGTCTGCGTCTGGTCTTTCAACGTTAGCGATTGCCTTTTCGCCTTCTCATCTTCACCAGATTGCTCGAGATATTATATCGAGGGCCTCCATAGAAATCTGGGATTACCACGGGAGCGATTCGACGCTTGGGCGCCGAGATGTCGGATGGTGATTACCTCTTGGAGGAGGCTTTTAAATCACCCGCTTTACTCGTATTCTTATAGTTTATGTTTTTTTCAATTAAGGTCAGCTTGTATATATATATACGAACTAATGATTTATATTTTTGATTCTAACAATAGGGTGGCGATGGCTAGCAGACTGGCGATGATGAAAGCGGTATACGACGATTTCCATACACCGAGCGATGTCGTTCACCTCACTTGGAATGATGATACTTTTACTAGTTTATAGGTCATTTGTATTCATGTTATTGTAGAACATTTGTATATATTATAGTGTCTAATTACGTCTGTATAAGAATTGTAAATTATATTGTTTATCATTTATGGAACATTAAATTATATTTGTAATTGGTTAGCTTAGTAGTGTTGATGATAATAAGTTGAAGATTATGTTTTGGTGGATATTTGAATGTGAATGTGAATGAATGTGAATGATAATGAGTTTGATATTACGTTTTGGTGGATATTACGTTTTAGCGTTACGTTGAATATTTGAATGTGAGATACAGGTTTATATTACTGTTTATTGGGTTGTGACAGGTTACAGGTACATAAATGGGTTTAAACACCTAGAAAACTGAACTTTTCAAATCTGTATTTTAAAAAAATACAGTTATTTCTGACGGAATAAGGTATTTCTGACGGATATTCCATCGGATTTAATAATCACCCAATTTTTACTAAATACTGTTATATTTTAATTTTCAGTCAGAAATAAGTTAATTCCGAGGGAATATATCCGTCGAAACTAGGTAATCTCAGACGCAAATTTTGTCTGAATTAATAATTAGTCATTTTAAATAAATATCGGTTTATTTCAATATTCATTCGAAAATGACTTATTTTCGAGGGAATAGATCCGTTAAAAATAAGAAATATTATACTCGACGAAAAGTTTCATCCTATTTATTTAGTCGTAAATAGCTTATTTTCGACGCATTTAAAATCGATGATAAGTTAAATCGAAGATAAGATGATCCGTGCGGAGTTTTGACGGATCTTATCTTCGACGCGTATATATACGATCGAATTTCTGACTGAAGTTTCCGTCGAAAATAATCTATTTCCGACTGAATAGGCTTATTTCCGAGGGAATATTCCGTCGGACTTAAGCTTTTTTCTTGTAGTGTTCATAAGGAATATTATTTTCGTTCAACAATCGTAAGGGATATTTTTTTTGTTCAATATTCGTATGAAATAATATTTTCTTCCATACTCTGTAGTATGTAAGTAATATTATTTCATTTCAGATTCTAAATTCTACACTCGTTTTGCTAAAGTATTGTTTCTATACTCCTTGAAATTAGTAGAATATCCTTGAAATTTCGGCTTCATCTAGTATCTTTTCATGAAAATATTATTTTGAGCATTTTTAATAATTTTTAATCTTTTCATGTCGGGATAGTATTCACGGGGTAGTATTCCCGAAGTACTATTCATAGGGTACTATTCACTCGGGTACTATTCAACCGGGGTACTATTTATAACAGAAATTGATTTCTTTTCTGTCCAAATTATTTTTGATACAATATTATTCTTGAATTTTACTCCACAAAATAGTATCATGTTGACAATTTGTACATTATTGAATTCTGGATAAATTAAATTATAAATCTTTAAAATTTATCATTGCTCTCATTTAATTGAATTATTATATTATTGTCATCATCCTCATGCTTATATTGTGATGAAAGTCATCTTTAGGTGATGAAGAACCTTTTTTGTGTTATCCAGATAAGATAGAAATTGCATGTTTATATATATGAGAACTAGATGCTTCTTAGTTTATAATCCGCCACTTTTGGTAGTTATCAAATAAGTTGGCTACCTTATACATGCCATCTGCAGGTAGGGGTGCTCATTGGTAAAAAAATCGAACCGGTATCGAAAAAACTTTACCGATACCGAATCGAAAAACTTAGAAACTCAAGAACTATATCTGCATGCTAATAACCTAGGTTTGATTACCGATTAAATTACAAAATCGATACTGGAATTTTTTTTGGTTCGATTTTCGGTTATACCGCAATAATTAAATAATTTTTTTTATATTAACAAATTTTTTAAAACTAAGAAATGAGACTAGTAAATTATATTCTTACAAATACTAATTACAATTGTTAGTCTAAGAGTATTTAAATATCAGAGTTATAGTAAATAGTAATTGTAGTTTGAAATTTCTTAATTGATGTGGCTGTTAATAAGTCCCATAAAACAAGCTAATTGATTAAATAATGAGATATTGGGTAATGCCTAAAAATTAAAATCATGTCATGCAAATCTTCTGAAAATCAATTTAAATATTCAAAGTGCTAAAATTGTGATGCCCCCAAAATAGGTATACATCACCCATCTTGAGTCGCCAAATACATGGTACAAAAATACAAATACAACTTAATAATACAATTATCGTGTAAAATACGAAAAAACATAAATTGAGAGTTTTAATAAGAATATTGTCATCTAGACAATATCCACACTCAAAGGAGTCCTTATTACATTTATTGTCACACTATTTAACAGAATAGTGAGGACTAATAATACTATCATCCTGAATAAAATCACTCCGCTTTCCCGACTAGTCCCGCCACGTTCTCATTTCACGAAGAGAACGGTGAAAGAAAGGGGTGAGCTCAACTAGCCCAGTAAAATATATTATGACTAAGATAATGTAGAATAAATTATCATTAGCCTTCAACAATATTAAACTGATAAAATATAACAAACATCAAGTTTAAGCTGCGGTGAACAAAGCAATCCATTAAAAGAGTCAAGTAGAGAATAAAATCTACTATCTTTTATGATTTAAAAAGGTTTTCATCACTTTTATCATTTGGGACTCGGCTTAATAAATAATCCACATCATCCACATACTACGGCCAGGATATTCATTAGTATCACAACCACAAAATTATCCATGCACTACGGGCGAGGATATTCGTGTATTCATCAATGGTCATGATCATGCCAACAACTGTCCATCAATACACTACGGGCTAATGAGGACTTTTATCACATCATTTGTAACATTACGGTCATGATTATACCAATTAATCCCTAGTCATAATCATACCAAGTCCATCTATGCAGTACAGGCCACAGATGACTTTCAACATCAAATAAACATGAGGATGATGACAATGATATAAGAATTCATTAAAACAAGTTCAAGAATTAATTTATCCAGGAACTAATAACGTCCAAATTGTCAACATGATACTTCTTTATAGAGTCAAATTCAAGAATGCTCAGAAGAATATTTCCATGAAAAGATACTGGATGAAGCGCAAATATCAAGGATATTCCATTAATTTCATGGAGTATAGAAGTCAAAACTTTAACCAACTGAGTATAATAAAGAATGGAATAACAAAAGAAATTACCAAGCATACGATAGACCGCACAGACAGGTTATTCGAACAGAATAATAAATAATAGAACCAGGTCAGGCAAAATTTGCACCGACGGGATATTCTGACAGAATAATAAAAAATGGAATAACAACAAAAATCACCATACATGCGATAGGCCAGCATGCATGAGTTATTCCAACGAATAATAATTAATGGAACCGAATCAAAGCGTATCATGACGGCGGGATATTCAAATGAGAATGATAAAGAATAAAATAACAAAAGACTTCACCAGGCATGCGATAGGCGGCCTGACGGAGTTATTCCAACAGAATAATAAATAATGGAATTAGGTTATGCGTAATACGCACAGACAGGATATTCTAACAGAATAATAAAGAATGGAATAACAGAAGAATTTCACCATGTATGCGGTACTTCGCATATATAGGTTATTCCAACATAATAATAAAGAATGGAATAATAGAAGAATTTCACCATGTATGCGGTGATTGGCAGCATAGCGAGTTATTCTAACATAATAATAAAGAATGGAATAACAGAAGAATTTCACCAAGTATAGGGTAGCCCACATATACAGGTTATTCCAACAGAATAATAAAGAATGGAATAACAGAAGTTCTCTTCATGAATACGAAAGAAATAATACTCCTTACGAGTACAACAAATAATATTCCTTACCTTAGAAGAAATTGAATATAGGAGTAGTGAAGTAGCAGAATACTTTTCTTCTTTCTCTCTATAGTTTCTCTATCTAGAGTTTCAGTGAATTCGTAAGAAATAATAAAGGAATGAGCTTCTCTTTATAGGAGAATGGACTGAATAGTAACTAATTCATGAACGGTCCAGATTGATTTACTTTTAAACAGACGGTCCATATTGATTTACTATGCAGTATTAATAAAATATTCTAAT
Organism: Panax ginseng; assembly: GCA_020205605.1. Taxonomy (NCBI): domain Eukaryota; kingdom Viridiplantae; phylum Streptophyta; class Magnoliopsida; order Apiales; family Araliaceae; genus Panax; species Panax ginseng. The sequence continues at coordinate 24,172,827 of CM035130.1, read as the reverse complement.
AAAATAAAATCTTTTAAATAAAATATAATATATTCTATTTATAGTCTAATAAAATAAATAACTTTATAAAAGTATTTTGTTTTATATAAAAAGATTTTACTATCTGAAATACTATCACAGAGCCTTATGAAAACACTATGCATAATAAAATATAATATACTCTAATTATTGTCTAATAAAACAAATAACTTTATAAAAGTATTACATTTTATATAAAAAGATTTTACTATCTGCAAACACTATATCTTTGGCCTTATGCAAATACTATGCATAATAAAATATAATATATTCTAATTATTATCTAATATAACAAATAACTTTATAAAAGTATTACATTTTATATAAAAAAATTTACTATGCAAAACACTATGCATAATAGAATATAATATATTCTATTTATAGTCTAATAAAACAAATAACTTTATAAAAGTATTACATTTTTTATATAAAAAGTATTTCTATTTTATTACATTAATAATACTAATAAAACAAAATTTATATATATATAAACTTCCATGACTTCATAAAAGACACCTCAATATATTTAACAACATTTATCATCATTATTATAATTCACAATATTAATCGGTAAAGGTCGTTCCGAGAAAGAGGGGCTTTCAATAAGGATTTCTCCCTTTTGGCGGCGCAATTAGGTGACAAAACCTCTCCTTGGCGAACTTCTAGACATCATTAATATTACAAATAATAATATTAATAACTCTGTCATCTCAATTATTGATTTAATAATATATAAAATATCGACAATAATTGAATCAA